>JANQDE010000798.1:24662-36925 GCA_037157785.1 Cephalotes varians
TACGGCAGAGCGAGTTTCAGCGGAAACGCTCAAGGGAAAATCAATAAGAAGCAAGTGTAAAACTGAATATTGTATATTGTTAAAATAAACCATTGTAATTGAGTATTACAACCGAAGTAATAATTCAATCCCGTGGTGTGTCCTTTTGGCGACCTCGGGCTTCCAAGTCCTAACCCGACAAGATCCCGAATTTCCGTGGCTCCCATCAAAGGCGCGCGACAACAATTGGTGTTAGAAGTGGGATTCGTCGGAAGATTCGCCGAAGAGTCACCGAAAAGATCTGCAAGAAATACTACGGTAAACGTCAGTTAAGAAAAAGGAACAGCTGATGCCAGTAAGCAATTCACCCACACACACGCAAGCCAAGCACGAGCAAAACAGAAGAGCCAAGCAGTGACCAAAGCCAACGCATCGAGCCGCCATCTAAATCGAACATCGAGGGAAGTACTGCAGCCGAACGACAACACCTACAGATCTACGTCGAGCAACCGCCGAGAGATTGCAACGTCAACGAACCAGCGCATCAACAACATGCGAACTTCAATCCTGTAAGCGAAAAAATTTAAATATTATTGTTGCGTGAATGTCGGGACAAACCCCCGACCACCGATCGCGAATCGATCGTTTGTATTAAGCGAATCGGCTAGGCGAGCTACTGCTAGATTAAGCGAACCTCCTCGCGTAGAATTAGATAACATACGTCGGAATATCGAACCCCAATATCCGGGAAACGGGATAGAATCACCTAACGTCGTAGTCGAGCGCGAATTTCCGTTCAATAACATTGACGAAAGCCTATTAGTGACCGAACCGACTGACTGACGAAATTCGACGCGAAGAAAGACGACCATGACCACGTATAAACCGGACACCCAGTAACGTATCGTTACGACGAGAATTTTCTCTAACTTCTTACGAGAGCGAAACTTTCGACCCCGAAGAAATTTACCGGCAGCTGAGAGGCGAAATGTCCGTGACACACACCCCTCCAGAGTACACGTTGCCAAATACTGCCGCCGACGCCGACCAGGACGTACGTCAGGCCGCGCACAGACTAGAGCAGCAAATAGCGGATACAGGACGAACACGACGTCCTCCGAGACGCGAAGACACGGACCACACCGCTATATTAGAGTTATTACAATGCGCGTGGAAATGCGTACGGAAATGCACTCGTTACACGAGCGGGTACGGCAAGTAGAGAACACTGACCGGAGCGCCCCTCGCCGTGAAACAAACAACGGAGAATTTAGCATGGCATACGGAAGATTCGACCGCGACATCGCCGTAGTATCACTCCGAACTTTCTATCATTGAAGGAAGCAAGAGCAATGATCCCAGAATTCGACGGGACGTCATAAATTGCATGAATTTATGTACGCTAGCACGTATGCCGTGAATAATATCGATCCCGCGAATGAGGAATCATTAGTTCAGGCCATACTATGCACCAAGCTAAAGGGCAAAGCTTTGCAAGATTTTGAGACGCGCGACATCCAGACCTTTGAAG
The DNA here is from genome assembly GCA_037157785.1 of Cephalotes varians. Classification (NCBI taxonomy): domain Eukaryota; kingdom Metazoa; phylum Arthropoda; class Insecta; order Hymenoptera; family Formicidae; genus Cephalotes; species Cephalotes varians. Next base: position 26,173 of record JANQDE010000798.1, read on the forward strand.
AGCTAAAACAGCAATTTGAGGCATATCAAACCAAGCAAAGCGTCACGCACCTACAAATAGAGTTCAACTCTCTAAAGCAAAGGCCTAACGAAACCGCCCATGCATTTGGACAACGCGTAGACTTACTCGCGATGAAATTATACACATCCATGATCGAGGGTAAGGAACATACGACCGTTTTTAAAACCGCTATCCAGCAAACAATAAAAGACCAAGTTCTGATCAATTTTCAAATCGGATTACATGAGGAACTCCAGATACTCGTCCGTGCCCAACCACGGTATACCACGTTACAGGAGGCTGTAACAGGCGCAATCGCGGAAGAAAAATTTTTAAGACCGGCAAAAGCTCAATATTCGAACCGAACCCGAGTCAAGTTATTCGCGWTCAGACCGGAACAGCACTAAATGTTTTAAATGCGGGAAGAGCGGATACGGACGCGAAACAGTAAAAACGCTTTGAGACCAGAAAAACTGCGCGTAAACGTTGTAAATAAATTTTGCTCCACGTGAGCAAAGAAAACCAGGTACAGCCGCGATGAATGCTGGAGAAAAAAGGAACGGTCCGAAAAAAAAACGCTGGAACATAAAAAGAAACCGCGCGACGAAAGCGAGAGCGATAAGAAAAAGCAGCGTCATCGAAGACACGAATCCGAGTCCACCAGTAGTAATAGCGAAAGCGAGACCGAACAAGCGAAACAGAGACAGCCGCGGCCCGCGCTAGAATATCGAGTTACACATATCAAAAAAATGACGTCTGTGCCTCAGCTGCTATGGACGCGATTATCCGTACGCGAGGCAGCAAATGGAAAAATAAATATGTTGTATGACTCTGGCTCTACCATCTCGTTAATTAAACTAAGGCAATTGAAGGACGATGAACTAATCTACGAAAAAAGGATAGCGTTGACTGGGATAACCGGCACAAGGTCCATACAATTGGGAAGACGTACGCCACGATTGAATTGGACGGACGTCGGTTAAAACATGCCTTTTACGTCGTAGGCGACGATACGCCCATCGAGCACGAGGGCATCCTAGGAACAGATTTTTTAAGGAAGCATACCGTCACGTGCGACTACTCAAACAGTCGGCTACAGATCGGAAGCACCATACTTAAGCTTCATCCTTTCAGCAAGCTAATTCTCAAACTTCGAAACGAAACTATATTAAAGGCTACCACGAAGAATAGAGTAGGCATAGTTCGTGCGGAAGAGGGTAACGTTGGGAGTATATATAGGAAATTGTCTGGTTAATGCCGAGGARTACGAGTGTCCCGTGAGCGTCATAAACACAACGGACAAGGCCGTCGAGATAACTACGCCTCACGTTACTGTTGAAGAAATAGAATCCGACACCTCCGCGACAATACGGTACATACGGTACAAACGACTAAAAACTGAAAGTCAACCACCCCGCGAGCCGAGCGGATCTGACGACTACTACGTACCGACCATTTAAATAGGAAAAACAGGCAATCCAACAGATATACGAGAAGTATCAGGATGTTTTTTATAACGAAGGAGAACCGCTAATGTTTACCTCTACCATGGCCCATGAGATAAACACGCGCGCTGACGCCGCTCCGGTGAATGTACGCCCATACCGCTTATCGGAAAAACATAAACAAGAGGTAAACCGGCAAATAAAGGAAATGTTACGGAATAAAATAATCAGAACGAGCGTGAGTCAATGGAACGCTCCGTTACTAGTGGTATCGAAAAAGGCTGACGCATCCGGAAAACTAAAGCTCCGAGTTGTCGTAGACTTCCGGAAACTATAAAAATAACATAACCGTTGGCGATTCTTTCCCACTACCTAATATCACAGAGATACTGGACCAGCTGGGGAGCGCCAAGTATTTCACTACGCTGGACTTGGCGTCGGGATACCATCAAATCCCGATGGTCGAGCCAGATAAAGGAAAAATCGCCTTCTCAACATCTAACGGGCATTACGAATTCAACCGAATGCCTTTCGGGAAAAACGAAAAATGCGCCTGCTACGTTCCAGCGCCTCATGAACTCCGTTCTCACAGGAATGCAGGGACTTAAATGTCTAGTACACCTAGACGATATCGTGTTATACGGAGCAAGCCTTGAGGACCACAATAAAAGACTCGAAGAAGTCTTGCAGCGACTTCGGGAGAATAAATTGAAGTTACAACCGGAAAAATGTGAGTTCCTACGAAAGGAAACCGTCTATTTAGGGCACATAATTTTCGAGAACGGGATATCGCCGGATCCCTCGAAACTAGAAGCCATCAAAGATTTTCCAGAATCAAAAAGGTAAAGGATATTCAATCCTTTATAGGCCTCGCCGGATATTATAGGAAGTTCATTGAGAACTTCTCAAAAATCGCCAAGTCACTCACTAGATTAACAAAGAAGGCAGAAAAATTCATATGGACCACGGAGCAACAGAGTGCCTTCGAAACTTAAAGGAAAAGCTAATGACGGCGCCAGTGCTAAGGTACCCAGATTTCACGCAAGAATTCATCGTGATCACCGATGCCTCCGCCTATGCGATTGGAGCAGTGTTGTCACCATAGACATAGTATATCTAGACTGCGCATTGTCAGAAATTTGAGGAGTGGGGGTAGCCTATTTAAAAAAAGACACACTTATTTGGCCCAGTTGCGTTCTCTCTCGTTATGCGCATGCGTTAAAGTGTACTTCGGAGAGAGGGGATTTGTCTGGTTAGCGAGCGAAGGAATGTCAGGTACATATTTATTAAATGTAAGATTTTTTATTCCAAATAATAATGTTTAATTATTATATACACAGCTATGACTAACATAAATTTCATATTTTGCGTAGAATGGGTGGTAGCTGTTGCTTATGTGGTAAAGAACCGTGTTCTTTATTTCCACGGCAATTTCACAGGTAAGAATGAATTTAGAGTTATAGTTATATTTTATACTTTATTATATATAAATATATTTCAATTTGTGAAATTAATGCAATATATTTTTAGATTCCCAGCAGATACGGAACGACGAGAAAAATGGTTACATAGCATTGGATATATCAATCTTTATAAAAATGCGAGAATTTGTAGTGATCATTTTACAGAAAATGATTACTATACTTGTGATATCCTCTCCCATAAATCATCTAGAAGATTGAAGAAGACTGCTATTCCATCTGTCTTCACGCAAAGGTAATAATATCTATTTAATAAGCTATAATTATGATACTTTATTATTATTAAATACATGGTGTGATAAATACAAAACATCTGGCGTTAAATATGTTTTTCTAATGTTTTTTTGTATACAATAGATCTGAAAATATAGGATCAGAGTATCACATTGTTAACCTGATATCCCTTCGCTCGCTAACCTGACATCCCCTCTTTCCCTCTTACACTTTAACGCATGCGCGTAACGAGAGAGAACGCAATTGGGCCAAATAAGTGTGTCCTTTTCTAAATAGGGACTACCCCCACTCTTAGATTGCGCAGTCTAGATATCTATGTCTATGGTTGTCACAAGGTAAGGTGGGCGATGACCGGCCAATTGCCTACGCCAGCAGAGTGCTATCTCGGGCGGAGCAGAATTACAGCACAACCGAAAAGGAATTATTAGCCATCGTATGGGCCGTAAAACATTTTAGGCCATACATATACGGAACAAAATTTAAGATTGTGACGAACCATAAATCGTTAATATGGCTATTTAGCGTAAATGATCCGGGCTCTAGATTAATCCGATGGCGACTGAAACTAGAAGAGTATGATTACGAAATCATACACAAGGCCGGACGAGCAAATGCAAATGCTAACGCCTTAAGTCGCAACGTGAAACGCGACATCGGTGAAGGAGAAGAAGAGCGGAACATCCATATAATAAAGGAGGATACCGACAACTTAAAGATTCCTACGGAAAAAGAAAGGGCACAGATATTAAAAGAATATCATGATATGCCGATAGGAGGGCATCAAGGGATAGAACGTACCCTACGAAGAATACGCTTGAAATACAACTGGCCCGGGATAACAAAAGATGTCGAGGAACATATTAAAAAATGCGAGCTATGTCAGAAAAATAAACTAACGCCATGAATTAAAGCGCCCTTGGTGATAACTGACATATCTTCAAGGCCTTTCGAAAAATGCGCGCTAGATATATTAGGTCCGTTAACGGTAACCACGAACGGTAACAGATATTTGCTGACGTTCCAGGACAACCTAACAAAATTTAGTAAAGCAATTCCGATTCCGAATCAAGAAGCGAATACTATCAGTAAAGAGTTCGTGACGAAGATAGTATTAAAACACGGAATTCCCGAAAAAATTCTAACGGACTAGGGCACCAATTTCTTGATAGGGATGTTCGATTTTTGTAATAAAATCGATTTCTGAATTGATTTTGAATCGAAATGATTGAAATCGATTTACTTAAAAAATCGGGTTAAAACAATCGATTTTTTGAAAATCGATTCGATTAAAAAATAATATATCTTTTTGCATAATAATATAATTTTAAAAGCAACAAAACGAGATTTTAATTTGCCTCTAAGTAAAATAATTTAAATTTTAWATCTAAAACATATTTTTTAATATCTAAGTATTAGTTTTAGAAATAATTGTGTAAAAAAGAATTATAATCGATGATGATAAAATATTGGGAATGCCCCGTTTGACCACAGTGAAAATCTATAGTATACGTGCACTACAGATTTTCAGTACTGACAGTGAATACGCAACGCACCCTATGATGGTGTTGATGTAACTGCAATCTTTATTGAAAAAATTCGATTTCTTATTAAAGTAATCGATTTATCTTAAAATCAAAATCTTGAGAATCGATTTAAAAATCGATTAATTTTTTACAAAAAATTGATTTTTTAAAAGATCGATTCGAAATCGAACATCCCTATTTCTTGAACGACATTTTTAAGAATACGTGCAAGTTATTAAAAATTGATAAGATACAAACAACCGTCTACCACCCAAAGAGCAACGGTGCATTAAAAAGATCGCATCGTACCCTAGCTGAATATCTGCGACACTATATAAATAAAGACCAGACGAACTGGGACGAATGGATTCCGTACGCAATGTTCGCGTACAATACGACCACCGCCGCACACCGCGACAGGGTACACTCCCTTCGAGTTAGTGTACGGACATCAGGCCGAGTTACCGACTGTCCTAACTAGACCACCTAAACCGACATACAACTACGATGATTACGCACAAGAGTTAAAATAAAGATTAAGGACAACCACTCAGCTCGCCAGAAAACGCGTTAAAGAAGAAAGGGCCAAGGCAAAGCAACAGTATGATAAAAAGTCTGGAGAAATAAGATTCAAAATAGGCGATAAGGTGTTAGTATACGATAAAACACTACGACGTGGACGATCAAAAAAGCTAGAATCATTATGGACGGGGCCATATAAAATAATCGAGAATTCGGAAGTAAATTACACGGTAAAAAGGGAAAGAAAAACCACGCGCATGCACGTAAATATTAAAATATTAAAACATTTATCGAAGCATAAGCGTTAAGGATACAAAAAAAAAAGAGAGAATTGTCACTTACCTAATCACGGGAGTGGCCTGGATTCCGCCAAGATCGCACCAAGGCCGCTAAACGGGCGCGCCCTCGGCCAACTTGAGGCGTTGGCTGCTGCGACGGTGAAGAACCACCGGAACCATGCCCTCGGGAAGGCAGAGGCGGAGACGAAGCCGGAAGTCGGTAAGCCCGACCTTGGGCCGTCACGTAAGTGGCCACACCATTCACCACGAACAAAGGTTCCGGATGTGTAAGAGGCGGCACAGACTCCAAGGGTGCGGACAGATCCAGGCCTTTTGTAAACTCGGCCACAAGCGATGGAGCCGCCATCACCATATTGTTCACGGCACGCACGGGCAGTTCTTTCACGGGCACAAGCACCACGTCCATCCCCGTAAAAGGAGGACGGAAATAATCACCCCGGGAAGGGAGCGACAACCCCTCGTTTATTAAACGCGCGTACTTATAGCACATTGTGTAAAGACAGTTAGAGAACTACTAAAAAGCGTAGGAGAAAGGAACCGTGAAACAATAAACCGCGACGAAGCAGACACCACATATTTTATTACAGACTGGTTATCTGCTGGGCAAGCAAGGCCTATACAATAAACGAGGAAACAAACCCTCCGTTCGATGTCCAAGAATTTCAACATATTCCAATATATTTCGAGGAAATAGGACGCCTGCACTACGCAAGAGAAACCTGGAAGCTAGTGATCAAACTGGACCTTACAACTCTAACAAGATACAGCCAGATAATGAAATATCTGCAAAAGGCTAAGGTAATGTGTGCCGAGAGTCRAACACAGGCATGCGGCAACATGGAACTCATAACACAAAGAGAAGCACAATACCTACAGGGTATGATGGCACAAATATGGACAATTTACAGACCATCGACTAACAAACGTAGAGGACTGATAGACGGGATAGGCTCGTTAGCAAAATCATTGTTCGAGACGATGGACGCAACGGACGAGAAACTGATAAAAGAATAATTACATCTACTTCGCAATAAACAACAAACTATACAACACGCGATACACAATCAACTTATGGGTATTAAACACCACGATCGCGCATATAGGAGACGCGGAAAGCATTATAGAACGAAATGAAAACCTGTTGCAAGCTAGAATAACTTAACTCGCGAAGAACTAAACGAGCAGAGTATAATACATACCGTGATAATGACCGATTTAATTTGCGACACCGAAAACATAATAGAGTACTTAACATACATTCGGCAAGAGGCAATGCATCCAAAACTAATGCCAATAGACGACATTATTCGACAACTGAAAGAAGCGACGCAACAGATACCACAGGGACTATACTTTCCGTTAAAGTTCACAATGAGGACTGGCTAACTATAGAAAGACATACACAAATAACCGCGTTTAGCGACAAAAYGACTGTTTATACCATATTGCGTTTCCCAATGATAGCACAGCCGAACTATGATCTAATCAATGTAATCGTCTTACCAGCGCACGACTATAACAATATTTTCACCGCTAGGGAAGTAAGCAATGAAATAATAGCAATAGACAAAGAAAAATTAACATATATAAGAATGTACAAAAAAGAATTAGAAAAATGCGTTAAAGATAGTTCACAGTATACATGYCGAAATCCGATGCCGATCTATCACGTGAACGCAATCGCACCATTCGAGGTGCAGATGTATGCGCAACAGTGAGATTACCACCAGTGCACTAGTAAACATATATTCTCCACTAATGGATTCTGGATCGCGCTAAGTCACCCACATTCATGGTTATATTTGATTGCCGCCGATCAGCAGATAACGATAGAATGCGACGGACGACATGAACGGAAAATAACCATAAAAAATACGGGTAGAATAGCACTGAAGGATAAATGCAAATTGACAACACGGGACATGACGATACAGACGAAGGAAATAATATTCGAAACGGACATAGAAACCTACTTACCCGAGCTAAATATAACACTCTTACGCGACCAAAAAATAATAACGCAGGATAACAATACCCTACAGAGCTTATCACAACACGGGATAAAGCTAAATAAATTACAAGCGAAATTAGAGGAAATAAATAGTAGTATCGAAGAAAGCAACCAAAACTTCTCACAAAGACAATTTATATATCCGATGGCGTCAAGCCATATTACTATTATCATAATAATCCTTGTACGTTCTGCAACGGAAAGATAAAAAGAAAAACGCCAGACGCCCGATATTTACAATAGATAGTAATCCGAGCGAGTACCCGAAATCAATACTCAAACGAAGCAAAAGCTTCAGATATTAGAATGCGATTACGACAATAAAATATTGTAACTAGTAAAACGATTGTAACCTAACAATGTAACCAGAATAAAAATCATAATTGTAAGATAAAGATTATAGCAAAATTATAGGTAAAGAAAACTGCGTACCTCCATTTTCTTTTTATAACGGGGGAGGGGTGTCATAGCCCGAATGTCTATAACCACTTATTATTAACATATTAATTATAGTAATCATATAAAATTTAAGAAAGTAGATCGCATGACGACTGCGATCTATTTCAACGAAGTGCCGATATAGCGAAACGCGCGCGGTAACAGCGAACGCACCGCGAAACAGCGAAATCTTACGAAAGAAGAGCGAAACCTAATTCAAAGATTAAGAAATTAAGAATTAGGTTAACAATTACGAAAATGCAAGCTAAGAACTTCGATCTCGAACTTCTTAGCTTGCACCCAAATTGGGGACACGGGACTCCTGAATCAGCATTAGGCAATAGCCCCCGAGCCGACCCGTATCCTACATTAATTAAGTTAAAAGAGACTGACCACAAGAGCTCGAGAGTCAGTCACTAGATCTGAAACACGCGTCACGTAAGACCGTCCCGGTAAGGAGTCCGCGAGTACGCGAGTTCAAGTGATAAGCCGTGCCGACACCCGAGACCGTACATCAGGCAGGTCAGTGCCGCGGCGTGTAACGCGATACGGCAGAGCGAGTTTCAGCGGAAACGCTCAAGGGAAAATCAATAAGAAGCAAGTGTAAAACTGAATATTGTATATTGTTAAAATAAACCATTGATAATTGAGTGTTACAACCGAAGTAATAACTCAATCCCGTGGTGTGTCCTTCTGGCGACACACCACGGGATTGAGTTATTACTTCAGGCTTCCAAGTCCTAATCCGACAAGATCCCGAATTTCCGTGGCTCCCATCAAGGGCGCGCCACAACAATATACACGGTGGGCCATTTTACGGGACCAACCCAAATTTCTCCGTCGTAAGGCAGTTACAGAAAAATAGTTTAGACAAAACTTGTTCTGGACAATGGGGATCATTTTTCTAATTTAATGAATTTGATCTTGAGGTTATCTTTCAAGGTCATTTGGAGGTCAGAGTTATTTTTTTAAATGGGACTACCTATTTTTGACACCGGATTCGAAGAGAGTGGGAAATTTTATGTCAGAAATGATATAAAAAAATTTTTTATTTTGTCCTTGAGAAGGTCAAATCAAGGTCAAGTGTTTAAAAAGCACTTAGAAGCTGTTTATTTAAATGCGTTTATCTTACTTTTAGCATTACTCAGAAACAACGATGTGGACGTAGTAAAACTGAAGAAACGTTTTCACCGAAAACAGCGTCTCTCCTCACAAAGCGCTCGCTCCGCAAGACACTTTGCCCCACGCCTTGCCCGAGGTAAACAAACACCCCAAAGGAAACAAAACTTACTACGTCCATGTCGTTGTTTCTAGGTAATGCTAAAAGTAAGATAAACGCATTTATCTACGATCTAAACGATCTAAACGATCTAAACAATATAAACGATCTAAAAATTTATACAATTACGTACGTATGTACATGCATATAATTAAATAAATATTATATAAAACACATTAGAATTATCGAAAAACTACTATAACTCGTCTTTTTTCGTATTCTTTTTGCAATATTATCGATCAATTGATTTTTTTAACAATCACGTATAGACTTTTCATGATTTTTAGACTACAGATAAGATGAAAACGCCTTAAATTCCGAAAAACGTTCCAAGCAGAAAGGAAATAAAGCTTTTTTAATGAAAAAACGCGTAATACCGTGAATTTTTGTGATTTGGACGCCATTTTGGGGGCCGTCATATTGAATTTTATATTTTGGATCCATTACATTTTGAAGGATTCGAGGCCTCGATTTTTCCTGGTGCAGAACATGGGAATCGCCTGTTTGATAAAAAAATTTTGGATCTAAAATTTTTTGTCGTCGAAAAAAATCGTATTTTTTTGCAAAAATTTATTCATAATTTTCTTAAAATTAATTTTAGACAAATTCTGAGGCTATATTCTGAAAGAACATAAAATTTCACGTCGGAATTGATGTGGCTGAAATTTTTTCAGCACAGATAACATTGAGAATGAATCGGCTCATTGAAAATTTGGGATTTAATGGATTAATTGGATAATGAATAGATAAGTATAATTGATAAAAAAAGGGGAAAAATTTCTCGACGTTTAGATGTCACAGGGGAACGTCCCGTTTGACTATGTCCTGACTGACCATATTCAACCGGTGCTTAGAGGCTTTCGACTGTTCTAAGCGCTGTTTTAAGTGATTAATGATCAATCAGGACGTCATCAAACGCACTTCACCCGGCCGATGTGAGTGCATGTATATTATCGGGATGTATGCCAACAGGATACTTCCGCCAATTTGGACACTAATTTTTCCCTTTCTTTGAAGAATCTTTCTTATTGTTGGGTCTTTTATTTGTTCCTGTCTCCAATTTATCTGAAAGTAATTCGCGTTTATCTTTCCTTCTTTAGAGTCCAGTTTATTGCAATAATTGTGTTACGTCCAAACCCCGAAGGTTTTATTTATACGAGTTGGAAGGAAAGTGTTAGGAATTCTATGTTCTTTATTCTTTCTCTTTGTTTCTGTCAATGACAAGGATTATTTAAGTTTGATGTTATTATCCGTTTGATTTGAATGTGCGCATTGGCCGTAAGCAGCGGTTGACTTGCGCAATGAAGAGGCTCACGACTTGCATGTACGCATGCGAAAAAGAGAGTTAGTTATGTTTTGTAATGGCGGATGACCAGGGTACGTGGTTTATACGTGTACGTATTGTTAGAGAGGAACCATCAAATAAAAGGAAATCCAGTGAATACAGTCCACAACACAACTTTAATTCAATCCTAAACATGGTCCTTCGAGCCGGATTGTCAAGAAGTAGCATAAGTTAGA
>JANQDE010000799.1:5231-24769 GCA_037157785.1 Cephalotes varians
AAAGGGATTAAGTTCCTTGACTCGAATCAGGACCGACGATCGCACTGCTCACGGAAAAAGGCGTTATAGCGTCCCTACGGGACGTTGACCYATATTCCGGAGTCATAAAAGTGCGTTCGACTCGCACCCACACGCCACTRTGCGTATGRTTGCGAGATATAGTCTGAATACGTCCTTCCATATCCCTTCCTTCTCTTTCCTTCTTTATGAAAATAAAACCCTTGGGGTTTGGACGTAACAACTTTATATGATTAAAAAGATCCTAGATCATGATCGATACATTGTAACAGACGTTGAGGGGTTTCAACTTTCGCAAACTCCGTATACAGGAACTGTAAGCGTGAATCAACTACGACGTTTCGAAGAATTATAATTATGTATTATGATGTAATTATTTTATGCGTTGCGTTGACCTATCACATGTATGATTTAATTCTATCCTCCGTTCACACACTAATTCGAAAGGATATTTCTTTTCTTTCTCTTCTTATAATTATGCTGCGATAGCTCAAGTTATATTATCTTAAATTAAAAAATTTTGATTGATGACATTCTATTTTTTTTCCTTATTACACTTTTTACGTTGTTGATCGAGGACAATCAAGACGTTAGGACAGCCGAATTGTAGACTAAGTAACGAATATGTCGATAAGCTAAGAAGAAGCGATTCGCGTGTACCGACGCATAGCAACTCGCGCGCTATAGTTCGATAGCCGATCGGTTTTTGTTTAAAAAAAAAAAAAAACGGGCGACGACCAAGGGACATGATTGAGCGAGTCAATCTATTCCTGACAACGATCGAATAAACATCCTTTCTAAAACGATCATACACTTCATTACAATTTATCCTGACCCTTCACCAAAAAAAAGACAAGAAAAATATATATAATCAGAAAGCTGGCAGTATCGCAGTTGTGTTGGGCTATGCAAACGAGTGTGTGTTTTATGCGTCGTGATAGAAATTGAAAAATGGAAGTTGTGAAAAATGAACGCGACCTGTTACAGCAAGCCGACAGAGTCGCTTCTTTGAGCGAGTGTTTCACGTGGCTGCAACAATGCGATGAGTGCATAGAACGGCTCGAAAAACGTAGACGTGTCAAGCGTTCTCGGCTCACTGTTGGACATGGACAGGATTGCGCGACTCGAGAGTGCAAAGACGCGATTACAAAACCGTTTCATGCTCAGCGGTGGTGATTACGCAAGCATTAGTGACGACGGAGAGACATGTGTGGCGAGAAATAGATACCGTGTTTGAGAATTGCGTTTTGACTGGTGTGATAATTAACTTATACCATATCGAACCGCGACGATTCTTGGAGAATGCTGGCGGTAAAATAATCGAGCGAGTGCGAGACGTTATAGACAGACATGGCAGTGTTAAAGTAAACACCGCGTTCAATGGTGAATTTGTGACAGGGAATAAACGTGTCAACAAGAATGTAAATACAAAAAATTATGAATTCTTTCGAACATTGGATTTAAATGAATGATACGAGCGATACATCATCAAGCCCATGTTGTTGCTTGAAGAATTTCAGGAACGCGATAACGGGTGGCGCTATCGCGAATCCTCAATTTGACAATGAACGTTAATAGGTACAATCCTATGCGCGCAGGATGTCACATTACATTACCGCGAGAAATTATGTTGGAACGTGCGGTAATTAACGTAAAATCGACGGACAATGCGTGCTTCGCATGGTCGATGGTCGCCGCTCTGTATCCTGCAGAAAGAAAGATGAAAGTCGTCATATCCGCACTATACGGCAGTTCTGACTTTCGATGACACAGAATTTCCGATGATTCCAAAGAACATAGGGAAATTCGAACGTCTGAACAATGTGTCAATTAATGTCTACAGCATCGAGGAACAGAAGATTCTTCCGCTGCAACTTGCAGATAACAAGAAGGAGAAGCATGTCAATCTACTATATGTGCAAGATCCGCGAGATGACAACATAGATCATTTCACATTAATAAAAAATTTATTCCGACTTATGAGCTCACAATTGAGCAAACATAATGGGAAAACATTTGCGACTGGTATGTATACCATATTACAATGAATACTTTCGTTTCCTTCCCAATTGCAAAAAATAATAAAATTTTTTCTTTATTCATGCAGGTGTTTACATTTTGACTCAATCGACAAGTTAGGGCCATCACACACACTTTCCGTAAGACGTAACAGTAAGATTTCGACCAATCGTGTTATTCGATTCAGCCGTCCGTAACTAAATCGAGCAATACAATTGGTCGAAATCTTACTGTTACATCTTACGGAAAGTGTGTGTGATGGCCCTTAGATGCCCATGACATAAACTGTAGAGCAGTGAACGATTGCGCTATCCGACTGCCAAGCGAAGAGGACAAGTAGTTCAACTTTAAAGGTCAAAGCAACAAGGTGCGACTTCCCTTTATCGTGTACGCTGATCTGGAATGCATACTGCGGAAGACGGAACCGGATACAGAACACACGTCATACACATATTAACATAATCATCAGGTATTTAACATCGAATACTACGTGCGGTGTTCGTATGACGCGTTATCCAAGTACCGATCTTATCGCGATCCCGATTGCATCTCATGGTTTGTCAAGCAACTAGAAGAATTGGCGCATCGCGTAAAGACTTTTATCCATTAACATTCTCATAGATACATTATCCAGGGAACAGTGGGAGGCATATCGCAACGCGACACATTGTTATATTTGCGAGAAACTGTTCGCGCCGGATGATATGCGAATACGCGATCATTGTCATCTAATCGGTCATTACCGTGGTCCAACGCATTCAAATTGTAACTTAAATTATAAAAATTCGTTTTATATTCTTATAGTTTTCCACAATTTATCAGGCTACAATTCGTATTTTATCATCAAGGAAATTGCTACCGCATTCGAATGCAAAATTGACATATTACTAATAACTAAAGAAAAATATATTTTATTCACAAAACATGTTAACACTTTGCCGGCCGCACATTTATCGAATCGCCGGTATGCTACCGTCGGCGAGATTCACGTAGGATCTACTGCTTGCCAACGGTGATATTTATGCAATCTTTCGTAATCGTTCGTAAGTAGTTGCAATATAATTATTATTAAAGAAGGCATTAAGATAACTGTTACACCATTTTTATTGCATAGTCTTATATTTTTAAATTATTACTCATAACATTTTATTTAAAAAATTTAACCCTTAGGATTTATATTTCTTTTTTGTGTGATAAATTTCAAAACATTTTCCTGCAGAGGAAAAACACATATATGTGGTGGTCTTTTCTTTGCAGCAGTGCAGATTTTACAAGCCCTTCGCGGGTTTTGAATTCTCTCATTGCCACTAATACGTGTTATGCTATGTTTCCTCATGTCCGCGGTAAGCCTGTCTGGTGGATCATACCTCGGCGATCTTTTATTATATTCAGCAGCTGATCTTGATTCTTGGTTCTTTTCATTTCCATCAATCCATGCTAATGCAAGATTCAGTAAAAATTTTTTGAATCTAATAGGATTTTCGGAATTTTTTATGTAAATCTGGTACGCGAATAATGCGCAGTTTATAAGGTATAAAACCGTTTTTTTTGGTCCATTTTTTGTTTTGCGTAGTATGGAATAGTACGATAGGTATTGATCAGCGCGATCAACACCTTTCATAAATTTATTATACTCCCGTATGCAAATTGGTTTCATGATCTTCTTTTTTATTCTTTTATTCACACATTCGACCATATTTACTGAATGTAACGTCGAAATCATGGTTATCAATTTTTTGGTCGTACTCCATTTTTGTACCAAAATCTTCCCTTTTCTACGGAATTCCATAGACTTATCTTTCAATGTAACAGATTTTAAACAATTTGGCAATCCTCTGTTTGCTCTAATTGTGCCACATATGTTTGTTTTGTGCTTTAATAATTCCTCTGCAACTTTTATACTATTGTAATAATTATCCATATATATGTCGTGCCATAAATTTAAATATGGCGATAGCATGGAAAATATTGTCGCAATTAGCGATTTTCCTTGCGCACAGTATATTTCTAAATTGCATATATAACTAGATGTCGCCTCACATACCATACGGACTAAAATTCCATATTTTATAATTTTTGCAGGGTTATAGGTACGAAAAGATAGCCTTCCCCTCCATGGAATGATACTTTCATCCAGCGATAATTCTTTCTCGGATTTATAAATTTTTTGAAATTTTTCTACCAGGTTTATGTAGACTGGTTTGATTTTATCCAGCCTTCCGTGGCAATGCTCATTATTACTGAAGTGCCAATACTTCCATAACTACCGAAATCTGTTTCTTGGCATTGTGTTCCCGAAAATAGGTGTATGTAATCCTGGGTGGGTAGACCAATAATCGTCTCTTTCTGGCTTTTTTACTATTCCTATTATATTACGTGTCTCGTTCTCGATGATAGTATTGTAGTCATGCTTGCCATGCCTAACATCACAATGTTTAGCGCCTAAATTTAAAAGAAAAAGATGGCGCCCTGTGTCGCCATCTCGGGACCCTCCCTGGCTCTGGTGATTCATATTGTTTCGTTGTGCCGAAGCGTCAAGACGTTTTTTGCGTAACAACAGGAAAATACATGTAACTTTCTATTTCAATCCCAAAAATAAAAATGTCAGGCAGGAAGAAGAGGAGTCGTTCCAGATCAAGATCCAGAAGCCACAAAAAGAGCAGACATGACAAAAAATTCGAAGAAATATATGAAAAACTAGATAATCTAACAAAGGTAGTACAGACGCTGGTAACCGTTCGATCGGAACAAAGTCCACCCAAAGCACCTGCTGAAATTAAGTCTGCTGATATCGAGACACCTAGTAAGTAAAAAAAAAAAAAGGGATCATAGCTCTCGATATCACCTTGCCTTTCCATACGAAAGTGTAAGGGACAAGCCCATACGGTATTGTCTGGTCAATAAGATCTTAAAATAATAGTCAATAAGACTTRGTTAAGTTCAATAAGAACATTAACTACATAAAGAAATGCAAAATAAAGCAATCTTTACTTCTCCAGGTAAGAATGACAAAGACGATCAATCATCCAAATCATCCAAAAAGGATGATACTCAGATACTCGATGAAGTCCAGRTCCTGAACCAACCTTCAGACCATCAAAATGAGAATGAGGYCTTGAGGGTTCTGGGCGCCGACCCCAGCGACTGCAAATTCAAACAAGTCAAATTTCACCCTGARCTCAAGAATACCTGGATGAAGTGGAAGAAGGAAGGTCTCCCAGAGAAGAACAAAAAAGAAATTATGAAGACGTACAATCGGAAAGGGGAATTGTATATGGAAGCCCCTCAATTAAATGAAGATATTCTTCCCTTATGCAAGGGCATTCCAAAGCAGAGAGACGACCACTTCGTCGAAACGCAAAACTGCGTTGGTACGCTATTATTGCACTGGGGGCTGCTATTTCCTTGCTTCTAGAATCGCCAGACGAGGGTGTTGACGAGGACGAAATTAAAGGTTATGTCAGTCACGCTGGTCAAATGATGATAGATGTCTTTCACCAACAATCAGTGGGAAGAAAATCTTACATTACACCAAAGCTGGGTGATGATATGAAAGACATGGTCAACAGTTTAATCTCTGATGAGTTACTGTATGGAGACAAACTCAAAGACAAGATTAACACGCGCATTATTACACTTTGCCAGGTTTTACGTGGGATACAATGCTGAAACCTACGCGCCTAAACTTTGACCTGCTAACCGATATGGTGATGTTTATCGAACGTGGTATACGCGGTGGTCTCAGTCAATGTTCAAATAGATATGCGCAGACTAATAATAAGTACGCGCAAACATACGACTTATCGAAATCATAGTCGTATCTTATGTATTAATGTTAATAAATGTACGGATAGGCAATGCGTCAACTACTGTCCTATGCTGGATTTCGATGTGTCGAAGACGCCTCGAACTTTGATGTGAACGTGATCGCTGTGGATTCGTCCATGGGTTACATTCTTGAAGTCGATCTTGAGTATCCGCAACATCTTCACGACGAGCACATTGACCTGCCGTTTTACCTGACGTGCGATAAACCGCCCGGCAAACGGGAGGACAAGCTCTTTGCCACGTTGTATGCTAAGAAGCGCTACGCCAGTATCGAAATTTGCAGCAATGCACGCGTCACGATCTTCACGTCACAAAGATATATCGCGTATTACAATTCGCTCAATCTACATGGCAAATACTTGAATTCAACACAATTTAAAACTCGCACTAGAAACGAATTCGAGAAAAATTTATATAAACTTATGAACAACGCGGTATTTGGCAAAACGATGGAAAACATTCGAAATCATATCGACGTTAAATTATTAACAAAATGGAAAAGACGGTATGATGCGGAGATAATGATCGCGAAATCGAATTTCTACAGTCATAGTATTTTTTCATAAAATATGATAGCCATTGAATTACGAAAACTCGAGAAGTTCAACAAGCAGATTTATGTATACTTGACATATCAAAAATTTGCTTGTACGAATTTCACCACGAGTACATGCTGCCGATGCATCGCGACAAATGCAAAATTATGTGTACCGATACTGACAGTCTCATATATTACATCGAGTACGACGACGTATATGATACCATGAAATGCGATATTAATAGATATAGGTAGACACAAGCGATTATCCGACTGACAACATGTACGGTATACTTCTCCCTAACAAAAAAGTGCTAGGTTTAATGAAAGATGAAAATAATGATGAGATAATGACCGAATTCGTCGACTTAGAACAAAGATGTACGCTTTACGCGTCGGCGGTAAGAAGGACACAAAAAAAGTCAAAAGTGTCAAGAGTAACGTTGTAGCGCGAACTATAACATTTGACGATTACACGCGATGTCTTTTTGATGAAATCAAAATGAACGGAAGCAATCGTTTAGATCGTTAAAATCGAAATGAACGTTCGTACTCTAAGTCCGTACGATGATAAACGATACATTGTGCCAGATTCTATCAACACTGCCATGGAGGCATTATAATGTACAAATTGTAAATATATGCATAACATGTTTGTGTATAAATTTATATTTTGTAATAAAAAATAAGTATACAATTATGTATTTAAAAAAAAAACTTTATTTTGTATATACGTATATAATATGTATAATATGGTTGTATGTATGTTTCTATTTTTGTAAGGAAAAAGTATATAATAAATTTATGATAACTTTACAATAAATTTGTAATAACTATATTATTTAAAATAAATTTATTTTCACAACACATGTCCTTGTGTATCTATGAATTTGATGTGTGATCTATCCCAGCCACTTTATGTAAACCACGTTTCCCCTCTTGCGCAATACTTTTTCCACGAGAGCGGTACAGAAAGTAATATATGAGTAGCTATGCGGCGTCAAAAAAAACTCCCTCCACATCACCCACTGGCACCAGAGGCATGGCCTAGACCTAGATATGGCGCGCTCTGATTGGTGGAAGAGGTAATTGGGTCATTAAATAACGCGTTTTGATTGGCTTATCATAGCTGTCGGCGAACTAATTGAACGGAGGGGATAGCAACACGAGGATGGTAAAATGACGGGGGAGGAACTGATAAAACGACGAGTGGGGACCGGCGACGAACCGTGCGTGGTATTTCGCTGGGGAGGATAAGAAAAAATCATGCCTATCTCGACACGTTTTACGACCGTATCTTTTCATGTGCTTATTTAGCTGTTTTAGAAACCATTGAACTGTTTTTTGTGGCTAAACTAGTGTATATTTCTTGCACTTAAAATGAAATGAATCTGCCGTCTCCTTATCTCTTCAAAGCTCGCCGACAATATTTTCTATAGAGTATTCCTCCTCGTTTTCTTTATATGTCACCAATATCGATCTCGCTCGTAGACTGTGATAAAGTTGATGTAGATATTTTTTATGGTGACAGGATTCAGTTTTAGCTTGTTATTTCCGGTTAAATATTTGCTCATGAGTCCCATGTTATATAGAAACTGCTGTCACAAGTCTGCATCGAAATAAATTCCGTTTGCGTTGTTTCTGCTTAATTTTACTAGCGATTTGAAGACTCCTTCGTTTGCTGTTTACAGTTCCCACGTGTAATCTCTTTATATGAGAGTTGTTAAGATACGTTGTACCATACGTTGTCGATAACAACATATGATATCGTTTGTTTCTTCCCTTTTCGTTGCACATCTTGGAATTATTGGGGATATTGTACGTCCGCTTCTTGGAATTATTAGTGTCTTTATAGCTGGCCAATGTTCTCACTTCACCGTAGTATTGAAACTACGCAGATATTCAAAAGACTAGATGAAAACTAGAGAAGTACAAACTTGTTCACTCACGAAGTTGAAACTTCGAAAAACAAGACTCGAATGAACTCGAGTTCTTGGCCTTAGCGTCATCGTTTGACCTTAGCGATTTTGTTTTAACAATATAAAAATGTATCTGCGCGCACAGATAAAAAATAGGAAAAATATAGATTTTTCTAGAATTATTTCTGCTCAGATAGCATCGTAAGAATTTAAAAAATGCAAAGAAGATAAAAGTTAAGTAATAAACTAAAAATTCTATTTAAAGCATATAGCAAAATATTTGAATTTTTAATACAGTGATCACGCCCAATTAAAAATTTACGATTTTCGATATGATAGGATAACTAAGAAACAAAAAATTTATAGGGCGAGACCTTTGTCAAACAAAATAACATCAGAACAAAAAATTTAAAGTACGGCACAATGTTTTTCGAAATGCGCAAGGGCAAGATCCTTGTCAAACTAAATAACCTCAGAACAAAAAATTTATAATATGGCACAATGTTTTACGAAATGCACAAGAGCGAGACTTTTATCAAACAAAATAACCTCAGAACAAAAAATTTATAGTACTGCACAATGTTTTTCGAAATGCGCAAGGGCAAGACCCTTGTCAAACAAAATTTTCTTGATATGTCGATGTCGGCAGACCAGTGCTAGAAAATGTGTATCATTTTCCTTTTTCTGAAAAATTTTTTAGATTATCTTCAAGTATAAATGATGCGTATATATTTAGGTTCAGTTTTACGTTTACGCTTCCTCGCGTCGAAACGTTTTGCAAAGAAAAAATGTCGCTTCGGGAGTTATTACGTAAATTCTTCATCGTAGGCTGCAACTTAAACGGGAAATTAGTTACAGCCGAGTATTTGTTCAGGTTATCGGACAACGATGAAAAAAATTACAAAGTTTTTGAGAGATTCTTCTCTACGCGAGTGCTCAAATACGTTACTGTGCATTATGTCTGGGACATTGCGGTGATAATGAAACGCTGGTAAAGATAATCTCGCGCCATTTGGAAGTGCGAATATATTTCGAGCACGAGGAGGATAACGCGGGAGGTCATATAGCTGACATCATGCGGCATATTCAAAATAGAAGAGAAAGAGGTCGGTAAAATTAATTAAATTTATACATAAAAATAAAGTATAAAAACCGTTGTTAATATGATGAATGAGAATCGTCATGGAATGTAATGGGAGGATGGTTCCATACTGGATGGCTAGAAGTTTGATTACAAAGGCGATGACAACGGCGACTGATATTGTCGTGTACGTCAAGGGACATGAGAAACGAGAATGGCTACGGGATTTGCTTCTGGATGAAGCGAGCTGTCTATGTGGAAAATATCGTGGCGGATTACGAAGACATAGAATCTCTAAATAAATTGGATGTTACGCATATTTTTCGTTGTCAGAAACATGTAAAGAATTGCGCATTAAAATGTATTTAAAATATACAATTGGTGGCATCGCCACTATAGCAAATAAACATATGTTATCTGCAAATATGATTTTATTTCTTTTTCTCTTTTCCCTGTAGTTAAGAATCAATATACGCTAAAAATATATTTAAAATATATTAATAATAAATAGCGCGCTTGGCCATTTGTATTACTAATCAGTTTTAAAATTATTTTTTCAATCTCTCTCTTTTTCATCGAACATTATGGTGACAGATAATAGAAGTATGATAATTGTGAATGCTAGACAGAAGTTCGATACAATAGTACTTGACAGAGGTCGGCGATAAAAATTGCGCTACTCAAAAAATAAATGGAGCAGAAAACTGAAGGTTGATAGGAATATTTCGAGCGACATAGTCTAGGTTGGTACGCGTTGAAACAATAGAAGAAAGCGGGAGAGGTAAAAAGAAGCGAGAAGTAGCCTTGTACAGCGTGCTTGCGTGCGTAGAAGAATCGCGTTATAATAATATAGAACTGTATCTTTACCACATTACAAATACATCACTTATCCATTACAAAAACCGATTTCGTGTTTTTCTAATAACAATCTGGTAGCAGAGAGCGTGGTTAGGCCAGTGGTTTTTGTGCCTGCTCACACATTGAAAAACGAGAAGAAAATGGATAAGACGCCATTACCAGCCGTTCCGTTATTAACAGGCTCGAACTATCTGGTATGGGCCATGAAGATGGAGGCAATACTCAGCCTAAGAAAATTAATTCGAGCGATAGAAGAACGGAAACCTGAAGATACGGCAACTGAGAAGTTGAAAGCAGATTGGGAAACAAGAAATCAAGAAGCAGTGGCATATATACGTCTACACTTATCGGACGAACAAGCATTACAATTTGCTGCAGAGAAAAATGTACGCGATTTGTGGTCAAAAATAAAAAGGGCATATGCAGCCGAAGACCAGAAGATAGACGCCAGTAATGATCTAAAATTCCTACGCATGGGAGAAAGAGAATCTGTAAGTGATTATATAGCACGTGCACGCGGTCTTGTAACAAAATGCGCCTCATTAGGGTTAGAAGTATCTTTTCGCGAATTAGCGTACTACACGGTGCGAGGCATAAATAACCAATACAAAGACATTCGCGAGATACTTAAGACACAACGTGACAAATCACTTGAAGAAATACAAGAAATATTGAAAGAAAAAGAGAAGGAGATACTGCGGAAGGATGGACGTCGCGGAGAAACAAAGAATGCTGCCTACGTCGTATAAAAGGGGAATATCAAACGATGTTACATTTGTGGCAAACCTGGTCATCTCGCGAAGAAGTGCTGGAATCGAAAAGGCTATAAAGAAGCTTATCACGCGGACGACAACTATAACAAAAGAAACAAGCAAAAGGGTGCCGAAACTACGAAGACTAAAGACTTTGGCAAGAAGAAATCCGCAAGTAATGTTGTAAAGACAGATGATTGCAATGATAGGGTATATGCGTTTACTATTGGCAATTCTGTTAGCAAAGGTAACATAAGCGATTTATCCGATATATGGTTATTCGACAGCGGGGCGTCTAATCATATGGTTAATGATTTGAGATGGTTTAATAATATTAATTTTCAGGAAGGTGAACTATGTCAGGCGGGAGAGAATTCAAAATTATATTACGAGGGTGTTGGTACCGTTAAGATTCACGTCAAGGGAGATGCGAACAAAAAGAGTACTATTATAATGAAAGATGTTCTTTATGTACCCAAGCTGAGAGAAAATTTATTATCAACAAATACACTCATGTTGAAAGGCTTTAAGATAGTACAAGAATGCGATGCGATTACTGTATACGACAGTGAAGGCGTTAAAGTACTGACAGGTAAACTTAATGGTAAACATGTAAGGTTTTTTGCCGAACCCAATATTGTTAAAAATTCTGAAAAATCGTTATATAACGTCGAAAGAATAAAGGATGTCAGTTACGAGATCTGGCACAAACGATTAGGACATGTAAACAAAGATTATTTCGCTAAAATGTGTAATGATAATTTAGTGGATGGCATTCGTATGACGTGCTTTGCCTGTGACAGCTGCAATCTGGGTAAAATTAACAGAAAACCACATAGAGTAATAACAAGAAACCAGAGTAAATCACCTTTAGAATTAATTCATTGTGACGTWTGTGGCCCTATGCCAGTATCGTCATTAAGCGGTTCACGTTATATGTTAGTATTTGTCGATGATTATTCAGGCTTGTATTTTACGTATTATATGAAGTATAAAAGTGAAGTATTTCAAAAGTTAATTGCGTTTAAAGTAAAATACGAAAATTTGCTTAACACTAAAATAAAACGTATTTGAACGGATAATGGGCGCGAATTTATTAACAAAGAATTAGAGGATTATTTAGAACAAAACGGTATAATACATGAGAAAACAATCTCATATAACCCTGAGAGCAATGGTAAGGTTGAAAGATCCAACCGAACAATTCTTGAACGTGCCAAAATATTGTTGCATAGTAGCGGTTTACCAACAAAGTTCTGGGCAGAAGCTGCAGCATGCAGTAGCCATATTAGTACCGTCACACCTCGAAAAAATAAAAATAAAACTCCATTTGAATTATTTTTTAATATGAAACCCAATGTTGGTTACTTACGTGTTTTTGGTTGTGTAGCTTATTATCATATTCCAAAAGAAAAACGCGGAAAATTAGAATTACCTGGAAAAATCGGAATAATGATAGGTTATTCTCGAGAGAGGCGCGGATATAGAATTTACGACCCGGAAAAGGAACAAGTTTTGGAAGAGAGGTCAGTTAGGTTTAATGAAAAGAAGTTGGGTAAAAATTATGTTAAAAGGAATAGTTATGATGAAAATTATAATTGTGAATATGATAATATTATACCAGATAATGAACAAGAAACAAATATAGGTGTAGAAGAGGAAGAAGTAATGAGAGAAAATGAGGATATTGAAGATTATAAGAGTGATGATTCTCATCAAACAATAGAAGAATCAAATGAAGATAGTTGTAATGAAAGTAATAGAATATCTCGTTTGCGAGGTAGACCTCGAGGTACACTTAAAGAAGTAATGGAATCAAGAGACAGATTACGAAAAATACAGCTACAAGAAAAGGATGATTAGAATAACGTACGAAGGTCAGAAAGAATTAAGGAAAAACTTCGGGTTAACTTAGTAGAAAGTTGTCAAGTACCTAATAATTATTTAGAAGCAAAACAAAGTAAGGAATGGTCAAAATGGGAAACAGCAATGAAAGAAGAATTAAAATCATTTGAAAAACGTTCAGTATGAGAAATAGTCGATAAGCCAAAGAATGCGAAAATAATTAAAAGTAAATGGATATTAACAATAAAAAATGATAAAGAAAATAATGATATTAGATATAAGGCACGATTGGTTGCAGCAGGATACAACCAGAAAAAATATACAGATTATGAAGAATCTTATGCTCCGGTAGTTGCTATAGAAGCATGGCGATTATTAATGAGTTTAACTGCTAAATCAAATTGGGAGTATCGGTTCTTTGACGTAAAAACGGCATATCTACATGGTGATCTAAAAGAAACAGTATATCTTGCGTTACCCCCAGGATTTGAACGTGAGTATGGTGAGAAGAATGTGTTCAAACTCAATAAGAGCATATATGGTCTCCCTCAGTCGGGACGTAATTGGTATACTAAATTTAAAACCACGTTAGTAAAAATAGGGTTCAAACCTTTAATATCAGAAAATTGCGTTTTTGTTATATCACAAGATAATATTTTTGTTGCCATAACGGTATACGTTGGTGATTTTACATTAATATATAACAGAGATATGTGCGATAAGGTAATAACATTGCTTAAGAAAACGTTCGAAATAATGAAAACAACGAATTCTAACAAGTTTCTTGGTATTACGATTAAAAGATTCAAAACGGGTATCAGTTTGTCACAGGTAGAGTACATCGAGAAGTTGTTGTTAAAATATGGTATGAACGAATGTAATCCTGTTACTACGCCTATAGTTCCAGGAGAAGATAAATCATTCGAAACATTAGACAGTGTGGTTGACGAAGAACCATATCAGGAAATAATTGGCGAATTATTGTATCTTGCTAATAGAACTAGACCGGATATTGCGTTTGTAACGTCATATTTGTCTCAGTACAATCATAAACCAGAAAAACGACATTGGTTGTTAGTTAAAAGAGTACTAAGGTATTTAAGTGGGACAAAAGATAAAGTTCTTTTTTACAGTAATAAATATGGTTCATTAAAAACATATGCCGATGCTAGTTGGGGGAATGCAGAAGGAGGAAAATCCTTTTCAGAGGGAGTGATTATGATAGGCGACTCATTGATTATGTGGCGAAGTAATAAGCAAAAATGCGTTGGCCTTTCAACATGTGTTGTAGAATTGTTCGCATGTTCTGATGTCGTGAAAGAAATAAAGTGGATTGCTAATATGTTAGTTGAAATGAATTTACAGGTATTTTCTTACGAACCAGTAATTGTATATTGCGATAACAAAGCGGCTATTGAATGGATGGGAAATGCTCGCTCATCTACTAAAACAAGACATGTCAATTTGAAATTTCATTTTGTACGCGACGAAATAGAAAAGGGAAAACTTAACGTTTGTTATGTAGAAACAAAATATATGATAGCAGATTTTCTTACTAAAGCCGTGACCAAAGATAAGTTATTGTGATCATTAAGTCAAGTAAATTTGTTAACTATAAAAGAAGTTACGCAAAATAGCAGAGTTTGACTATATCGTTCGAAGGGGGAGAATGAAGATTGATAGGAATATTTCGAGCGACATAGTCTAGGTTGGTACGCGTTGAAACAATAGAAGAAAGCGGGAGAGGTAAAAAGGAGCGAGAAGTAGTAGAAGAAGCCTTGTACAGTGTGCTTGCGTGCGTAGAAGAATCGCGTTATAATAATATAGAACTGTATCTTTATCACATTACAAATACATCACTTATCCATTACAAAAACCGATTTCGTGTTTTTCTAATAACAAAAACGAACATCACTTTGCCATCGATGCCTTATCTTCAGAGCGTCTAAAGTAGATCGTATCTCTGAATTTTGACTTTTTCAAGAATAATATACATTTCCTACATGACCGAGTACTAAAAAAATTTGTTTTTATAAAAGTTATGTGTATCCTAAGTCCTGCGATGACTCTGATCCTTCTTCGGGGCTGTCAGTGAGTCAGTTTTTAGAAACTTTCCAGAACATTTAGTTAAGATTTCTCTCTCAAAATGACCGATCTCAAGAATTTGATATAAGTGTCGTTTCCTGACGATGGAGTAAATGTTACATGTGTGACTGTGCACGCAATACTGTGTTTTCTTTTTTTTAATTTTAATTTTAATTTTAGTGGATATGGGTTAATCGTCAGGCGGTGACGAAAGTTAGCATTACCCATATGTTATCGTTGAGATTCTGGCGAAAGAGGGTGAATATTTACATAATTTGCACATTATATTATTATGTTTTAACGTCTATACGTTATTTTTTATAGTGGTTATGTCGCGCAGAAATTAAAATAAAGGGCTTCCTCAATTTCGAGGAAATGGGCGAGATACTGGCGCCGTATCGAGCGAGACGTCCAAGAGACACTTTGGGATGGGGACGAAGACGTCTTCAATTTGTGCATTCTATTTGGAGAAAAAATATATAAACCCGAAAAATGGGACTAAAATGTAAAAATTTGAATAAAAAAAATTGTATATTACATATTTATTATAAATTATTTAATGTCTGCGATTCCTTACTCCCTTCGCGCGATTTTTTTCTTAAATTATTAAAATAAAACAAAATTCTAATCTCGATTTCTTTCCTTCTAAAATATATTTTAGCGTAACATAAATATAAGCGAAGAGATTATAGAGCCATCGGCATGCGACATGAATGTGAGTCAGTCCGAAGAATCTGACAGCGACAACGAGGATAGCGATGATGAATCGCTATTCGAAACTCCGAACGCTCCATACGTACGCTTACAACCAAGTAGAATATCGAGTAACGAGAGATAATATTCTACTCCGAGATGATAATATAGTAATATTTGCTACACAGAATGAGCAACCATGCGATAAAGGAGCCCGAGCGCTCGTCTAAAATAATGAAATGCCGCGTATGGAGAACGCTACATTGGCACGAGCACGATTGACCTCTCGTAGGAAAGGAAAACACTTAATAACGTTAGTAATAAAAAATAGAGTTTCCGAAATAATTCAAACGAGCATAATTGAAGAAGTTATATACTCTCTATTAGATGTAATCAAAGAGCTGGGTCTTGAATCTTTCTCAATTTGCGACGGAGATGTCGGTGACGTGCCATGGGCGAGAATACGTAAACTAATCAACGACATTTTACGCGATACGAATGTACATGTAACGGTTTGCACAAACGCCATAACAGTCCCTCCACCGGAGGAGCGAAAACATCATACGTGAAAACCACGAATCCACGGCAGCCGGACATAAAGGAATAAGTAAGATATTTCGTAGAATTAGACAACTATACCAATGGCCGAAAATGAAAACCGAAATCCAAACGTATATAGCAAAATGTAAAAATTGCCAACTAAAAAAATTAACGCGAAAGAAAACTAAACAGCCAATGATCTTAACTGATACACCGGATGCCGCGTTTGAYAAAGTATCTATGGACATAATGGGTCCCCTTCCAACCTCTCACGAAGGGAACTCATACATACTCACCATCCAAGATCTGCTTACAAAACATTCGCTCGCTGTTCCTTTGAAGCACGCCGGTGCTATCGAWGTAGCCGATGCCTTCGTCAACGAGTTCATTTGCACTTACGGAGCTCCTAAAGCACTCCTGACTGATCAAGATACTCACTTTCTAAATAGCTTGATGAAAAATATCGCGAAAAGATTTCGAATCGCTCAATACAAAACCACGGTTTACAGACCGCAGGCAAATGGCTCCATCGAACGCTCACACYATGTGTTGTGGGAATACCTGAGACAGGTAGTCGATAACAAGAAAGACTGGGACCGCTATCTGAAACTCGCATGCTTTTCCTACAACACCAGTGTGCACGAGGGAACTCAATACACACCGCACGAACTAGTTTTCGGTAAAACAGCGCGCGTACTGACCAGCGAAATACCACCCGAAGACCTTAGTAACRAAAGTTACACCGAATATATTACCGCGCTATATAATAAATTGTCTGACGTACAAAATGCGGCGCGAGACAATCTTCAAAGGGCAAAAGAGAGATCAAAAATGTATTACGACAAACGAATAAAGCCCCATAGCTTTAAGGTAAATGACAACGTATATTTGTTAAAAGAACTTACTCATAAACTAGGAGACCAGTACAYTGGCCCCCATAAAATATTAGAGATAATCGATAATCATAATGTAAAACTACGCTTAAGCGATAAATYTAGTAAGATAGTTCACATGGACAAGCTGCGCCCATCCCCCACCAGTCGTCAGGGAGAAGACTATAATACCGGTCATCGGAGGAGACCACCGGCAGTACAATTCCGGACGTGCGAATAGCAAACATGCTCCTATTCATATTGTTCGCGGCCTTACCATATGCCGCTAGCCTCCTTGGCTACGACTGTGGAGGAGACGGACTTAACATCACAACTATATCTCTATTGGACATCGGAGACTGCAGCATGCAGGACATCGAACCAAACAAAGAAGAAACATATATTCAGCTAAGGCAGTTAGCCGACTACGACAAGACAGTGGTGACTCAATGCAAAATAGAAGTAGATCGTACAATTAATTACTGCGGAATGCACTCCCACGTATCTGCAGTGCACAATGGAAGGGGAGAATATCTATTGGAAATAGGTGAACAGGCCTGCAGACGACTTCACGACACCGGAACCATCTCAATCGGGAATGCCGTTCTGGACCAAATCGCTAAAAATACCACGAACCTCCGGAGTGCAATGCTTGCAGGATCAGTATCAGTCGATGGCCGATGCGCCGGCTCACAATACTCAGACGGTTACGGATCTTGGGAAAACGTGATCGTCCAGACATCCATCAGGCTTATCCTACGAGCCTTCACCGCCTCTGTTAAACGATCAACCAGAAAGGTCTTGTTACCAACGGGAACTCAGTGCGACCTTACACAAAACTACTGTATCGACGCCGATGGAGCAGAAAACTACTGGAGTTCATTACCAGTGGATAGCTGCCACTTCGATCGGTACGATATACTATACCAAGGACTCGCCGTCAAACTAACTCCCAAGGATGCGCAAACAACGCCAGYCATCTACACCGTAACCACTCAAGAAACAACATTCGCACTAGCCAAGGCATCGRAACTTAGTCTGTGTGGCTACAACCTGATACAAACAGAACACCCGAAGCTCTTCATAYTAGAGACACAAGAAGGCCGCACCTTTAAAACGAAGACTAAAATCTCCGTCGATAATTTGGATATATTCTCATATGTTAATTCCAAAGTCATATATGTGGAAAAACACATAAAAACTCAACTTACACAGCTATACCGAGACATAACAGAAGTGCGCATTAGAACAGCAAATATTACGAAATGCGCTTTCTCTGGCCAGCGTCGCTCCGGACGAGATGGCCTTCAAGATCATGAAAGGCCCCGGCTACACCGCCGTAACAACGGGAGAAGTTATCCACCTTATAAAATGCGTCCCCGTGGAATGCAAAATTCGGCAGACCAAAGAATGTTACCACGAGTTGCCGGTAGCCCACCGGAATGCTTCACTGTTCCTGCTGCCGCGATCTAGGATCCTCGCCAGGAATGGTACGCCGCGGGAATGCAGCGGTCTATTACCAGTAATGTATAAAATCCAAGGAGTATGGTTCAGGATGACTCCTGGCCCAATGGAAACAATAGCACCTCCAATCATACAACCTCTAACGCATCCGACCTGGCATTATGTCAACCCCACTTCATTAGCAGCCAGCGGAATCTACAGCAGCGAAGACCTGGTCCGCCTGAGAACACATATCATGTTCCCGGTCGAAAGACCATCAATGGTAAATAATATCGTGCGAGGTGCCATGGGAGAGAGTGTACCTTCCGGAAGCATTTCCATGCTAAATCTGCTGGACGAGGACTCTCTGAATAAAAGCTCGCTGAAACTGCCGGAGAAAGAGTGTGGCAAGGTTTTATTAATCATTCCTTTTATCACTTCGAGATCTGCATGTTCCTGTTTGTTGGAACGAGTTCTCCCCTCTCTTTCCTTTTTTAATTAAGAGTCAATAATGATAGAGCTAATAGAGTACGATTCAATGCGAGAGATAACGCCGCCGAAAAAATGGTAGGTATAGAAAGAAAGAGAGAACGCATACGAGAATCGCAATGAATAAGAGAGAGAAAACACGCGGCGACAACTTTTTGTCATATCTAATCGAAGATATTGTTACGTCCCGAGGACTCCACGATTTCCTCCTTTCAAGGACGGCTAATAAAATAATCTATTAAAATAAGAAACTCGTGCGTCAGCGGTTATCTATCGAGCAATAAGCCCGATAGAGTTTCCCTTTTATGATTATTTATCTCGAGTAGAGTTTCCCTTTTATTTTCTGTATGTCGGTTACCTCATGTGCATATGCCAAACGGAACCTTCCARGAGAAHCCTAAATAMACGARCTAAATAAGAGCAYGATTTCGCCGGTCTCATACGATCCACGTAAATAAAAATCGGCGCCAGGAAGTGCCGGGGACACTGAATATACAAAAATAGCAATAAAGTAATATTTAATGTGAGACAAAAAACATTTTTCTAGCGAAATCAAGC
>JANQDE010000800.1:12653-25189 GCA_037157785.1 Cephalotes varians
GAGATAAATGAGTGTGTTTTTTCCGGAAATTCGTTCCGGCATTCCTCAAAATAAATACCTTTTTTTAAAAGTCGATAAACGATTTTTTCCTCTAAAGTACAACAACTTACGAGTTTAGTGTTAAATTTTTGGCCCTTAACGCAAAAATAAAAAATTTATGAATTTTTTTGTTAAAACAAGCATTTTTTCGGTTTTTTGCGTACTCGAATTTTTTTATGCTCTCTATATTAATTTCCGGCAAAGTGACACCAAAAAATTATTAAAACATACCATGATAACTACCTAAGAAGTTTTTCAAAAAAGTCAATAGCTTCTTTGCAATAAGTGATTTTGTGGCTGGAGTCTGAGACGTCGCAGTATGGCAGTTATGCGATTCTGGAGAAGTGTGGTAATGGCTAATGGCTAATAAAAATAAAAAGTTAATGGCTAATATTTAATTTAATTGTTTTTGTTTTAGCAATAAGATTGTCCTCTAAATAAATTATAAATGATTTTCATGAAAAAAACATACACGTTGACCAAGAGAGAATTTTTAATATACTTATACTGTTATGTTCATTATTTAATATTCTTTCTAGTTTTTCTGTAATTTCTTAAATTACTTTACATTTTTTACATACATAATGAAAAATTCAATTAATCAACTGGTAGCCACGTGAGCGCGTTGGCGCATGTGAGCGTAGGCGCATGGGAATGTGGGAGCGTAAACGCGTGTAAGCGTGGGTGCGTAGGAGCGTTGGTGCGTGGAACTGTAGGCAGCTGGGTGCGAGTGAGTGGAGGCGCGTTTGAACGTGGGCGCGTGAACGCGTGTGAGCGTGGGCGCGTAGGAGCGTCAGCGTGTGGGCGGGTAGGCGCCTGGGCGCGTGGAAGCGTGAACGCGTGGGCGGGTTGGCGATTGGACGCGTGGGAGCGTGGGAACATAGGCGTATTAACGCGTGTGAGCGTGGGAATATAGGCGCGTGGTCGCGTGGCCGCGTAGGAGCGTGGGTGCGTGGAACCATAGGCAAGTGGGCGTGTGTGAGCGGAGACGCGTGGGAACGTCTGCGCTTGAACGCATGTGAGCGTGGGCGCGTAGGAGCGTCAGCGCGTGAGCGGGTAGGCATCTGGGCGCGTGAAAGCGTGAACGCGTGGGCGGGTAGGCGATTTGGAGCGTGGGAGCGTGGCAACGTAGGCGCATTAACGCGTGAGAATGTAGACGCGTCGTCGCGCGGGCGCGTAGGAGCATGGATGCGTGGAAGCGTAGGCAGGTGAGCACGTGTGAGCGAAGACGCGTGAACGCGTGTGAGCGTGAGCGCGTAGGAGTGTGGGTGTGTGGAAGCGTAGTCAGGTGGGCGCGTGTGAGCAGAGGCGCGTGGGAACGTGGGCGCATGTGAGCGTGGGAGTGTGGGCGCGTGGACGTGTTGGCGCGTGGGCGAGTGGGCGCGTGTGTGTGTGCTTGTGTGTAATCTCCTCCACGCGCGACCCGAAACTGAGCTTGGACTCGCTAGCGCCTCTCGTAGCGGAAATTACAACCGTACAAATTCAACCAAGAGGACGACGACGACGTTTCTTAATGTAAAATTACTTAAAATCTGACTTTGCATCGCAATATCTCCGCTCGTAGTGCATGCAGAGAAAAAATAAAAACACTTTTATTATGTAAGTCATACCCCAGCTATCGATTGAGCTATTTAGAATTTGATCGGTTCAGTCGTTTTTTAGATACAAAATCTCAGGTGCTCGCATCTCGCCGGCTCGTGTAAAGATACACGGTAGCTTCTCGGGTGGCGTATATCGCTCGATATACTTGACACCCGAGACACTACCGTGTCTCCTGATATAATAATACATGATGTTGTGATATACTGAAGAAAATTCAGGGGCATCGTCGAGCGTTAGTCTCGTGTAGTATTGTATTTGTGGAATATATTTTAGTATACCTCCTAAGGAAACGATAAAGTACATCATTATGTCATGCACAATTTATTTGCGATCGAGTTTTATCATTAAATAATTTTATTGAAAATTTAGGGACATCATCAAGCATTTTTACATTGAAAGCTTGATCGAGGTAAAATAATACTTCTGATTGTTGTTCGCTGTCGTAGAAGAAGAAATAATTAAACTTTGGCAATTTATTATTTGTTTTTGCAAAGACTTGTTTTTATCATTAAAAGCTCAAGATAAAAAAATATATAACGTAACAGAGCCATTCCAGTACTGTAAATAGAAAAAACAAGTTTTATTGGTGATGTGTCGCGCCATGAGATTAGTGTATTTATTCTTTAATATTTTTTCTTGTACATATCTAGGGCTGTGTTCCGATATTCATTGCGAGTATTTAATGTCTATAGTTCATGTAACGTATGATATAGATTTTGAGCACTCACAGTGAATATCGGAACGTAATCCTGGAAACACTAGAAAAATAAATAATCAAACTTTTTAATAATTTATTATTCCTTTCTATAGAGCTAAATTAAACACAGTCGTTATGAGAACTAGAAAAAACAAACTTTGTTGGCGTTAACAAATCATGTATTTGTATAGAACTAACTTAATCATGACTGTTTGTAGAGGCTTCTGCTTTTATCATTAAAAACTTAAGATAAAAAGACATCTGACGTAATAGAGCAATTCCAGTATATTGTAAATAGAAAAAACAAGTTTTATTGGCAATGTGTCGTGGGATGAAGTGAGTGCATTTGTTCTTTAATATCTTTTCTTGTACATATCTAGGAATGCGTTCCGATATTTACTGTGAGTACTCAATATCTATAGTGCACATAATATATACTATAGATTTAGAGCACTTGCAGTGAATATCAGAACGTAATCCTGGAAACACTAGAAAAATAAATAATCAAATTTTTTAGTAAATTATTGTCTGTTCCTTTAGAGGTAACTTAATCACGACTATCATGAGAGTCAAAGAGAATAAACTTTATTGGCGTTACAAGCGTAACAAGCCATGTATCTGTACAGTTTGATCATCCAACGCGCGTTATTCTTGACAATATCTATAATGTAACAGAGTGATTCCAGTATACTGTAAATAGAAAAAAGAAGTTTTATTGGCGATGTGTCGCGCGATGAGGTTAGTGTATTTATTCTTTAATATACTTTCTTGTACATATCTGCGTCTCAATGTTCAGTAAAAAAAGCCTATTTTGAAAAATAGAAGTCCAAATTCGAATTTTGAAATGATACATTTCGTAATAAATTCTTTACAATATTTTAAAATATTTATTTATATCAATATTATTAAAATTTAATAATAATTTATTTAATTGGTGATATTATTGGTTTAGTAAATAATTTTATTTTGTTCCTTAGTGCGTTTACGTTTTACTTCAGTTTGTTTTTATTTTCTTAAAATATTAATCACATGGTACTTAATAGAATAATAACATATATTACTTTGTAAAATTCAAAATAAAAAATGAGATAAAAATATACCGTATTATCTATTATAACTGTTGTTGTTATTTTTAATAACTTTGTAAATATTATTATTAAACGATTATTATTTAGTATTTATTTATAAGTAATAATATAAAAAAATAAAATAAAAAATTAGTTTAAATAATTTATTACCCGGTTAGATTGCAAATGAAACTCTATTTTTTATATCTCTACATTCTATATCACTACGTGTACACGATGTTTACTATTATTGTTCAAAATAAAATTCAATAATCTACAGTATTATACTTTCCTATAATTTTTCGAATATCAATTTCATCGATGAACTTAATGATTTCTTTGAAACATTTTTAAATGGTATCTCTTATCTTCTAAAATATTAAATTTATACTAACAATTATTAATAAATAATATACACTACTTGTAGAAAAAAACTAATACAATAATACACAACATACTAATACAATAATTGCATTAAAAAATATATAAATTTACTTAATTGAGTCTTCTTAATAATCATTCATAATAATATTTAAAAAATAATTAAAAATAACTATAAATAGTAATATATTCTTATATTTTTATTCACAGCAGATTATTCATATTGATGGAGCAAAAGAAATCAAACTAAAAATTGCAGATTTTAATTAGTATTTTATCGTATGAACTTTGCATTGATTCTAATATTTCATTAGATGCAAAATTAATAAGTTCCATTTCATTTTCATTCAAAATGAATGTTTCATGTTTATTTTGTATTTTATAGAAATTTTATATTAAAGACAGATCTATTCTAAATATTAGCTATTACAATGAATTTCCTTTTRTTTATTTTATGAAAGTCGAATGCAGTCATTGATTACTTTATATATTTATTTTCATCAATATTTTTTGGCTACGTTATATATTGAAAAATTTGACAATCTTATGTAATATCTTTTAATTTTTTAATTAATGTAACATAGTAACAGTAAAACAAAATATGTAAAATTATATATAGTAACATAAATCTTCTAAACGTAGAGTAGTTTAAAAAGACTTGCATTATACTAAAACATTAAAATTCTTAAGAAGAAAATGTCGACGCAATATATAACATTTCAATCAGAATTTCAATCTCGTCAGAAATGTATAAAAGATGAAAGTAATAAAAAGAAGGAAGTTTTTAATGAGTCTAAAGAAATGTCAATTGGATATGTATAAAACTTTGATTTTACTTTAAAAAATTTTTATATCACTTTTTCAAATAAACAGTTTTTGAAATATTTTATATTTCATATCAAAATGAGTATGAGTTTTGTTAACTCATATTTAGAAAAATAAACAAAAAGATCTTTATCGTAATAAATAATATTTAGAGTAGATCCGCGTCTTTAATATAGTATAATTCTTGTAGAACCCAAAATAAACAGGAAACATTCATTTTGAATGAAAATAATAAAATGGAACTTATTAATTTTGCATCTGATGAAATGTTAAAATCAATGCAAATGAAAGACTCGACTGTGTAAGTTCATATATTTTTTTATACTATTATTGTACTAGTATATTTTTGCATTAGTCTTTTATACAATTAATGTATATTTATTAATAATTAGTAGTATAAATTTTTATTTAATATTTTAAGAGATAAAAGATACTGTTCAAATATGTTTCAGAGAAATCATTGGGAAATTGATGAAATTGATGGTCCAAAAATGGGTAAAGCGCAACATTATAGACTGTTGAAATTTATTTTAAACAATAATAGTAAACATCGTGTATAAGTAGTAACATGGAATGCAGAGATAGAAAGAATAGTTTTATTTGCAGTCTAACCGGATAATAAATCATTTAAACTAATTTTTAGTTTTATTTTTTTATATTATTACTTATAAACAAATATTAAAAAATCGTTCATAATAATATTTAAAAAATTATTAAAAATAATAATAAATAATAATATATTCTTATTGGACTTCCGCTTCCGGTGCGTTGACGGTTGAGCGTGGTTCGGGAGAGTGAGAAGGCGGTTAAGAGTGAAGGAGTGAATTGGAAGAGGAGTGAGTGAAGGAAGAGGAGAGTGAGAGTGAGATAGAGTGTAAGGTTTGTGGGGAAGGGCATAGGGTGGAAAGGAGAAAAGGTTCGGAAGGTGAAGTGAGGAGTGAGTAAACATTAGATATGACAGGGGTTAGTGGGATAATAGAGAGGAAAGTGAGAAGGAGGGAGTTAGGCAGGGAAGTAGGGGAACATAGATAGGCGACAAGTGGAAAGGAGCAGGATAGAAGGCAGGATGACAGATAAGGCGGGAGCAAATGGGAAGGGTAGAGGTGGTACGAGAGAGGGCGTTGAGTATGGGAAATATAGATGAGATAGGGAAGAGGAAAAGAGAGGATGGGGTGGAGGGGAATAGGAGGATGATGGAAGAGATTTTCCAGAAAAGTAAGAAAACTCCGAGATCACCGGGGAAGGGGGAGACGACGGAGGAAGGAAGAATGGAGGTGATGATGAGAAAATGGGGAGAGGAGTTAAGGGAGGTGATGGAGGAGATAAAGGGAATGAAAGGCTGGAGGGAGGAGTTGAAGGAGGAGTTTAGGGAACAGGAAAGATGGTTAAGGGAAGAATTGGAGGCAATGAGAAAGGAGGTTAGGGAGCAGGAGACAAAATGGGAGGGAGAAAAGGAAGAAATGAGAAGAAATATTCGGGAACTAGAAGATAGAATGGAGTTATTAAGGAAAGAGAAAGAAGATAACGGGAATAGAGAGGGAGAAGGAGAGGGGAAGGGGAATGAAGAATTGAAGAATAAAGTAAAACTCATGGAAAGGAAATTGGAATTAAAAGGAATTAAAAGAGAGAGAGGAGAGGAGGCGGAACATAATAATAAAGGGGGCAGTGGTGAAGGAAGGGAGGAGAAGGGAGGCAGCGGAGGAAGTAATAGGGGCATTAGAGATGAAGGCAGAGATAGAAGGTACTTGGAAATTGAGTAGAGGAACAGTGGAAGGAAGAGAGATGATCCTGGTGAAATTGAAGGACGAGAGGCAGAGAAAAGAAATTTTGGAAAGGAGAAGAAACTTGAGGGGCAGGAGGGAGAAGACTAGACATGGGAAGAAAGAAGAATGAGATGGAAACTAGAGGAAATAGCGAAAAAGGAGGAAGAAAAGGGAAGACAGGTATGGATATAAGTTATGGGAGGATAAGGATAGGAGGTCAGTGGTGGAAATGGAATGAAGTGGGAGAAGTATTGAGAAATGGCAGAGGGAGAATAAGATGGGAAGAGCAGGGGAAAGAAGGTGAACGAGAAGCAGAGGGACTGGGATAGGGCAAGAAGGGTACTGAAGAGAGGGAGGGTGGGAGAAGGAGGCGGGAGATGCAAAAGGAATTATGGTATGGAAAGTGATATACTGGAACGTAGCAGGATTGAGGAACAAGGGTAGGGAGTTCTGGATGGGATTGAGGGGATGGGATGTGGTGTGTCTGCTGGAGACGTGGTTGGAGGAAAAGGGATGGGAGGACATAAGAGATAAGTTACCAAGGGGATTTGTATGGGGAAGACAGGGGGCGAGGAGAGAGAATAAGAAGGGAAGAGCAAAGGGGGGAATATTGATGGGAATAAGAAAGGAGTTGTTGGAGGAGGGGACAAAAATAGAAATAGCTGAGGAGGGGGTTATAGTAGGCCAGGTGAGGATGGGAGAGGAAAAGTGGAGAATAATAGGTGTGTATGTGGGAGGGGGAATACAAAAGTCCTTACAAGAGTTGGAAAGATGGATGGAGGATAAGGAAGAGGGGAAGAAAATTTTATTGGGGGGGGATTTCAATGCGAGGACGGGAGAAGAAGGAGGTGGTGTAGGGATGGAATAGGAAGAGGTGGTGGAAGGAGGGTGGCAGAGGCGATCAAAAGATAAAAAGGTAAATAAGGAGGGCAAGGTTTTGTTGGAGTTTATAGAGAACAAAGGATTGGGAATCCTCAACGGGATAATAAAAGGGGATGAAGATGGGGAATTTACATTTACGGAAGGTAAAGGGAACACGGTGATTGACTACGTGATAGGAGATAAGGAAGTGAAAGAGAGGGTGAAGAAGTTGAGAATAGGAGATAGGGTTGAGTCAGACCATCACCCGGTAGAGTTATGGATGGAAGTGGAGGGGGCTAGAGAGGAAAAAAGATGGAAAGAAAGTGGAACTGGAGGGAAGAGTGGGAGAGGAGTATGGAACGAAGAGGGAAGAGAGGAGTTTAGAAAGAGAATAGAGAACATAGTGATAGGGCAGGAGTGAGTGGAGGAAGAATGGAGAAAGTTAGAGGGAGTCGTGAAGGTTGCGTTAAGAGAAACGGAAAAGGAGAAAGGTGAGAATGTAAGGAAGAGGATAGGATGGTGGGATGAGGAGTGCAGGGTGAAAAAAAAGGAGGTAAGAAGGGAGCTGAGGAGACGGAGAAGAGAGGCGGAAAGAGAGRAGGAGTATAAAAGAAGGAAACGGGAGTATAAGGAACTGTGCGAAAGGAAGAGAAGGGAGGAGAATGAGAGATGGGAAAGACAAGTAGAGTCAGTGAGGAGTGAGGGGAGGTATGGGAATTAGTGAGCAAAGCGAAAAAGAAGAAGAGAAAAAGAATAAATGAGGATATAAAGGGGGAGGAACGGAAAGAATACTTTATGAGGTTATTGGGGGGTGGGGGTGGAAAATAGGGTTCTAAGGGGAGAGGAAAGGGGAATAGAGGAGAGACTGATGGTGGAGGAAATGATAAGTAGGGAAGAAATAGGGAGCGTAGTGAGGGGAAAGAAGGATGGGAAGGCTATGGGAATGGATGAAATACCAAACGAGGTATGGAAATATGGGGGGGAAGAGATGGAGGAATGGATTTGGAGGTTCTGCAAGAAGGTTTGGAGGGGGAAGGGTGGCCGGAGAGTTGGAAGGAGGGGATCATAATACCAATAGTCAAGAAGGGTGAGGGGGAGAAGGTGGAAGAGTACAGGGGAGTTACTTTAATGCCCTCGGTATATAAGATTTATGCGACGATATTAGCAGGAAAAATAAGCGAAGAGATAGAAGAGAAGGGCATCCTAGCAGAAAACCAGACGGGGTTTAGAAAGGGGATGGGAACATTGGATAGCATTTACGTCTTAAACTACCTAATAAACAGGCAGTTGGCAAAGAGAGGAGGAAAGATGGTGGCGATGTTTGTGGATCTCAAAGCGGCCTTCGACTCAGTAGATAGGGGGGTGTTAATTGAAGCGATGAGGGAGAGGGGCATCAGAGAGGGACTAATTAGCAGAGTGGAAGAACTGCTAAGAGAGACGAAGAGCAGGGTGAAGGGGGGAAGGGAAAAGGGAGGTTGCTTTTGGACAGCGAGGGGGGTGAGGCAGGGCTGCCCCTTGAGTCCACTTCTCTTTAACATCCTGTTAGCTGACATGGAGGAGAAGATGGGGAGGGTGAGCTGGGGAGGAGTAAGACTGGGAGGAGGAAGGGTGTACTCACTCCTATACGCGGATGATACGGTGTTGGTAGCGAAGGAGGAGGGGGGGGATGAAAAGTATGATGGGAAGGTTGGAGGAATATTTGGAACAAAAAAGACTGGAAATAAACGTGGCAAAGACTAAGATCATGAGATTAATATTCTTTTAAAACGAGTAACTGCTAAATTGATAGGATTCTTATATTTTTAATAAATTTTACAACAAACGATGGGACTAATGAGAATTAGAAGGCAGAAAATAATGTAATAGTAATTTCTTTGTGTGAATTTTTTAATTTTCTACTCATTAATATATTAATTTCTCACGTATTGATATTACTCGATATTACATTAATTTCTCATTTATTAGTATTTTTTTACATTTACATCTATCTTACATGTGTTTAGATAATTATGTAATTAATATAATAATTATATGTTTATTGAAAAATCTAAAATTTTTTTTGAATAAATTTAATTTACTTATTTATAAGCTAATGTGTTATGTTAATTAAAATAA
Organism: Cephalotes varians; assembly: GCA_037157785.1. Classification (NCBI taxonomy): domain Eukaryota; kingdom Metazoa; phylum Arthropoda; class Insecta; order Hymenoptera; family Formicidae; genus Cephalotes; species Cephalotes varians. The sequence continues at coordinate 22,004 of JANQDE010000800.1, forward strand.
ATAAAAATAAATTATTTTTTAGTTGTCCAAGGATTTATTAAAACTAATTTTGATACATTTAATAATAATTTTAAAAGTTATAGTGATGGGTCAATTACGGATGGAACTCATAAATCAGAAGTCCAAATTGCGAATTACAAACATGAAAATAATTTTATTATATAAAGGAGAATATGTTGAGATAAAAGGATACATGAAAGTTGAAAGTAAGTTATATTAATTAAATCTAAATTTAAAATATTTTTTTAGTTCTAAATTTTATTGAAATCTACATAAATAAAATTTTTCGTAAATTATATAAAGTTAGTAGTTGAATAAGAAAAAAGCCTGTTTTGAAAAATAAAGAGGTCTATATTGAATTTTGAAGTGATAATTTTCCTAATAAATCCTTTGCAATATTTTAAGATAATTATTAATATCAATTATTAATATCAATATTATAAAAATTTTATGTTAATTTAATTTGTGATATTGTTGGGTTAACAAATAAGTTCTAATATTTACATAGGAATATTATTAAATATTAAAGTTTACTTTAAACTGAGTAAGATTCTTTTTAATTATTTATATTATGTATTTTTTTTCAGATGATGTTTTTTATTTGGATGTTGAAAATATATCAGACATAAAATTATCGCAACAAAATCGCACGTTATCTTTTATCCAATTTATAGGGTATGAAACCGATTGTAAAAAGGATACTTACTAATGATAGTACAATAGAATTACCCAATAAAATTATTCATACATAATTTAAATTTATAAAAAAAACTTCCATTAATTGGTAAGTATGAGGAGTGTGTGTTCGTGCGTGTTCGTATGTTTGTGTTATTTATATTTAAAATTATAGTATAAAAATATATAATAAAATTACAAATTATAAAATTAAATAATATTTTTTTTACAGGTTAAATAATTGTTTGTAAATGTTCATTAACTTAACCATTATTGATTCAACAATGTGCTCATGTATTAATCAATTATTATAGGCTAGTTTATTAGCCAGTACTGTAATTAGAAATTGAATAATAATATAAAATTATATATATCAAGAACATTCAAATGATGCAACTGAAAGACAGCTTTAATTTGATTTTGAGTTATGTTTATTTATCGAAAATGAATCTATCATTTAGATGAGAGCAATGAGAGATCACAAAATAAATTAAGTGATTTAGGTAAATCCTCTTATCTTTAAATAAATTTTTAAATAATATATGTGTCTATACATTTTCAACAAATCATATTATAGAGCAAGATATTTAATCATTAAAAAAAAAATAAACTAAAGTTAAATGTACTAATGAAAATAATTTTTTTTAGTATTTATGATATTATTACGCCCGACCCTGTATACTGCTTTGATTGCCGAACGCCGAACGGAATATGAAGATCGGTGTTCCTGTTGCCAGGCAACGAGAGTCGCAAATGTTGTAAATAAGTTTGGATCGAGCTGTCGGCCGTGTCGGTTGTGCTCGGTTCTAAGCTGTATTTCATTGCAATAGAATAAAGACCCTTTCTCTGTTTAATTGTTTGGTGTTGTGTTCTTTTGCTTCGCGAGTGTCGCGTTCGCGAGTGTGCGTGTGTGTTATTCTCAAAGACGGGAATTCTACTCCCGGGCGTAACATTTTGGGGGCTCGTCCAGGATGAATCGCACGCCGACGATGGCCACGAGGAAACGAAGGCTAGCCACTCCGGAGCAGACGGCAAGCACGCCGAGCGCAGGAGACTTCTTCGTCCGCCTCTTCGCTTCAAGCGCTAAAGAGCGAAGTGTGATTATTGCGAGAGGAGCAGCGGCGCGCGCAGCAGGAATTCGCGGAGACGTTGCGCCAGCGTGATGCTGAGATACAGCRACTTCAGCAGGYTTCGCATGGATYYGAGCAGATAAGTCCTTCCAATAATTTTGATTCTCGCGGCAGCATGTGTGATCGCGTCGCGCATGTGAGTGCGGAAGGCGCGGATGCGCACGCGCGTGATGAGCAGTGCGCTCCTTTTCATGCGGAGGTCATTAAACTAAAACCCACACTTACGATGGGAGTGTCTCATTAAACGAATTTCTTATTCAGTTTCAATTGATTGCTCGAGCGAACCGTTGGACAGAGGAAGCGAAAATCGCGATTTTAATATCATGCTTAAAAGGGAAAAGCGTGTCGGATTTAGAAAATTTGAGTTATGATGAATTAAAATCTAAGTTGGAGTTGCGTTTTGGGGAGACTCATTCTTTGCAAAATTACTACTCTCAATTTATCAATCGAAGACAAAAGTTTGGGGAGGATATAGCTTCATTGGGTTCAGATTTAGAGAGATTATCACAGCTAGCTTATCCGGAATGCTCTCAAATAATTCGCGATAAAATTGCTTGCGCGCAGTTTATTTTTGCACTGTCCGATCGGTTCGTGAGCAGAACTCTGCAACTGGAGGGAATTACATCTTTGCGAGAAGCGATTGTGAGAGCAAAGACAATTAAAATGATACAAGAAAGCAATTTTGAACAAAGGAAAAAGAATGTAAATTTTGAAAGTAGAAAAGAAAACGGAAATAACAATAATTGTAATGGAAATTTTAATCGGGGGGCGAGAGATTGTAAAAAGAATTTCGAAAATAATTCTAAAGGAAATGAGAGAAAGTTTAAGAAAAATATATTTGGAGAAAGTGATAATAATGGGGGAAAAAGAATGGGAAATGGAAAAGAGTGCTGGGAGTGTGGGAAAGAGGGGCATTTCCGGTTGGAGTGTCCGGGCAAACAGGAAAACAAGGAGTAGTCGAGCTTTGTGGAGTGAGCTCGGCTGAAACTGAGAAATTCCCACAACATGTCTATTTTATTAATAATTGTTCTTGCGATATTATTGATAATGTTTGTTGTTGTAATATGCDTATTGTTAATCAATCTTCTTTCAGGAATAACAAAACTGAAAATAATTTGAAAGAATTCTGTTTTGCTGGTCAACTTGATAATAAAAATTGTATCTTTAAGATTGATACAGGTTCTGATATTTCTATTGTTAACAGAAATTTAATTGAATCAAATAAAGTTAAGTATGAATTAAATAATTGTAGCTTGAGATATCCTACGGGAGAAAAAGTTGTTGTTAAAGTTGTTGTTAAAGAAAAAGTTTTTGTGAAGGTTCGACTTGGCAGATATATAGTAGAGATTCCAATGTTAGTTGCAAATATAAATGATAGTTG
>JANQDE010000800.1:27215-37344 GCA_037157785.1 Cephalotes varians
CACTTGGAATAAAGAAGACCAGAGCTTCTGCTCTTCATCCGCAATCTGACGGCCAAGTGGAACGGCAACATCAAACAATTTTAAATTATTTAGCTAAATTTATATCTGAAAATCAGAAGGATTGGGATCGCTGGATTCCCATGTGTTTGTTAGCATATAGATCTTCCAAACATGAAACGACTGGAATAACTCCAGCAGAACTTTGTCTTGCACGGGATCTCAGGCTTCCATTGGATCTTTTACGAGGAAATCCTCCAAATGAAAGGGAATTTGATACGACGATAGATTGCGTTAGTCGTGTTAGGAAGAAATTAGAGGATTTACATGAAGTCGTTAGGAAACGGATGGATATAAAATTCTCTCTTTTCAGACCAAAACTTGGTACGATCAAAAAGCTAGGAAAATACAATTTGATGTTGGACAAAAAGTGTGGTTCTATAATCCTCGAAGAAAAAAAGGAAGAGCCCCTAAGTTGCAAAGTAGTTGGGAGGGCCCTTATTTTATTGTTAAAAAACTCAATGACGTAGTTTATTGTATTTGCAGGTCGAACCGAAGCAAAAATAAAATTGTTCACGCGGATAGGTTAGTAGTTTTGTAGAAAGAAAAATAAATTAAAAGGTTTTTTTAAAAAATTGAATTAAAAACTGTATCAATCTTGAATATTTGTTGTTAACACAGTCTACGCTTAATTGTTTTAAAGTTACAGAGTGCAGACTCAAAGGAGTTGTGAAGCGGATCGACGTTGTCGTCGTCCACTTTGGAAGGAGGGGAATCACCGGAGGATTCGGCGTTCACGAAGAAAAAGAGAATACAGACAGTTTTTTTTTAAGAAAACTACCTCGCCCGCGGTTTTTGATCCAAGTTTTTCCGTGGGTAATGCTGCCGCGAGCAAATGTCGAGGTAGGGATTTGGGACGAGGTACCATGGAAAAGTTAATTTCCCTCCCCAAGTACGAAGAAAGAAGAAACAAGCGCGCAAGGCTCAAGAGAAGAGTCAAGAGGATCTATGATCCAACTCTTCTCGACGATGCCCGGTAACCAGTCGCTGCCGCGCAGGGTAAGGCAGGGAAGTCGTTTTGGAGCCGTCGGCATTGTTTCTATAAGGATTGTCGGGACGACAATCATTTGAAGGAGGGGGGGGCAGTGTTACGCCCGACCCTATATACTGCTTTGATTGCCGAACGCCGAACAGAATATGAAGATCGGTGTTCCTGTTGCCAGGCGACGAGAGTCGCAAATGTTGTAAATAAGTTTGGATCGAGCTGTYGGCCGTGTCGGACGTGCTCGGTCCTAAGCTGTATTTCATTGCAATAGAATAAAGACCCTTTCTCTGTTTAATTGTTCGGTGTTGTGTTCTTTTGCTCCGCGAATGTCGCGTTCGCGAGTGTGCGTGTGTGTTATTCCCAAAGACGGGAATTCTACTCCCGGGCGTAACAATATGTATGTTTATAAAATATGCATATTATATTTTTATTAAATAATTCAACACAATATGGGTTATTACTCTTATGTCAATAATAATGACAAATGCATCGTTGAATGCAAACATAAGAACAGTTACAAGACCAGACGATCGCCAGAAGTATCATTTTATCTTGATCAAGCTCTCAATGTGATATTCAACGATGCTTCTAGATTTTCTCGTCGTGATTGAAGAACTAAGTATACACCATCATAATCATTATAAAAGAATTAGAGAGGACAAATCCTGTTGGCGTTCACAGATATCTATATGTATTTATGTATTTGATTCGTTACAAAAAAACGTTCTTTTCATAATAAAAAAAAGATTATAATAAAATAAATTTGGATTATATCTAAGATTATCTAATTAAAATATTCAGATTATATGCAATTATATAATTTATTTATTAAAAAATAGTATTTTAATTTATTTATTATTTTTTAAAAAGAGCATCAGATATACTAAATTTAAAAAAAAAATGTTAAAGAAATATATTTTAATTAAGATAAAAATTATAAGAGAGATATTATTATACAAAAAATATTTTATAAAATAATATTAAATTAATTTTTATAAAATACTTTTTATAAAAATAATATTAAAAGTTACATTAATTAAAAATAAAATTGTTAGTGGGACGTTATATGTCTCGTTAGAATGGATGTAATGAGTTTAGGTTTAGTGATTGTAAGAGCTTGCTGGGCTCTATAATTGGTTCAACGTATTATCTTACAACCTTACGACATTATAGTATGGTTAGTGTAGACTTTAGCCCTGGTCTACAATAGGTATAGTAAGCCTTATAAGCCCTAAGAAATTGATTAATCACAATTGAATTTGAAAAGAATAATTGATTATAATTGGTTAATATTTTATGGCTTAAGATTGWTCAATTTCTTATGGCTTACTTACTATATGTATTGTAGACCGGGACTTAAGGCCATGGTACACAAAAAAACTTAAGTAGTAAAACGTAAGTAGTAAGAAAATCAACAGTTTTAATTTGTTACTGTTTCGCTTTAAATTCTTGATCGTGATTGGCTAAATTGTTTACTGTTTAAGTTTTTTGTGTGTCATGGCCTTTAGCCAATGTCTGCGTTCAACAGAAAAAGCAGCTTAATAAGCGCTTTGTACCACTGGGTATCGGTCATTGTGAATGGCTCGTATCCAATGATGATACGTGGTCAATCGAAATTCTCCTTTTCCATTGTTGACTCATTATGGATTGTTTACAATAGGAATAGTGAGTCTTACGCCGTAAGGAATTGATGAATCACAAAGAATTATTCTACTTACTTTGAATTGTGACTGGTTAATTTCTTAAGACTCAGTGGTTGCGTTCAGCAGACTCAATTGTTGCAACATGTTTTTTTATTAGAAAATTTTTTTCAAATGCATTTTTATAAAATTATTTACTTTAAAAATTTTTTTTTGTACTTCACTTTATATTTGAATAGTGAAATAATTATTTTCATAAGTTTCCAAAATAAATAATTTTTTAATATTATATCAGAGAATTAGAAATATATTTCTTTCATTCTTTATAAATAAACATGAGAAGTTATGTATGAGTGCATCTAAAACATTTTTTATTACTTATAGAATTACTATGGGTAATTGAGACAGTGGAGTGATTGTGACATTATAATATATTTGGATAAAAAATAAAATTCTAATTATTTTTATCAAACACAAAAAATAATTATCTTTCAGAATGTAAAAAGAAAACTTCATTTGTCAAAACCATAAATGTATAAAATTTTTGTGTAAGACGAAACTATTAAAAACTTTGATTATAAAAGTTTATATGCTTATATTCAAAGTTAATTTTTCAATAATAATTTAATTGTTTATGAAGTTTTCCATTATATTTAACAACTATAAGTGATTAATTAATAATAATAAACTACATTAAAAGTTATATAAGTATTTCTTTCTTTAATTTTAAATAAAAATTATAAATATCCCAAAATTATAAATAAAATAGTAATATAATACTTAATATTATAAATATTAAATTTACTGTGCAGAGTAAATATGACGCCTAAAATAATTTACTTTCTACGTACGCGCGATATTAAATTTACTGTGCAGAGTAAATATGACGCCTAAAATAATTTACTTTCTACGTACGCGCGATCAGTGTTAATTAGTGTTTTAGTAGTTAATTATTGTTTTAACGTTTTAATATTTAATGTTTAATTGATGTTTAATTATATGAATATTTAAGCAAGTATAAAAAAAGTAAAGAATTATAGCACGCGCCAAGCGCGTCTAATATTTAGAATTATGTTAATATTGATTTTAAATTACATTGTAAAATTAAAATTTATTTTTATTTTCATTTTAATTTGTTAGGATTATGACAGAAAATGACGCAAGTGGTAGTAGGCCGGATACAGTCTTTATTAGTTCACACAGAGAACTTATTACAAGAGTATAATAGATCCGAGACCAATAATAAAAAAAAGAGACGAAACTGAGAACAGAGGATCAGGCGAATATCTGAACACGCGACTGTTATATCGAAGAGTCTCGCAGAGCAGAGATGATCCCAACGACATGGCAACAGTAACAAAAGAAAATCTCAACTTTACCAACCAATCGTTCTACTCATGTTGCCACACTATCAGATTATCGTACAATCACAAAAGTAATATGCACGCTACCAATCCGAATGCCCGAAACGCTAACGCGCGAGTTTACAATATCGCTAACACTCCCCCTCGATTTGGGGATTCTTGTTGATCAAGTTCGATTTCTTTTCCCCTTTAGATATGCCCAGAATTTCCAAGCATCTTAAATGTTTGGGTTTGGATAAACTCTTTGTTAATACGTCCGCCGTCATCTCGTTAGTCGGTGTGAACTCCACGCTTAGATCTCCACCTTTGAGGATCTCTCTCACGAAATGGTGTCGCACGTTTATATGCTTGGTTCTATTATGAAAAACGGGGTTTTCAGCCAGCTTTCTTGCTCCATTGTTGTCGCAGAGAATGCGAACACGACTCAGATGATCAAAACCTAAATCTCTCAAGAATCGAGTAAGATATAATCCTTCCTTCGTAGCCTCCGATAGAGCCATATACTCGACCTCGGTCGACGATAATGCCACAGTTCGCTGTTTTCTTGATTCCCATGTTACTGGACATCCAACCATTACGAAAGCATACCCTGTGTATGACCTGCGATCCTTTGGACAATTCGGCCAATCGGCGTCCACGAAACCATGAAGAGATCTACCAGTCCTACGATATGTTAGGCCAACATCCACAGTCCCTTGAAGATACCTAAGTATTCTTTTTACCATTGTCCAATGCTCTTTTCTGTAATTATTACAAAATTGACTCAAATAACCGACAGCGAATGAAATGTCAGGTCGAGTACACACTAAGAGGTACATTAGGACACCTAGGACCTCCCTAAGGAAGTGATTTGCTCTCTGGATCTTCTTCATCGTTGTTCACCTTCGGATATGATCCTGATTCCATAGGAATGGATACAGCCTTGCATTCCGACATCCCAAAACGTTCGAGTATGTCTCTAACATACGCCGACTGTTTGACGGAGATCTCCCCCTGGTTGAAGACAAACTCCATTCCGAGACAATGCTTTATCTTACCACGACTGGTAATTTCAAAATTGTTACGAAGATGCTCCTCTAAGTTTGCAATCTGCTTCATGTTCCTAGAAGCAACTAGAATATCATCAACGTACACCGCGATAATGAGAAGAATCCTCTTTGTCTCCTTTTACATAGACACACGCATTAGCTGATGATTTTCTTGCTCCGAATTTTAAAAGTTCGTCATCTATGCGTGTATACCAGCATCGGCCCGCTTGACATAATCCATAGAGAGCTCTTTTTAATAAACATACCTTGTCACCCTGGTCTATCTCGTTGAGCATAAATGCAGCTTTGCTTCCAATGACATCCTCAGCGGGTGAACGTCTTACAATTTCCTGCAATGCCTCAACAGCGTATTCCATAAAAGGATTTCCATAAAGATTTCTTCTTCAAGTTTGCCATTTAGAAAAGCTGTAGTCACGTCGAAGTGATGTATGATCATATTATTCTCGGCAGCTAGAGCTAGCATCAATCTTATTGATCCCATGCGTGTAACTGGTGCAAACGACTCCTTAAAATCAATTCCAGGTCTCTGTGCATATCCACGTGCAACAAGTCGTGCCTTCCTCCGATCAATAGTATCGTCTTGTTTATACTTATTACATAACACGATGCGAATGCCAATGACCTGATGATCCTTGGGTCTATTCACTATGACCCAGGTCTCGTTCTTAAGAATGCTCTTCATTTCTTCGCAGATTGCAGCCACTCACTGGAATGCGGCCCGCTCATGGCTTTCTGCATCTCAGCAAAAAATGCTTCCATTTCCTTATGATTCACAATGGCTGCTGCATGGTATTCCTTTCTTGGTCGTCCACGTTCTCCAGTACGAATAATTCTTGGTCTACCTCGACCTCTACGCTGCTGATCTTGATCTCTGATGACTTCAACAATGTCATCTTCATCGTCTTCTTAATTTAGATTCGAGACCCTTTCGTCTTCGACATCATCCCGGTTCGAGTCATCAGCTACTGTGTCCTCGTCGCATTCGTGTCTGCGATCTATATATTCCCTGGTGCTAGGAAGAGGAATGATTATCTCATCTATCTGTTTTCCTTCGTCTTTATTATCTTCATGAATTAGATCATCGATGTGCGGCATAGTTTCGGATTATTTTGTAGTATCCAAAACAAATTTCACGTCTCTCGTAATATCAATCTTCTTTTCTTCCGACAGCCAGACTCGGTAGCCCTTGGATTCCTCCGAGTATCCTACCAGGACACCCTTCCTAGAACGAGGATTTAATTTACCTTTCGTTGGGTCCACGATCCAATGTATAGACCTCTATCCCGAATGGTTGAAGATGGCTAATGTCGGGAACACACCTGTCCACTTTTCGTAAGGTGTCTTCCCTCCGAGACTCTTGGACGGACATCGATTTCGAAGATAGTTCGCCGTATTTATAGCTTCTGCCCAGAATGAAGTCGGAAGTTGAGATTCTATGAGTAAGCATCTCGTCATATCGAGAAGAGTTCGGTTCATCCTCTCTGCAACACCATTCTGCTCGGGCGTATGCGTTATCGTCAGCCTACGGCGAATACCATTTTCACGCAGAAAATCATCAAAGATAGCATTTATGTACTCCTTTCCGTTGTCTGTCTGAAGAAATATAATCTTTCTACCGTGCAATCTTTCTGCCATTGCTTTAAAATCTTTAAATGCAGTCAGCACTTCGTCCTTCCGTTTTAGCAATCGAATTTCACACCAGCAAGAGTAATCATCAACAAATGTAACAATGTATCTCTTTCCCGATAGACTCGACGCGCATTGGACCACACACGTCACTGTGAATTATCTGAAGCTTTTCAGAGTTTCGTGGTTCGTTCTTCGGAAATGGGATTCGTGTCATCTTTCCGCGAGCACAGATTTCACATGTAAATATATCCATCGAATTTTTAGGTTCATCCCATGTACGCTCTTGTCTCTATGACACTTCACCAGATCATGAACGTTAAGATGTCCCATTTTACGATGCCTTATGCTATAAGAAATTAACCAGTCACAGTTCAAAATAAGTAGAATAATTCATTGTGATTCGTCAATTTCTTACGGCGTCAAGCTCACTATTCCTATTGTAAATAATCCATAATAAGTCAACAATAGAAGAGGAGAATTTCGATTGCCCACGTACTAATTAGATACGAACCATTCACAATAACCGGTACTGAGAGGCTTTCCAGTGGCAACGAATTACTGATAGAACAATGTTTGTATCGACTTGTGACTAAATTGAAATCATTTTATATAGCTATGGCTGTATTTCAATATTCAAGGTCGAGTTCATCAGATTCAACTATTGCAGAGCGGATTCGTGAGTGCTCGCTGCTATTGGATGATTTAGAACAATAGACCAATAGCATCGAACGCTCACAAATCTGCTCTGCAACAGTTGAATCTACTGAACGCGACTATTGGCAACAATAATGAATGAAAATCTATAGTATATGAAACGTGTACTGTAAATTTGCAATATAATTATATTTTACGTAAAGGCAAATTCCTACTGAGCGCGTTCAGATCTAAGAATCTACATTTAAGTCAAATTTAATTAAAAATATCTGTAATCAAATTCAATTTAATAATTAAAATTTAAATTAATTTTATTTTATTAATTAAAATCAAAATTAATTTTAATTAAATAATCTAAATTAAAACTAACTTTATGATCAAATCAAAATCATATTAAAAGGAATTATTTATTATATTATTGTTTAAAGTTTTAATGAGAGAGAGAGAGAGAGAGAGAGAGAGAGAGAGAGAGAGAGAGAGAGAGAGAGACTCTACCATCAGGTTGTTATCTGATATTAAAGTTTCAGAAATTAACCAGTCACAAATCAAAATGAATAGAATAATTCATTATGATTCCCAAATTAAGAAATTTTAAATATCGAGAACATATGTAGAAAATGATTCCAATACTGAGAACATAATCACTTACTGTTTTAGTCTACCTTTTTAATATCTGCTTTCCCATGTAAATAAATTCTACATGACGTAACAATGTTCCTTTCGTAAACTTTATCGTTTTCTTAGTAGGTACTACCATCTATAACAATGCAAAAATAACAAAACATTCAAAAAAATAAAAGAAATACATATTAAAATATGAAACAACAAACTTACTTAAAAATTCTTCAACAAATTCTCGTAGGTTGAATTAATTTTATCTAATAAAAATTTTATAACAAATTTGTTCATATATATCTTCTCTTTGACAATATTTATGAATGATGCATAAGCTACAAAAGATTCCATCAAAATATAATCCACAACACACTACAGTACTAAAAAGCCAAATCTCTATCAAATTCAATAGCATACCATTCATTTATTAGCTCCTGCATATTTTATCGTATTCCTCCTTCAGATAAAGAATTTTCCTCATAAATAGCTCATGTATCCAGAAAAATACAATAATATATTTTTTCTACAAGTCAAAAGGATAAATGTCCTTTCATATCATAAATACTAAAAAAATTATTTATCATTAATACATTTACCTTTAGTTTATTTTTCTTTTAAAAATTATTTACAAATGCAATAGTATTCATATTTCTCTATTACATCAGATATCTTTTCATCTCTCTTTCAGTTTTTAAATCAAACATTTTTTATTAATTTTCAATTTTTATTTTTTTTCTGAATTCTCTTTTACCTCTCCTTAATTTATTTCCGAATTGTAAATTTTTTCTATTTACAATATACTGGAATCACTCTGTTATGTCATAGATATTAATCAGGAATAATGTATATTGAAAGGTTAGACTATACAGATACATAGCTTGTTAACACTAACAAAGTTCTCTCTAGCTCTCACAACGATCGTGATTAAATTAGTTCTATAAGAACGAATAATAAATTACTAAAAAATTTAATTATTTATTTTTTTAGTGTTTCCAAGATTACGTTCCAATATTCACTGCGAGTGAATTTCAAAATCTATAACATACGTTACGTACACTATAGATGTTGAATACTTGTAGTAAAAATCGAAACGCAATCCTAGATATATACAAGAAAAGATATTAAAGAATAAATACACTAATCGCACGGCACATCGCCAACACTTGTTATTTCTGTTTACAATGTACTGGAATTGCTCTATTACGTCAAATGTCTTTTCATCTTGAGCTTTTAATAAAAGCAAAAGTCTCTGCATAAACAGATAATAAATTGCCAAAAAATTATTTATAAATACTGGTCAAGAATAACGCGCGTTATAAAGTCAAACTGTACAGATACATGGCTTGTTAACGCCAATAAAGTTCATTTTCTCTGACTCTTATAATAGTCGTGAGTAAGTATTATTTATTTAAGTATTATTATTTATTAATTTTAAATATGTAGAACATATGTAGAAAATTATCCCAATACTAAGAACATGATCACTTACCATTTTAGTCTACCATTTTGATAGCTATCTGCTTTCCAATGTAAATAAATTATACATGACGTAACAATGTATCTTTCGTAAACTTTATCATTTTCTTAGTAGGTACTATCATCTATAACAATGCAAAAATAACAAAACATTCAAAAAATGAGAGAAATCAGGAGACACGGTAGTGTCTCGGGTATCAAGTATATCGAGCGATATCGAGAGATATATGACGCCCGAGAAGCTACCGTGTATCTTTACGCGAGCCGGCGAGATGCGAGCACCTGAGATTTTTATATCTAAAAAACGACTGAACCGATCAAATTCTAAATAGGCTCAATCGATAGCTTGGGTACGAATTATATAATAAAAGTGTTTTCATTTTTTCTCTGCATGCACTACGAGCAGAGATATTGCGATGCAAAGTCAGATTTTAAGTAATTTTTTATTAAGAAACGTCATTTCTATTATTATTAACATTATTATTAACGTCGTTGTCGCCGACTTTGTACGGTTCCAATTTCTGCCGCTAGATAAGCGCTAGCGTTCGAGCTCAAACCTCTGCAAGTTTCGAGTCGCGCGTGGAGGAGATTACACACACGCATACACATACGCGTCCACGCGCCCACGCGCCTACGCTCCCACGCTCCCACGCTCCCACG
>JANQDE010000009.1:0-45389 GCA_037157785.1 Cephalotes varians
ACTATTTATATAGGATTAATAGGATTGTATTTTAACGAAATAATTGTAATGAAATAAAATTAGAAAATCAGAAATGGCAATAAAGGTAATAAATAAAATATAAAAATAGAAAAAAGAAATGAGGACCGCCGATAAAATCGGCGGGGGTGGTGGAGGGCCTCTACAGACTAACCCATTTTTGCCAAAGTAAATTTTATATGATTTGTACTTCATTAATTGAATATATCTTTCCATGTGTACACCAAGTCTCTATAATCGCTTAATTATGTCTGGCAAAAACAGGATAGTCTGCATAAAAAAAGATAGGTATAATTACATATTATTTTTATTTACGACACGTATTAAGATAAAATTCGCGAAATTAACACCAATATTTGAATATTTGATTTCTTAAATTTGAGAAAGAACTGAAACACCATTTAAGAGATTTACAGTTATTATATACATTGAAAATTAATTTCATGAATTTCTAACTTAAGATACGTAAAGTTTTGAAAAATCATCGATTTTATATTAACTTATCATTCAGGCAACACAATTTTTTCTTGATATTTTGTTTTTGAGAGGCCTGTTGCAGAGTCAGAATTATAAACCCGGATTTTCTCGTTTCAAACGGATCCCCAGAAGCATGGGTTTTGGCATGAGTTGATGACGACTATGTAATTTTAAAAACCGCGTAAAAAAATCAATTAATTTATTATGAGAAAAGATTTTACTTAAGAAATGTTTCATTACCGCTAGTAATGATAATGGGTTTGTTTTGTTGCGTAATTCATTACGCAACAAAACAAAGTGATAAATGGGAAACTGCGTCAGTCGTTGATTTACTGCCCAAATGACTGTTATCCGGGGACAATCCGGAAGATTCGGGATTTGTTCTACTCTGTAGTAGGTCTTTCGTGTCTGTATAATTTTACGTCAGTATAATGTTTACATAAAGAATTAATATATAATTAAAAAAAGAATGAATAGACAAATAATTGGAGTTGTTATCTATAAATCTTTCAAGATATGAAAAAATTTGTTACAGTGTAACAAATATTGTGTTATTACTACTCCCATCTATCCTATTCCTAAATATTTATCCAGGATTAAATTTTATACAAGTTGGTGCAAAAAAGCAATATATATATACAGATATTGCTTTCTATTAGACTTTTTCAATTTTGTCACGATTAAATGTGACGTATAATAATTTGGTAAAATGGAATATTTTAATATATATTGCGTTATGTAGTATGTTTCATCGATATATTTATTAATGTCGCTCTTTTATAAAAGACATTTTTACGATTATTAAGTATTATTATTTATTTTAATGCACTGACTTTAGCCTAAATTTTGTAGCTTATCCTAAAGTAGTGATTGATAACTAGATTTTGTACCAGTTAAAATAGTAGAATGACGTAAGATCCAATATATGTTTTATCATGAAATAAAAGGAAATTTTATATAGTAATTATTTTAAATTGAATAATTTTTACATTATTTCAAAATATTTTATTATGTTTTATGAAAAATGATTTTAATTTATAAAGTACAATGAGATATTTCTATTAATATACTAATTGTGAGGAAAATTTATTACTCCTTTCAGATCTTACGTCATTTATCTGAATTTTTCATCTCCGCATGCACTTGAGATGAGATTCAGAAACGAATCGTTCGAATCGATGAAAATGTATATGGGTCTTAGTTTCTATTGGAGATGACAGATCTATCAATTTTTTTTCCATTTACTTTTAAATTAAAATTTCGATTATATCATAGAGTTTATATTAAAAGTTTGAGTTCATAATATTCACTCTCGAGTCTTTTTAAATTAGAAATCGTTGTCGACGTAAAGATTTTTTTTTTTTTAATTTAGATTTGGTATTAATCGGATATATATTTTAATAATTGGATATATATTCTAATTGCGAATAAAGAATTATCGTTAGATTTACCTACACGTTGAGGCAATTATTACTGTTGTTCATAATTGTTTATTTTTTATTTGATTGCGTTTATTAATGTAATGACCCCATCACGACGCGTACGTGTTTCGCGTATCAAACACAAGCGTAAAATATTACGCTTATTGCCGACTATAATTAGCCGGCAACAAAAAGAGGTATTTCTCTTTGCTGCCGATTTCTGGTTATATAAAGCCAGAATATTGGGCCAGGAGCAACGAAAGGTAGGTTCAATCTGGCCGGAAGAAAGAAGAGGATCTTAACAAGGTAGGTTGGTGTAACACCAATCAAAAGATATAAAGGTAAATCTAGGTTTTCTGATATATGTGCGATTGCACATGATTAAAAAGACGAAAAAAAGCGGCCTCAAATTAATTTCAAAAATTTCGCGTAAATTAAATTCCATTTCCGCGTAAATTAAATTCTTAATAAAATTTTCAGTCGCGATTTAACTTAAATTTTTAAAATTTTAGATTACGGTCTTGACTGTAAATATCGAAAAAATATACGAGTAAGAATACAAGTAGCTAGATAAAAATCGGGTAGGTAGGATATATATGTGTATAAGTGATTGATACGGATATGTACGCATATGAGTTTTCGAAAATGGAAAAAATTAATTAATTTTAATTAGGTAAGAATACGAGTGGGTAAAGATATCGGGAGGGTGTGACAAAAACTGCATTATTTTAAGAAATTTAAATTTATTTGTATAAAAATGTAAACTACAGAATTTATATATATATTTATATATAACAATTTTTTTTTTAGCAAATTTATTGAAGTCTGCGACACACGATGCTTTTTCCTTGCTGGATTGCTTGCGATCTAGTTAATTACTAGAAATTCGTGCGTTCTATATGATTCTAGCAATTTTGATAATTTATCGGATCGCAAACAATTCAATAGAAAAAAAGCATTGTGTGCAGCATAATATTGTTTAAAATTTTTTTTTTAATGAACATGAAATTATGTATCTAATTTGTGTAATCTAGATTACACGAAATCGAAATACGCGAAATACGAAATACGAAAATGAAATTTCCTAAATTAAAGCGTTATTCGTTAATTCGTGTAATCCAGAATTAATAAGATATCTTGAATGTACACAATTTAATTGTATATTTTTTTATATATTATGTAATTTTGTATTATATTTTATTGTATTTTATCTTATTTTTATATTTTTATATTTGTTTTTATATTTTAAATTAAAAAATTATATGAAAAAATAAATAATAGAAAATAAAGTTATTAAAAAAAAGGGGATCGCCGATTAGATCGGCGGGGTTGATGCAAGGATGAAAAGTTGGATTGAATGCAATCCAACTTTTGCCGTGCGGCAAGTTACGCTGATTGGCTACCGCGTTGCTGCATCCTGTGTGCCGTTACTTAGGCTGGCTCTCCATGGAGCGTAACTTGCATCAGCCAATCAAATCATCTCTGCTACCATACGGACCATTACAGATCAATCATATTAAATCGCTTGGCGAGTTAGCTGCTTCGTCCATCGACATGGAGACCTGGGACCGCTGATTGAGGTGGTGGGGATAGAGACACACGTGGAGTGAGAGGCAGATAATAGTACGAACTTCCTTCTCTGTCTATCAAAGCCAATCAGGCTTTGGTGGGGGCTTTGATAGAGAAGGAAATTTGTACTATTATCTGCCTCTTACCCCACGCGTGTCTCTACCCCTCAATCTGCGGTCCAAGTCTCCATGTCGATGGCTTCATCCGGCTTGAACGCGGCCATTGGTTCTTTTCTTTAGATTTTCGTTGGATCTGATTGTAGAAACCAATCGTAATGAAGAATCACCGAGCGCTCACTGATCTGTTTTATTTGCTGAACTCAGCCATTTGATGAACAAGGATGAAATCTTCAAAAAGCGTTGCTAGCGCGAAGTGAAACGCAGGATATCGGATCGGTTCTCGAAGTTCAAGTTCTTTTCGTACTTTTCATCCTTCTTTCTCTCTCTACGTCCAGCCACGTCGCGTTTTAAGCTGAAAAATATCGTTGGATGCCGAATATTCAACTCGGAGTGAATCGTCCATTGGTTTGCCGCCTTTTTGGCGTCGCCAGTATCTTCCCCAACCCTGACACCTACGCACGCGAAACGGGTTCGGTTCGGTTCGGTCTGGACGCGGCAAAACAGTGGCGAGCGAGGCGAGTACATCCTCAGAACGCAGGGCAGGCTCAGGCTCGGCCTGGCACGCGGCCGCGGCTGACTCGAGGAGCGGCCTCACGACGCGGACCTCGTAAATATGCTGTGCTAGTACCGTGAATGTCCGACACGATGAGTTTCTCCAGCGATGAGGTCAACTTCCTGGTCTACCGATACCTGCAGGAATCCGGTATGATTTCACTGATGATCTGCCATAACCTCGCGAGCCGACGGACGCCGTTATACTCCGCACTGCCCGAGCATAACGATTCCATTCTGAGCTTGCGTTCACAGATCTTTGTCTCCCGCAGGTTTCCAACATTCTGCGTACACATTTGGGATAGAATCGCACATATCGCAGAGCAACATCAATGGAGCCCTTGTACCGCCGGCGGCTCTCTTATCAATAATTCAGAAGGGATTGCAGTACACGGAGGCGGAGATAATGATCGGTGAGGATGGCACCGAACATCGAATGGTAGAATCCTTATCGCTCATTGATGCGGTCATGCCAGACATTGTTGCGACACGGCAGAATCAGATCAATCAGCAGAAACAACAGGTGAAGACTGAAGGTCAAGATACCAATGGCGAAGAAGGTAATCTACTTGTACATTGTATGTGCATAATGATCGAAGTAGAATATTGTTTTTTTGAATTTTTTATACAAGAGGATGTTACTAAGATAGAGATTAAACTAGCGATTAAGATCATATGGGAAATAATGCATATTGTTGCGAGCCTGATACACCCTGGTCTGGAGAAGTTGAACATTTTTCAGACCTCCATAGAATTCAGGTAGATTAAAACAGGACGGCCATAGATTTCGGTCATTTTGCGAGCTGTAGCTTGTTACTTCTGTCAGACATCAATGATCGAAAATATGATTTCTCTATGAAAAAGCATATTTTTATCACGATGCAGCCAGAAGAGACAGCATATAACTCATTATCAATCTGTCCGTCAACTAGTGGCAAACAGTTCTTTAAATAAATTAATTAAATAAGTAGAAATATGTATACAGATCATTACTGTCAAACAATGATACAACATGGATAAATATAAATTAACGTGACTCATGATTCAACAGCAATTGTCTTTCCATTATTATTTCTATTCTTAGAATGATTATTGAAAAGAGTATTTATCCAATTGTTCCAAAAGGTTATGAGAAATTTTTATAAATTAATCAAATAAACATTTGTTTCTTCTCACAGTTGTTACTTCCAACGAAGGCGTAAATAATAATGACCGAGGTGGCGACCGGGGTACGGAGATGGAGGTGGACGAGCCAACGACAGGGGCAAATGCAGGTTCTAATGCCAGCACCGTTGAGATTCCTGCCAGTAAAGCCACCAAATTACGCGGTCACGAATCGGAGGTGTTCATTTGTGCCTGGAATCCGACGACCGATTTATTGGCTTCTGGTTCGGGCGACAGTACTGCTCGTATTTGGGATATGTCAGATAACTCGCAAGCTCCCAATCAGCTAGTCTTACGCCACTGTATCCAGAAAGGTGGCACTGAAGTGCCTAGCAATAAAGACGTTACCTCATTAGATTGGAAGGTACAAACGAGATGCACTTTTATTTATGATTGAATGATGTAAACACTTAATTTCAAACTTTTACAGTGTGACGGTACGTTACTTGCGACGGGAAGTTACGATGGATATGCAAGAATCTGGACAACGGATGGGCGATTAGCATCCACATTGGGCCAACACAAAGGTCCGATCTTTGCATTAAAATGGAATAAACGCGGCAATTATATTCTGAGTGCCGGTGTTGATAAGACAACGATCATTTGGGATGCTGAAAGCGGACAATGTACGCAACAATTCAGTTTTCATTGCGCACCTGCTTTGGATGTCGATTGGCAAACGAACACATCATTCGCCAGCTGTTCTACAGATCAGTGTATACATGTGTGCAAACTTAATGTAGATAAGCCCATTAAGAGCTTCCAGGGACACACGGTGCGTATATGCGATCAAGAAAATTGCCATGATTCAATCAAGCATTTCTCCTCATTTTTTCCTTTTGCTCATGTGTTTTGCAGAACGAAGTCAATGCAATTAAATGGGACCCACAAGGAAACCTATTGGCCAGTTGTTCGGATGATATGAGTCTGAAAATTTGGTCTATGAAGCAGGATACGTGGGTGCATGATCTGCAAGCACATAGTAAAGAAATCTACACAATTAAATGGTCACCGACTGGTCCAGGAACACACAATCCAAACATGAATCTAACATTAGCCAGTGCATCATTCGACTCCACTGTTAGACTATGGGACGTAGAAAGGGGTGTTTGCATACACACGCTCACCAAGCATACCGAGCCTGTTTATAGTGTAGCATTCAGTCCAGACGGAAAGTTTCTTGCTAGCGGTAGTTTCGATAAATGCGTTCATATTTGGTCGACACAAGTAAGTATCGTAATTTATATAATTTCTTTGTTTCTAAAATCATGTGAAATTGAATTAAATTGATTGCTTTTTCTTCATTTGAGCAGAGTGGCCAGTTAGTACACAGTTACAAAGGTACAGGCGGTATCTTCGAAGTCTGTTGGAACAGTCGCGGTGACAAAGTCGGTGCGTCGGCATCCGATGGCAGCGTATTCGTTCTCGATCTTCGTAAATTATAATTATAATTACGTTTTAGAACTTTTTAATCCGATTCTACAATAGTTGTAAGTGATAAACGTAGTTGTAAGTGATTGTACAGTCGAACTCCGTAAAAGTAACTTCTCCTTTATCCCTACTTTTTGATAACAGCGCAAATAAGTTCCAATAAATGCAATAATTTAAATCTTATTAAAAATTTGAAGAAAGAACATAAAGATTAAGAGAAATCTGGATTACATGCTTTTCAAAGAAATATAGCAAAATTATATTGCAAATAAAATCCACTAATTATTTTTATATCTGCAGTCACATGCATCACTTTTTGCACACTTGCATCATGTGTGAAAAGTTCTCTGTTTCAAATTGCGCTTTGAGCGTTATACATGAGAAAACGAAGACATGATAAAAAATTGAATGTATAATATACCTTGATTAACGCAGAGTCAACTGTCAAATCAGTTACAACGAACACAAAGATTGTTGTAACTGTTTCCGACAAAATCATAAACATGAGTCGTAATCACTAGTCAATGCACAAAGATCAAACATAAACGTGTACCATAAGTAAATTAACGCCATATGTTGATATATTTCTGTTTGATCTTTGTGCGTTTACCTGCGACTCACGTTTATGACTGTCGGAAATAATTACGATAATCTTTGTGCTCAGACTCATCAAAGCTGTTTTTGCATGCACGTGTGCATACGCTAATGCATAAGGGGGGAAAGTCAACGCAAAAGGAAAAATTATCATCTATGGTCCACTTGATACTATAAATACTTTGAAGCATTCTTTGATTGGTCAATTTATAAAATTTTTTTTTCTAATTTCTTCTAATCAATCAAATGCTTTGAAACATTTGTAATGACAAGTGGACGTACTGACACTCGCAACGCTGGCGTACATACTTGTTTGATAAACAGCAATGATAAATTCCAAAAACGTGCGGGACATAAAAAGTTATAAAATTACTTTTACGGAGGTATCATAAGAGTTGATCACAATTGAATGTGAGGAAAATAATCGATTGTCAATTCTTACAACTACAATCACTATGTTGTAGAACGGCAGCTTTTAGGGTCTTGGCACAGTTTGCTGTTTCCAACAAAGTCGTAAATGTGAGTAGTCGCAGGTAATGCACAAAAATTGAACGTAAATGTACGTTGTAAGTAAGTTAACGTAATATGATTGATACAGCATACGTTTGATGCGTTGGCTTGCAACTACATCTCGTGTTTACAACTCTGTCGGAAATAGTTACGACGATCTTTGTGCTCAGGCTATTATTTCTGATTTGACAGTTTTGTTACGGTTCTGCGTTAATCCAGGTACACTATACATTCAATTTTTTATCGTGGCTTCATTTTTTTATTATATGTATAATGCTCAAAGCACAATTTGAAACAGAACTTTTCACACATGATGCAAGTGTGACGCATAACTGCAGATACGAAAATAAATAGCGGATTTTATTTGCAACATAATTTTGCTATATTTCTTTGAAAAACTTAATCCAGATTTCTTTTAATCTTTATATTCCTTTTTTAAATTTTTAATAAGATTTAAATTTTTGTCAATTTTAAAAGAAAAATTTTTTATTTAGATCTCAATTAATTTAATAGATCTTAATTAAGAAATTAGGCCCAAAAGGGACCTTTGGAGGCCCGAAAATTATATATAACTTTTTATTTTTATTAAATGAAATTAGTGAAAAATCCATTCAAAGACCTTCATTCTACATGTCTTAAAATATATTTAAAAAATCTTTTATATGCTTGTTTTTTAAATGACTTTCCGCGTCTTGCGGTAGAAATACCGTACGCGTTGACCTAGGACAAGAAACTCAAAATTTTCATTATCTACATGATATTTACTACATATGACTATGTCAAAATGTTTTCTATGTAAACGATGAACGGTTTGAAAAAAAATTATTTTTAACCGAAATATTTCGTCTAAAATTGTAGTAGAAAGAGTTTTCAATGAATCGCAAAGTATTTCTGTAGTAAATGTCATAAATACTGAGAAATTTTAGTTTTTGTCTCAGATTAAAGCGTAGAACACTTCTTGCAAGCGCAGGAAGGTTCCATTTTGTTTAAAAAAAATAAAGAAATTAATTTTTTAAATATACTTTAAGACATGTAGAATAAAGGCATTTAAACAGATTTTTCATTTATTTCATTATTTTGTTTAAAAAATTCAGATAGTTACATTTTTGGGTCTCCAAGGTAGCTTTTTAATAATATATTTATAAACAATGTTCTATAAATAATGTTTTAATTAATAATATTTCCTTAAAATATTCGATAATTTTTAATCACGCTACATAAGCATTTAAATTGAGTTTTTCTTTAAGTATATTTATATTAATGAATTATGTTACTCATACATAAACTTCACACATAAAAAATTTTTAAAAAGTTATAGGTGATACATTCGGTTTAAAAAATACATCTTCTACACTATTTTCTTAATATTTCTTACGAAAGATGCATAAAAAAAATGTATATTAACAATATTTTTAGTCATAACACAAAATATTGTACAGCATATTTGACAAACTCTATATTTACAAAGAATAGATTGTTTTATTCATTAAAAGTGGCTGGAGTATACTATCTGTACTCTAGTTGTAATTATAATCACACACAATTAGAGTTGTAACTGTGATAGTATTAAATATGTAAACATCAATGAATAAAAGAAATGAACTTTTTTAAGACAGACTATGATTATGATTAAGAAAATGACATTGATACTTATTATTCACATCGTAATATATATATTTTTTTAATAATGCAAAGGAACATAGGAAAAGATGTCCAGTTGGCTCACTTTGAACGAAATTTGTTATTATATTATTATTAAGTTATGTATCAAATAACTATAATGATTTAGTTACCACCGATTAATATCGTGATAACGAAATAATAGCAAGCTATCTGAATGTCAGAAAATTATATTTTGTTTCACACATTTTTAATTATATTATAATTAAAATAATATATTTTTAATTATATTTGTCTTGATTATACATTTTTCAGATAAATAATTATCTCTATGCCTACAAAATCTAAGCAACTTACACATATACGTATTTTAATGTATATTCATTTATCATTTTTTAATGTTGGATTATTTTATATTATATGAAATTTAAAGTCTCCAGCAATAAAAAAGATTCTGAGAAAAATGTATGTATGCGCTCACGTATATATTTTCCTTGGAATATTTTTTTATTATTAATGACTTCTAAGTTTTATATAATGTAACCTGTCGTTGAAAAATGATGAGTGAATGTATTAAAATACTTATATGTATAGAAATTATTGAAAAATTTATTAATAACTATATTTTCCGATTTCCTAAATTTTCTGAAATCACATTTGATAAAACGCTTTTGAGGCAATTATGAATGGAAATATTCTTGTGGTACGGTCACATGGATATTAAATAATTATTTTAATAATGCATACACGTTTTATTTATCGCATGCTCCGCGAAACTTTTGATCTCATGCATTGTGTTAGACATTTTATTTTTGCACAATTGATAATCGCTGTTTTTGTACTTCCGTGGATGGCACAGGAATAAATACATAACTGCGGGATGGCATAATCATATGTCAATAATCAATATTAATATTAAGAAAGCAAAAACAGATGCAAAGAGGAAAGCAAAAACGGATATACATGATGTAGAACTATTTCTGAATTATAACAATCGGGATAGAATCTTGTACTTTTATCAATGAAAATCTTATCGTGTATTATAATAGTATTTCTTAATATTAACAGTATATATCTGATCTCCGGATCCTTTTACAAGTTTTCGATTTCCTTACATTTGTGGATTTAGTCTCTTTAGTGCACACTACACGCAGAAAATAGATCTCCCTCAGAATTGCAGACTGCAGGTACACACATATGAGCACCTCTCGTTCGACGATCGACGCCGGTGTATCGCGAGAGGCGATAACTATCAATACAACGAGGTATTTGTACATTTAGAGTTTGGCGAAAGTGAAATTGTGTAAATTCAATCGACTCGTGCACTCGTTACATCGTCCTCTACGTATGCGAATATCGATAAAGCTCGGCGGAAAGACGCGAGAGAATTAATTAATAATACACGCTAAAGGATCGCGGGCGTCAGGTATTCTCTGCGAAAAAAAAAAAAAAAAACAAGATGTAGCTTAAACGAGATCACAATGTATAATACTGTTTCGTTACGCCTTTCTCTGTGTCCGAAGAGGATTGGACGCGGAAGAAGACGGAAGTAAAAGCTTTTTTTTACGTAAAGCTCAGATCTTTGTACGTTTTCTTTGGAACATCATGCGCGCCGGTCGAATCGGTCGCATCTCCGATCGATGCACAATCGCGACTCCCGTTCCAGCTTCCGTGACACAGGGCTGTTACATCGAATTATTACAACCTAACTCAATAAATAAACGCTAAAATTAATGGAGAATTAAAAAGGGGGGACGAATACTGTGCGAAATGTTTCGGTTTCTCGGCTGAATTCATTGGAGAGAAGGAGGGAGAGATAGCAGGCCCGCATTTGTCGTCGATTGCAAAATTCAGCAATTTTTAACATTCATATTGCCAGGTCACGGCTGGCGGACTATCTGCTAAACGAGGATAGGCAAGCGGGAAGAAGACAGCGGACAAAATAACTTAATGGATGACACGGTTGATTAAAAGTCGCATATAGTAAAGGTAAGATACATCTGAAGTTCTTCTTCGCATGCCGAGGCGCGATTTACAGCAGGCGAAGCTCATTAGCCTGTACCTGAAAGATCATTATTAATATACAATTCTAATTAAATAAATCTCTCTGCCTGTATTTTTCAAATTATGATTACAACGAAGAGCGAAGCATCTCGGTGAAATTATTTAACGAGATTATTGGATCTTAAAACACATGTAAAATAAAAGAAAAATCTAAGGATCCTCTCACCGTCCGATCGTCTTGCGACTCGCGGAACAAGGGTTTGTTCTCTTCGGTCCACTCGTTCCTGTTGGATGCCGCGGACCGTTCGCGGTTATTCTTCATGCCGGATCTCACGATTCTGCCGGCGTTCGATACCGATCTCTTGCCGATGCTCTCGAGAAAGCGACGATTCTCGTCGACCTGCCGTTGATCTTGCAATGCCTTTCTGCGAGCCAGCTCCAGCAGGACTCTCTGCCTCAGCACGTCCATATTGTTCACGATCGACAGAGATCCTCTCAGAGATCCGATCCTCTTCTTGGCGCGCATCATGTCTGATCCGAGATCGTTCTCCGAATTCAGCATCTCGTCCTATTCAGGACGAACATTGTCGCATTAATCCTTACGATACTGAGGGAAGGAAGAACATAAACATTTTCCAATAAAATCGATCATTTCTTAATAGATTCGTCAATCTTTCGTTATCAATATATGTTATAATTAACGCATGAGGAGAATATTTTCTTATTTTATGCGTTATGAATTATATGACTAATTTATATGATAGTCTCGCCATAGATTCTGTCAGCAATTCTTTGAACGCGCACAATAAAAAATATATTTGCATCGATATTTCATAAAAGAAGTGAGAATTTTTAAATGTATAAGTCATCCGAGACTTTTGTTCTGCTTTGAATAATGCGATTAGATTACAGCAGCAAGATTTTTATGAACAACCCATTGTGTTGCGTGAACACTAGCTATCCATCCGGAGGTTATCTTCAAAAAGAAAAAAAGTGAACCTTAACTATGCGCGACAAAACATTATCAGCTGTTCACATTATTGTAATTGGCTAATAGCGATAAGCTTGCGCGTTCTAATCTTATCAACCGTATCTCAACTTAACTAACAAAATTTATTGCGAGATTGGATAGTTTGTGAATCAACCCTTTCAAATCTAATTTTTCTCTGTTAAATTTACATAAAGTTCTTTTTATGTAAATTTTTTTTTTCGAAAAAATGTAATTTACCAGATAACAAAGATATGTTCAATTATATGTGTTTAAAATTAAATTTAAATGATTTTTGAAAAAATATGTACATTGTGTACGCAATGTGCGTCATGTCCGAAAGTATTAAGGCATTTGATGTTAACATCTGGCATTAAGTACCTTGATAATTAATCTGACAATTAAAGTTCTGTAATGATAAGGTCATTTTGAACTCAAACAAAGAATGGATTCAAGCGAGATAACTCCTTCGTGAATACGCAGGTATTAAGTGCAATTTGAAATTTATGTGTTTCTCCGTAGCTACAATTTACTGTCTGTATGACGTCTTCCCAGGTACGATATTGTAGGTACTTTACACGCTTTTACGTCGCGTTTTCACGTTTCCTCAGCTTATACAGACTTTAGGGTCGTATATTCCATTGCACATCAAAACGATTCCTTTGAATTGTTTCTCTTTTTCTTTCGCGCGAAACGCACAGATCGATTATGCAATCGTCGCGGCAATTGCGAATTTCCGCGCTGCAGCCGAAAACCCGATCCTTCAAGCGAAAGCTTGAGCAAGAGAATCTTTCATCTCGCACTGCACAATGCGTCGAACCGGAAAATACGTATTTACAGAGTCGAACGAATAATGAATGCACATAAATAATGAAGGTATCGCCAGGTCGTAATATTGCTTTCGCGCAGCGTACTTTGCGAGCAAAATAAAAATCTGGAATGCATGCTGCAAATTCTTCTAGTTACGGCATTTACAGTGCTTCAAAGTAGCAAATGAACCGAGTGTTTTGCCATAGGATGCTATGTGTGTGAGTCGTATGTTCACAAAGTAGGAATTTTTGATGTTAAGAAAAATTGCGATTCTGAAAGTTGAAAAATCGTTGTTTTCTGTCGAAATGTCGGACTTGAAGTTAAATGAAAAGAAAGGTATGTGTTACATATGAAAATAACTCGCTGAGTAGCATACAAAGATTTACCCATGAATAATGGCAGAAAATAATTTTTCTGTTATTATCCACCCACACGATAATGCGAGTAATATTTTTTTCATGCCGTGGATAGCTTTCTTTTGGAAGATAATCTCGAAAAAGTGACAGATTCATTCTTGCAGATACGAAAAATATTACGCTATTATAATATTTTCTTGTCAACAGATACATATTTCGACATTGTGTATTTTTATATTGTCCAATAGCATAAATAATGCAGCCAATATTTCGAATTTTTATTGGATCGAGGAGAGAAAAGATATATGCGTGGGAAAAGATAAAGGGACGCTGTAGATCCTCGCGTGTCGAAACCTACCCCGCTTTGTAAGACGGTGACACACAGCTGCACGGGAAATAAGGAGGGATGCAAATCCTCTGTAACACGACGTGGGATCTCCCATGTGCATAGAAACCAGGAAAAGACGTCTCCATTCACGACTCACGCGCTCCCGATTCACTCGAATACCCGTACATAATGTACGTCATTTTCCGTCATTTTCCGATACCAAACCGTGAGGCGCGTCCCGTTGCATCCCGTCGCGCGTAAGTGTGCGTCATCCGTGCGGATACCGGTCGATCGTAATGCACGCTTAACTATTCAAAATTCAAAGCCCTCGTAAACTAAGCGATCCGACGAGACACGTGTCGGATCGCTTGTTGTCCGACACAATGGTACATTCGTATATTGTAATACGTTGTTCTGTTACACGACGAACGCGATTTCCGCGCGGCGTTTCACGGGCTTAGAACTTATCGACAGATTATTGATGATGCTCCCTTATCGCATCTTTTTCTCTCATTTGCATCCTTAAATGTCACGAATCTGCATTCTGCATGGATACAAGTGAGAGAGAAAAACATGCGTTCCGATAAGTCATCAAAGTCTGTGAATTTTGAAAAATATTTTCGCATTCAAAACTTAATTTATATAAAATGAAATAAAAATTAATGAACATTATGTGAACATAAAGCACCTTTGATCAGATTCCGAAAGTATTGTGACGATAATTTAAAAACTTATTATCCTTATTAATTGCAAGTTAATTTCTAGTATTTAATCTAGACAGGAAAAAAACAATTTAAAAAATATCTTATTTATGTATATGTTTTATAAGATTTTCTATACTTTTTGTAGGTTCTATATTGTCAATTTTCTATATACAAAATGAAAATAAATAGAATGGAAGAGATATAATTTCAATTATAAGATTAAAATTGTTTTTAGAGCGCTTTATTTTTCGATTTCATATTTCCATACATTCGCCGTATTATTTTACTCGAGAGAAAACATACCTCCAATTCTGGTATTCTTTGATCGATCAACAGGAAAATTTTGGGACGATCGTCCGACACGTCTCTTCTTTCGTACGTCGACAGAGGGGCGGAACTTGTAAGTCCGATTATCGTCGTCGACGCCAAGATACCAAGCAGTATCATCGTGCAGGAAGAATGTAAGTTAATAACGTTCATCTGAAACACATCATCGAAACGCTCGCAGGTGATAACAAGTCGAGTATTTATTAAGTATTTTTTAAGGACAGTAAAAACCAGATTTTTGTCATTAAAAAATCTAGATGTCACTATTTTCCTTATTTTCAACGAATTTATAACATTCTTTGAATTAAATTGCAGAATGACTATTCAGGCATATTTTTTTACGTCGTGACACACCTACTTTTATCTCGAGTTTTTGCGCCGCGTTGAGGACTTCGAAGAAAAAGTTTGCAGTGGACATATTGATTCTAAATATAAATAAATCGAAACCAGGAAGAGAATTGTGCAGACAATTTTACGCGCCAGTTTTTTACGTGTCGAATAATTCTTTTTTTGTTATTCTCTGGAATCTATCCAATTCGAGAGCAAACGTTCTTTTATTGGTTTTTATCTATCGCAGGATGATTCAAGAAGTTAAGTTTCCGGCAGCAGGTGAGAAGAGCTACTTTGTGCACTAATTGCTTGCCGTGTCAACATCCAGTCGTTTGGTCTAAAACTCTGTATCATTCAATTCGCACGCAGTCCGAGAGAACTATCGCTTTGTTAAATTACTTTTGTAATGTTCAGCGATCAAGTCGCAACTCTCGCAATAATTACATTTCTCACGAAATGTAAAACATTATCAAGTCGTTAAACGTTTATAATTTAAATCTTTACAATCTCTATCTTTTCATTATATCATATAACATTTATTTAACGTTAAAAAAATAGAGAAAGAGAGAAAATTTATTTTCTTGGCCGTGACGTAAAATTTTAATATACTTCCTTATTAAAGGCACTTATATATTTTTTAAATATATTTATATATTTATTTAGATATATTTATATATTTTTTAGATATAAATAAGGCACACTTTTGATTATATAAATTTAAAATATTATACAAAAGAAAAATTAAAAATTTTTTTAAATTTATTTTTTTAACGTAAAAATTTTATCTTTTAAGTAAGTTCGCAAGACAATAATTTTCAAAATTTACTATTCTTAGCAATTCTAAAGTTTTTCTATTATTAATTATTTTTCTGTTAAACAAATTAACGTACAAAATAATAAACTTTCTGCGAGATGTTGTCATAGTCGTTGTCATCGTTGTTGCCTGGTCGTCGTTGTCGTCATCGTCCAAGTCCATTAACACCAAGGGGTTCAATTTGCCGCTCGTAATTTAGGCCGTCTCGCTTTTCAATTACACGCTGCGAGTCGACTGGCGACTCGATTTTACGTCTTGATTCCAGTCCGTGTTCCCACTATTACTGTCTTTTCTTTCTAGTATTGTGCTAGTGTCCAAGGTTCGTCACGTAGATTTTTAATTAATGTCTAGACAGAGATTGGTACAGTGGTCAAAGGGGATTAGGTGTCTCGTTATCAAAGCACTGCGCAACAAGCCGTACGACTGTTCGTTAGGCAACTTGGACAATTAGTGGACAACGTTAAAAAAGGACCTACGGGAGGCCTATAATTCTACAGAACAGGCACAATGGAGCATGAGTTACTTAACCATCCTCGATTACACTTTTTTAAATAAATTGAAAATTATTTTCTTCTTAAAAAAAATTTTATACATCCTCAATACTTTCGTATTAAGGAAATATTGATTTCAAATTTGTAAAGAAAAGAATAAGTCAAAAGAAAGGTAAGATAATCTCTTTTTAGAAAATGGAAAAATTGCAAAACCGAAAAATAACGTGATTGAAACTTTAAGCTTGTTTATATTATACAATCATAATTATTTCTTATATTTTTTATTATATATATTTATACATATTAGAGTTTTTGTATTGTATAATAAAAAAAAGACAAATTGGATGATAAGCGATGACTCTTGCTTAACGTGGTCATTTTCTTTTTATTTAAATAATAAAAATTCTTACGGTATAGAAATATCAAAATGCCACGATTAATAAATTTGCACTTCTCACTTGATAATAATGGAATTTAATTACACAATCTAAAAAGAAGAAATTCGTGTTACAGTTTATGCTAAATTTTACGCAGTAGTAAATTACATAGAATATTAAATGATTATAATTTTTCATCCATTATGTATCGTAACAGTTATAATTCGTTATTTTAAGGATCGATAATGAAACGTATTCTTTAATGCAAATGCGTGATAATTAGACGATAATGTAATCAATGTACTAATTAATCAGGCTTTCGATAATACGAAATGCCATATTAATAAATATATTAATTGTGACACCAAGATATCTTTTCGTTTAGACTTTCACAATAAACTTAATAAATATAAATGTTAATAAATATTAATTATATATAAATTATAATACTAGAACCTTTTCCAATGATAAATGCGCGTATGCGTGTAATTATATTTTTTTATTTTTAACTATAATATTTTTATTTTTAATTATAATGAAAATTGTAAACTTGTCAAAAAATAACGACTGTTGTCAATTCTTTTTCATCATGACTATTCTGATTAACTCCATAAAACGTGTGCGATCAATGCGAGATATTTCAGTAGAAGAAGCCTTATCAAATCAGACCACGTGGCAGCGAAGTCCGATTCCATTCGCATAACGCAGAATCGTTACTTCGAATCGACACAATAATTGCTGAAATCTGACTTTGCAAAGCGTTGTAACGAGACGCGATATTTGCCGGTTCGTTTTCCGGAAATGTAAATGAAGCTGCAAATTCGAGAAAATTATTATTTGAGCGTAATAGAGTTACCGCGGCAAATTGATGCACAAATGTAAAACAAATTACGTCCTCATTATCTGCATGACGGTGCCCACCAACACGTTATTTATGTAAATGTCCACTGATTGAGTGGTTCGTGAATGAAGACGAAACGTAATAATGTGTCGTTTAGGTAATATAAATAGATGCACTATATTTCGAGCTCTTATATACGCTTTTCCTCGAGTCTCATCCCAACTCTTTCAGTTTCTATTAACTTCGGACGTTATTCTGATTCTCTCTTTCATCAGATGTAGAATTACCGAACGCTATTTGGAATGCATGATAAAAGAATTCAGAAGCTATTCGGTTTCGAGAATTCTCTTGTATTTTCAAATGAAAATTAAACGACAATTCTGACATGTGAATGAAACTTTCTTTCGTGAACTTTATGTACAATCCATATTTTATTCATTAATATTTGTTACAACTACAATTTTATTCATTAATATTTCGGTTTTTAGGCAAGATTTTATGCTAATGATAATTAGTGACTTATACATCTCTTGTGCGCCGATTACTATTTCTTTTGAAACATAATCGTGTGTCAAAACTGGAAATGCAATCTCGCAATTTAATAATAGTACAATTTAATATTAGTGATGTTGGCGGGCAATATATAAAATAACCGAAAATATCAATATTTATTTATTCTGTAAATAGCGGCCGCCTATATCGGCTGCTATTAACCTCTTAGGCACGGCTGAATTTTGCGCGGGGCTGTTTCTCTGTACGGCAGAGTTCAACGCGAATTACGTGTAAATGATACGGCACTGCAATGTGTGACGGATAATGCTGTTCTTTACACGAGTACATTGGAATGAAGTGTTTGATGATTAAATTATAATTTTTCTTAAAGATATGATACACGCATTTTAACTTTAATAAATATAATTAACAATCGATGTGAATGCAAAAATCTTACAGAATCGTACAGAAAGATGACATCCGCGAAAGCCACTATAGTGGTGCGTCGTACAGAAAGATAACATCCGCGAAAGCCACTATAGTGGCGCATAGTGCCTAAGAGGTACACATTTCACTCCGAAAATTGATGAGAGCGAAGGAATATTTCTACACGTAAAGTCTCATTTATCTTAGCCTGTTTCCTTAGTTCTTCTAACTTCTTTCAACTTGGCCGTTGTTTCCGATCGTAAACTTACTTCCTTACGTGCATAAAACTTACTTCCTTTCGTGAATTCTTTCTTCTTGCTTTATTAACTCCGTACCAGCGAGATATTGGATATGCGGTTTCATTTTTCATTACCTCTCTTAAATACAGTTAAGCAGTAAGAAGTAAATTTGCACGAATAACTTAGTTATCTTTATTTATAACTTGTTATCGGATTATTGATAAATGCGTTTCGAGTGCGAACATAGAATGCAGATTTTCAAATGCTTTCAAACGCACATGCGTGCTAGAAATCTACGCAAACAAATCGTCCTGCATCCTTAATTTGTTTGTCAAAGGACAAAGCAAGAGGAAACAATACATAGAGAAACAGCAATAGTAGGAAGTCCATTTTGTATAGAAATTCGTTTGCAACGAGTATGTTCTTCTTTGGAAACATCGACTATCTGTTATAAAAAAAAGAACGATACATTTTCAATTATTCTAAATTAATTACGCGTATTAATGTACGCACATTTCATACTCTAGTTATCTGATTCATTTTAAGCTAATGAATTTCGCTCATGCGAGATTTATATAATTTTCAACGAAGTATCGTATACATTTCCCAACTTGTGTTAACAAAACTGTTTTTTTTTTTTTGCACAGAAGAATATAGATTGCGGATTTGAAACGTATGTATATTGTCTTTCTTTCAAATTTTTAGGTGTAAATGATTTACATGGGAGGAATTTAGACGTTTCTGTAATTTAGAATTATTAACGGACATTGTAACAACATTCTACATTATTATTTTTCAGATTAAATAGCAGATCTCTTCTTCCTTTCATTTCTCAAATTTTTCACAAAAAATATCTATTTTATTTACAATTATTCGCATTATTCATAAAACTTCCATCATGATGTTATTCTTGATTTCTCGACGAAATCTTGCGTATTAATTACCATAGTATTGTATTATTATCTTTTATTTTTCAGTAAAAAATCTCATATTATAATGCATTTTAGATATATCGAATTTTTTATTGCTGTCATTGCGTTTGTTGAAATAAGCAACATTAATCGTAGTAAGAAGTAGAACGAGTAATTTTATGGCCCGACATGCGAGCGCATCGTTTCAAGTTTCCATAATTTTTGCATTTCCTAAATAAATTTAAATGTAAAGAAAAAAGATATCAAAAAATATTAAATATCATATATTAAATAATTAAAATAAGAAACTAAAAAACCTATTTAGATATCTAATAATTTTTTATCTAAAGTCGAGAACTATATCTTTAGAGTTATTACATTAAAATTGTAATGTATGAAATCTCACGATAAGCAATGAATATAGTGATGAATCATTTAGCACAACAATTTTAGTCGAGTTGCAACATGTTCCATGTTTGCTTTGAATCACCTGAGCGCACTTTCAACCAATCTTGATAAGCCACAATGTCAGCTAGTTTCATCAATCTCGATGATCTGCATGTTATTCTATCTAGTTTGTTCATCAAACATGAAAGAAATAAGGAAGATGTGAAAGCTATCTGACACTCTCTTTCTTTCTCTTTCCCTCTTTCTCTCCTTTTTTTCGGCAATCCTCGATCTTCTCTGACAAAAATCGGTAAACATCTACCCGCGAGATAATTAGTTTACATTGATATTTATCTGTATGTCAAACGCGGCATATATGTCGAGAAAATATAATCTCAGACGGAACATCGCTTCTTCTTGAGACAACACGATGCAACGTTGTCCTGATGAAAAAACGTAATTCATTAAGCGGTCTATTTTCATGAATCACCGATGATATTCTTCTCGTAAACAGCAATCCAAAACTTGAAAATTCTTAACTTTAAAATTCGATAACCACACCAATTTTAAATTTACTGGTATTTTTAAATATTTGTAATTTACGAGATTTGACATTTTCGGGATTTCGATATTGGATACGCTATTCATATAATGTTTACTTTCGAGACACGAGAGCAAATATTTTCGCTCCACGAGCGATTTTAACGTGCTAATGACATGATTTGCGACAAGCGTTAATGTCAGACGATCAGTCGGTCATATCATGGTCGAAATACAAGAGAAAGATTATCATAATCATTTCGATCTTACTCAGAAATTCCGAGAATTCTGGTCGCGCTAAATGTCGAAAATTCTACGCGCGTACTCGGAAGAAAGTTTCAAAAGTATAAAAGAAAAACTTTGAGGAACTTTTTGATAATTTAAAAAAATAACAGATATTTAACAATCGCAAAATTAATTTACGTTATAAAAATATTATAGAAGAAGGTTTACAGAAGCAGAAATAAGATTATAGAATATTATCTTCGTCGTATTTCGAGAACTTCAACACCGTGAAATGAGATAATCTCGCGAAATTCTGGTACTGCTACATGCCACTTCGTCTATTTGAGAGAAATGTATATCTTCGTAAGAGATTAAAGTAACATTTATATAACTGTCGTCCTGAATGTTATTACTGTGCGTTGCTAAAAGCTACGAACGTTCATATAAAAATGTGTTTCGCAAACACAGAAATTGTTTTTAGGAAAAGACAAGAAAGAATATTATTAGCATTATATACATTCGACATTATATTATTATAAAAATATGTATTCGAAACATACAAAGAAGATGCTATTTTGTATAACAAAAACCGTATATCTTTTTTTTCTAATTAAAACAGAAGTAGATAATGCGAGCGTCAGTCGAGGGAGCGAATTAAGATGTAAATCAAGGGAAAAAGGATAGGCGGAGTCGTTCAATGTAGCGTAACGTTCTAAAAAATGGCAGTCTTATTCAAATGTCGCCAGTTTGTTGAGATCAACGGAGCATTATGTTAAATAATCATGCGATGACGTGTCATTTGCTACCTAATGTTCTCGCATGTGTTCTTGCATGTGGACGATGTAGTTAGAAATTGCTTCTTTCAGCTTCATGTAAGAAATGTTTGACATCACATCATGAGACAAATTCATTCATTCTTTAATCTGGAATCTTTTTAATAATTCAGCTATCACGTTTTCGCTTGAAAAATTTTTTTATAAAGTTTCTTTTTTCTTATAAACAAAGTTGTGTCAAAGTGAAAAGATATAAACTTTAGAAAGAAATAAAAGATACTTTTAGAATATATATCGTATACGGAGAGTAGTATTGAAATTTTAAATGATACTTTTTGCAACAAAAAAATAAACATGTACAAACTATTATATATAGTATGTCATATATAAAATTATATAAATATATAAATATATAAACAAAATTATATAAATATCATATATTAAAAAAATTATTTGTGTAGTCTGTACTATTTCAATAATAATAACTAAATATTAAAGCAAGATTAAACATTTTTTTTAAATTTATTACAATTAAAACAATATTTATTAAAGTAACAATATAACATTTCTGTTCTGATTAATATTGATTAATAAATTGAGGCATGTAATAATTGAAATATTGTAATCATTATTATTATGATTTTTGCAAAATCAGCTGCGATGCTTTTTCATTCGCGTTAAAGATCCATTCAGCAAAGTAGTCGGTGAGCTCTTTCGCAAAGGACCGGTTCGTTCATTCATCACTTTGCTGGACGCGCGGTGCTGCAGCGCTTTAATTCCGGAGTATCGCTTTAATGAGCGGCGATGCGGTCGCCGATGCGGCGATCGCACATGACCGAATTTAATTTAACTGCCACCTTCGGAGAGAGAGACGGTTGAATAATTTCTCATTTCTATTCTCTCACCTTCGTTTATTTTATTGAACGACGCACACTCTCGTAGAGATATGAGGTTCATAAATGAAAGAAATTTTCCATGAAAATTCCTCCTAATTTTCCTTCTAAAATTCCAAAAAAGTTATCTTTATTTGTATTTTTTTAATATTTAGAGTTAAGAATAAGCTTTCAAGAGACAAAATATGTCGTTATTATGCCTAATCCCTATTATAAACGTCTGTGGAGATGCGTATGAAAATTCAATGTGCAAGGGGAAGCCTTCCACATCGTCGCCTTCATCGCGACTCTTTTCATCGCGAAAAGGTCCTTAAACCGTCCTGACAGACTTCAACAAAAACTTTCCCTGGCGTCTAAAACCTCAACTAATCTGAATTAATGAGTTTTCTTCAGTCTATCGATCGACCAGTATGAAGTCGTCATTATCCGTCGGAATGCGAAGTCGCGAACTTGTCAGAGATAATATTCGATTTCGAAACGCGCTTCGTCACAGCTGTATCTCGACATTTTGTCGGGAAAGGGCGATCGGAAAATGTTAACGGAGTTTGTACAAAGCGTGGTCTACTTTGAAATTATTTGCGGACGGATGAATTAAGGATCAAAGGCACAATGTGGCACAATGTAGCACAATAGGCCCGCATGCTATATCGAGGTCCACGAGAGGCTACTGAGAAGCAAAAGCATGCAGTTCCTACCGGTACTTACGCAATACCGCGCGCGCTTTTGGCGAGAATAAATGTTGTCACGAAGGTATTCGGACGTTGAAGAAAATGTGATAAGCGTGTCGCTGACACGTTTAGCGAGAGACAAAGGCGCTTCGCTTGTAATCGCTGTAATGTTAAATAAAATATTTAATAAAATATTCTGTGAAAGAAGAAAGATCTTATTTTAAAATCCACATTTTTATGACAACAAGCCAAATTGCGTAAGCTGATGCAAATTTACATACATGCTCACAAAATGCAAAGAAGGAGAGATTTCTCAGGAAGATTTCTTTAATCAAAGATTCGTGTATCTTTTCACCAGATCTATTTCTGGCTGTTTTTATATTTTTCATAAATCATATCTCCGTAATGCTATGCGATAAATAGGCAAAACCGAAAAAAATCAAATTTCTTTGACAAATCAAATTAAACTGATTCTAAGTTATTAGATTTTTCCTTCAGAAATGTTTCAGTAAGAGATATTTAAAATAAAATTAAAACAATATTTATTACATAAGTTGATTCTGTAAATAAGAGAGAGAGAGAGAGAGAGAGAGAGATGAGAGAATATATATAAAAAATATTTTATAAAAAATAACATATTATATCAAACCGAGAGAGTTACGTAGCATGGGACATTTGTTCGATCACGAAATAAAAGCGAAAATTGTTATTTAAAGTCAGCTCGAAGCCGCACATTACGTATACGCGTGGCTTTGTGTCCAAGTGTTTTCCTACGACTTCGTATATAACGAAATTTTTCTGCCGCAAATTTTTTTGCCGCACATGTATGAATTGATCGCCATCGGTATTTTAGTGCCTTTCATTTTACTCATTCATTGCATTTGCCTGAAAGAAACCGTAAAAGGTCCCCGGGTAACTCAATGCGTTTTTCTCGTGAAAAGCTTGCTTGCGAGATATTACGAGAACGAAATTGGGAGAAAAACAAAAGACCGATCGAGCGGAAATACAAGCATGCAACTTCACGCAGGGTCAACGATCGACTTTAACCGAGAAGATAAACCGGCTCCGTTTCAAATTATTTTGAGAGATACGCGTATCAGATTGCTTTTGTTTCAACAACATTGGCGCCCACCACCAATTAGTATTAAAATCAAATAAAAGCGATCAAAATACATCTGCGTGTATAAGAGCTATCATGTATCAAATTGTGAGAGAGCAAACAAACTTTGCTCGACAAAATTTAATGTCTCTCGGATAAACTTCACTTTGATAAAATTTTTTGCGAGCGTGGATGCAGAAAAATTCGTTATATATCTCGGGAATTACGAGAATGACACTCCGATTGAACTTCTGCTTAGGAAGCTAAATTGGCGAGAGACTCGACGGAATGAAGAAAACATGGAGAATTTGAAATATAACATTTTCGTCGCATGCTTTCGTCTCCGTTGCATACTTTCTTTGTTGCGCGATCAAGTGAATAGAGAAAGAGAGAGATAGAGACTATTGTGATGCGATATTGAAAGGGTATGAGATTAATACATCGACTCCAGGGAATTTATTATATTTATAGAGAAAAACGTAGCAAAAAAATTAAAATTATATAAATTCTTCAGTTTTCTTTCGCTGTATCGAGATTGCAATCTTATCTTATCCTTTATAAGAAAATAATAAAATATAGAAATATAGATATCGATATCGAAAAAAAAAACTTGTATCTTGCGAATCTTATTTCTTAATCTCACAATAATCGATGCATCTTAATCGCAATTATAAGTCATAGAGCTCGTTTTCTCGCTGCGCCTTTAATTCGAAATACTCTCGTGATCATTTCGGTATCGATTATCTGTTAACAACAGCATTGCGCGCAAACACTACACGCATGTACGTACACTTCATCCCCCGTGACGTCGAACGATTCCCCTCGTAAAATGATAAGCAAAGGCACGACGATAGTGGCGTGTATAACGCCACGGTTTGATTTGTGATTATATGACAATGATTTTTTACGCATTTTCCTGCAACGAGCGATAAACCTTTATCATCCGCCTTACTATGAGCGAAATAGCTTCTCTTGTAAGCGATGGCAGAGAGAATTTACAACTTGTCTTGTAAAATATGCGAGGTATAGGCAACGAAAAAATAAATTCACGTCAGTTCCGCATGCCCGATTATTTTTAAGTATTTTTAAATACTATTTATTTTAGGTGTGCAAAATAATTCGGCCTTTATCTTTGCGCACCAAAACTTTTTTTGCATGAGTATTGCACGGGATTCGCAATCAATGTCGAGTTGACCAGGGTCAACCTATGATTTTCTTTTTATAGGATCGTATAAAACTTATTGTCGCTAATAATAAATGCGGATATTGTTTAAATGTAAAGTGACTGAATTAATTTGCACATTTAAGTATTCTACAAGCAAAAACGTGAAACACATTTTGCCAAGTTATATTAAAGAGATTATATTAAAATTTTAATATATTTTAAAGTTATATTAAACGAAGCTATCTGAAACTCTAAGTTGAAAGATTGACTTTTACATCTTGTATTTCTGAAGATTGCGAGAAATACTCGTAGTTTTCTCATATTAGTCTTTTAAATTCGAAATAAATATCTGAGATAAGAAATTATTCGTTCAAATTATAGACAGACTGAAATAAATATAATTTTATTTTATTCTAAAATATATTATTTTAATTTGTACAATCAGATAAAATTTTTTAATTTACCTTTTGCAAAATATGCGGTTTCTTAAGATTTTTTTATCAATGCGTTTATTTAATTAATGATTTAAATTAATAATTTTGTGAAACAAAAACTTAACGAATAAAATTGAATTAATAAAATTCGGAAAAGTTTGCAGCCGGAGATTGGCTCACATATATTTAAATGTTTAAATCAATTACTGGGAAAAAATATTACGATTTGTTATATATAAGATCAGATCTATTGTAAAGTACAAAATGATCTATCAGAATTTCTCAATGAGAATTTCACATCGGAACGGGAAGTGAAATTCTAGATAATATCGATACTAACTCACAGGCATCTTCGGCATGTGTGTTACATCATTATTAGAGTGGTCATTAACTAGCGTTCAGTGGACGATAAGATGCTCTCAGATCATTATCTAATTGACGTAACTAACTCAATCTTCGAATAATGACGATTCAACGACGGCGCCAGCAAAAAACTAAACTAGCGCACTTAAATGAGTAAATCCAATTAAAACCGTCATATCGCCGCTTATCCATTTATTATCTCGCGATTAACATTAACACTAAGCAATCTTTGCAGGAAGCAAAGCACTTTTCAAAATATGGTCGGATTTAACAAAAAAATTAAACGACAAATTAAATCACTTGTATGCATATAATATTCGATAACAAATTTTATAAGAATATATATAAATATATATAAACATGTATAAACATATATAAAATATATATATTCCATATATTTATATATCTTTTTTTTTAAATAAAATTACTGTTTGATATAAAAAATAATAATAATAATAATAAAATAAAAAATAATTAAAAGGATAATTTTTGCATTGTTTTTTTTACAAATAATCAAGTTTGAAAAATAAAAAAAATTGCTCATATATAAAATTATATATAAATTATTATATACAATTATATATGAGCAATTTTTTCTTATTTCTTCAAACTTGATTATTTGTAAAAGAAACAATGCAAAAATTATCTTTTTCATTATTTTTTATGTTTTCTCATCATTATTATTATTATTTTTCTTGTATCAAACAGTAATTTTATCAAAGAAAGAAAGATATATGAACATATAGGGACATATTTCGTATATAATTATATACGTTTATATATGTTTACATATATTTATATATATCCTTATATAAAAAATTTCTTATTTATTTTAAAAAAAATAAATTTTAAATAAAAATGAAGAAATTGGAAGGTTGTGTTTTAATTTATATATACTAGTCAATCAATAAGAATCAATCTTATTTTATCAAATATTTCTGATTTTAAGAATTTTATTAAATTTTTATTTTTTATTTTTTTTAAATTGTTATTATAATTGTTATAAATTTTATTTTATATTAAATCCTAATTTTAATAAATTAAAAAATGTAATATATTTCAGAAAGTATTACACCTTCTTGTGTAATATTGTCCAATTACTATGCAATTTGCACAATTGCCATACGAATATTTTTCGATCGGAATGCAAATTATCCGCGGAAAATCAGTTTCTTTAAAAAAAAAAATCTATTCGCGACTAACACGTAAACGAATCGATCTAATACTGTACGATCGTACCTTACACACTCTCGCCATTGTTTCCAGTGCGAGCCGGTATTGAACTTGTCATTATCGTCACGTCCGTCGATGACTGCGACTGCGAAAGTTTACAAGCAGAGAGGAGTGACCATCGCGCGACAGTCGTG
The DNA here is from genome assembly GCA_037157785.1 of Cephalotes varians. NCBI lineage: Eukaryota > Metazoa > Arthropoda > Insecta > Hymenoptera > Formicidae > Cephalotes > Cephalotes varians. The sequence continues at coordinate 27,828 of JANQDE010000009.1, forward strand.
GCGCGGCAATAAACGTCAAAGATAGCGCGATTTCAGCTCTTCGGCGCCGGTTATGCAGATAAAGGCTGTGCCAAGCGCCGGCTTTTAGCCGCGGCGACAGCCTTCGGGTGTAATTGCTTCTAATTTTACACACTTTTATCGTTTATCGTCGCCGCCGATTCTTTTTCTGTCCTCCGCTGGCGCTACGCATCCGCCGTCGGCCGCCCCCGGAACGCCGCGCGATTCGTATTTGCGATAAATAGCACGTGGTACCCATTGTACGCCGTTCTAATTACATATCGGCGAGACGATGAAATCGGGGACTCTCGCCGGGCGGCCGTGCAAAAATCGTCCAGCGTACGCGACATTTTTGCGAAGATAACGACCGCCAATTGCGGCGTCGAAAGCTCGACTCTGTAAAATGGAACGCGCCCTTTTACCCTTATTTGTACAAGGCGCACGCTTTGAAAAATTTAAACAGAGATATTAAAATCTAAATAGAGAGAGAGAGAGGATATTGGTTGCGTTTGAAATTGAAACAGAACAACTAACAAAGCTTTGTTGTAAATAACCGGGTTTTACCGTTGTAAATAAGAGATTTTGTAGGGTATTGCACAAAAATGTACGTATGAATGCCTTGAAATGCAAAGCGAACGCTTCATAAAGACAAAAGATTACTCGTAACATATGCAATGTAACGTGTGCTTTGTTCTTTTAGTTAAAAAAAAATTTGGTAAAAAAAAATTTTGCTTCCACCTTCAGTTTGCAACAGTTCGGTTATTCCGCTCCTCTTGTGTTATCAATTTACGTAACATGAAACGTAACGTGTAACACGGAAATCTATCGCCGGGATAGATTTTCCGGGAAAAAAAAAGGATTTCTTCATATCTTGCGTATGTAATAAATTTCCAAAGTTTTATACAAATCATTATTTTCGAAAGCACATCGGTCGCCTTATCTTAAAAGAGAAAAAAATCCCTTCCCATTTTTTCCAAGTCCATAGTGACAGAGCGCAGAAATGAAAACTCCGAATCTACAGTTTTGCTTACGAACGATTGGACATGTGGATTCATTGATGAAAATTGGGTCAACGCTTCTAACAAAACCTCGTGAGTGCATGCGCTTTAACATTGCGCGATTAAGCTAGACAAATAGAGAAAGTAAATGAATATTCTATATATAACGCTTTTCTCGCGAAGGATTTTTTTTCTTGCGCTTATCTTATTGGAAAATACGTAATTTACCATTTACACGTCACGTTACCATTGATAATTCTGATTACAGTCATCCCTTGCTGCACGCATGCCGATTACGTGAACCGTGTTTGCCGCGGGCAAACATCGTGATATATCTAGAAAATCAGTTTAGCCGATTGCATCGCGGATAATCTGTGCGGTTATTAGCCATAATAAGCCATAATCAGCCGTTGTGGTGGTTCGATTATGTTCCCCTCTGGACTCGCGCGTGCGAATTGAGTGGATTCATATTATAAAGCAGTTAATAGTTTCCGTATTAATTTCAATGTGATTTTCCGTCTTGTGTTTCTACCTGATGAGAAACAACGTTCGAATTTCAGACGTTTTTCCCTCACATTTCTATTATCTTCCGATTGCTGTATGACTCCCTATTTTAACAACAAAAAAAGCGATACTTCCTTTAAATGGATTTGTTATAAAACGGCAAAGATTTTTTTCGGCAATTTTATTTATTTATGAAATTTTGATTAGTTTGTTTTACTTGACTTAATTATATTACAATAAAAGTTGAATTTGAAATTAAAAATCAGTTATTCTATAATGATCTAATGAACGTTTCACAGTTAATTAATTGAATACAATTTTTTTTTTAATTTAATACTTTTTTTAATTTTCTCGTGTAAAATAACGGCTGCCCTTTGTCGAGAGATAATACATATCGTATGCTGTATTTTTATTATAATAGAACATTTAATTTTAGCAACGTTTTATCGTCGTGAATATATGGCAGCGGATTTACATGGATTTAATGCAACGTGCTACGAAAGATGAAACGGAAATGCGCGGGCGGTAATGAGAGAAAAAAATTGCGTGAAAGAAATCATTGAAATTACAAATAGAATTGTCGTATACGCGTACACGACGGAGGATAGCAAACTAATCTTCGCATTCATGAGATGACTCTCGCGGATATAGGACGACAAGAGCGTCATACCTCGAACAGAAGTTTGTTTTGAGTTTCTCGATCAGTTCGATGCAATATTATCTGCAAGAATTTAGATTAAAGCTTTATTCCCTAACATAAAAGAATATTAGATCTAGATGTTTCGGATCTTTACATAACAAATGTGTTGCATGTGTACAACAAGCAAGAATGGATTTTAACTGCGTAAAAATTATCAGCATATGTCAAATGTTTTATATTAATGTTCTCAAATAACTTCTGAGAGAAAAATATAAGTGAGTGAAAATATAAATAGATGGAAGATTTTCATTACGAATTTTATGTTTCAAATTAAGAAACCATTTTTATTAAATGTGAGAAATAAAAATATTTTCCTATTTTATACTTATTTTATGCTTAGTAAGTTTATCAGTTAGATATTTTTCTATTAGTATAATTCTTTTTAAGTATAAAACTTTTATACATTATTTTATAAATAATATTTTTCTCTTCTGCGAAAAAGCTAAAGTACCATTTCGCAATTAAAGTACAAAAGTTTTATAAAGTAATAAAATTTTAATGAGATAATCGATTATCGTGAAACGTTTATTTTATGACAACTTTCTCATAGAAAATTTTTAGCATTTAAACTTTTAGCATTTTATGCACTTAAAATAGTTGATGACTTAAAATAGTTTCGGAGGAATAAAAGATCCCAATAATAGCCGATTACAATACACACATTATAGAAAATCTGGTTGAAAACTGAACTAGGAGTCAAGATGGGAGCGAGTGATACCGAGATCTGTCAAAGCCGAGCACATTGTTGATGCAGAACAATCGCAGTGTTCCACGTATGATTATTCGAGAGGTTTGCGCGAAGCTGCCTATCTCGTTCATACATGTTGGATAAAAGATCGACCATATAATACGCTCAAAACTTTCAACAAGAGCGTTCCGCTCAATCGAGATTGTTTTCCACGGAGTGTTATCGATCGTGATCCGAAAGAAATTCGATTAATGCGATAGTAAAGGATTATTTGGAGACAATAATTATTGGAAGAACATATATTCAACATATATTCGGTATGCCGCAAGTTGCATCGGCAAAATAAATTTTGGAAATACTAACGAAACGTGACAATAATGTGTCATTTGAATCGAACGTTTATCCTACTTTGATAGGTAAAAAAATGTATGCCTAGTAAGATTCTAATAAAAGTGCAATTGAACATTTGTAAATTGTATTTGTATTTGTATATTGTATAATAATTATATATATATATATATATATATTTAATAATAATATCATAATATAATTATATATAATATATATAATTATATATATATTTAATAAAAAAGGCAAAGACGAAGTAAATGTAAGATCGTGATATTCCGCTTCTATTTACTGAGAAAAATCTTTTTTATGTTATATTGAAACATAAAGTAAAAATTAATACATAATAAAAGAATTCTCAATAATATAAAAGCAATTAAATAAAAGAGCAAATGAGAATCAAATGAATTTACTGCATATAAAGTACAATTCTTTTAATCATTTTATTGTTTAAATACATTACAAAATTCCGGACGTTTCGATTCCTATTTCGAGTCATTTTCAATGAGAAAAACAGCGACTTCTTAAAATATGGATTCCAGTGATGAGAACCAAAATCTTTCACATGACACATAATTTTTTACATCAAAGATTCTGGTCCTCACCATTGGAATCTATATTTTAAAGATTTTAAGAATTTGCTGTTTTTTTCGTTGAGAATGACTCGAAATAGGAATCGAAATGTCCGGACTTTTGTAACGATAAGATGATTTGAAGAATTGTACTTTATACGCAGCAAATTCAACGTTGATTCTCATTTACTCTTTAGTTCTATTGCTCTTATAAAATAAAATATTATATTATTACATAATGAAATAATAAATATAAATTTAGAAAATATATACTTATATAAATAAATATTAATTTTAAGAAATAATAAATAATTGATATATAGAGATAAATTGAGTATATATATATATATATATATTACGTATATTACAACAGACTACTTGCAATTTTATTGTATTAAATCAATTGTCATTAATTATAAACGCAAAATATTATACAGAAATTCTTTAATAAGATTCTTTAATAGAGTTCTTCTTCACACATTAAACATCGTTCATTAATACTTTTGTCATATTGAGAAAAACACTACACTAGCGCAATATCTACAGTCGCAAATTTTACGGGGAGTAAACTTTGCCGGTATCGTTAAACTGTCAAAAAGTTCGAACACAATAAAGAAAGTAAGTGCAATTCTTATAAATCTCAAATTTTTCTTCCGCGCTTATTGTATACAATGGAAAAGAAACTTATATCTGTAGCAAGTATGTTTGCCTCCACGCGATAAACAACTTTCACTTTATACAATTAAAAATCAATTATTCATAAATAATCAATCATTTATGAGTAATTTTATTTATATTTTTTGCTTCGATTTGTGTAACGCATAATAATTTGAATCTCATTATTGCGAAATGCGGATTATCCGTAACGAATTGATATTTTTATCTTTTATCACTTTGTCGTGTGTCCATTTAAAATAACAGCCAAGTTTAAAAAGCTTGCTCAATTCTGTGTAACAATCGGAATCGCTTATAATGAAAAACAAATAAATCTTTATTCACGCGGTTTATCGCGCGTGCATTCGCACGTTGAAATGAACGAACGCGTATTTTGAATATCGATTCGAAGCTTTCCGGACAGATGACATTTGTATCAACACGAGTCAAATCTTAGAGATCGAATCGAAAAGCATGAATGAAAAATAATGAGGCAATAGCAGCACGAAGAGAGACATATAAAATCCGAAACTCCGAATAAATCGTGGAACAATCGAAGGATTCGATGTATATTCGATATATCTCTCTGTAGGATATTGTCAGTTTGATTCCAATACTCTTTTTTTATCTAATCAAGAAAAAAAAAATTTAAGTGTTAACACCTCCTTTATCACCGCGTTTATCTCACGGAACTGTAGAGATCTATTTAATCGCTTATCAAACAATTACATGATCCAACCCGTGATAGTGATAGCGTGATAATGATTCATCGACTTTGGGCTGTTGAATCTAGTCTCTAATATAATCCCCTAATTGCAATTTACCGCGTTGCACAACATCCGACCGAACAAATAAATATTATTATTAATAATTGTATTTTGTGTTTACACAAAATAGTTGCAATTAATAGTTATTATTGATAATATATTAGTTTATTACTTATCAATTATTTGTGATTATATTATCTATTTCGTAATATCTTTTTACGTAGTTAAATAAAAAATAAAATTTTTATATTTAATGATGCCATTGAATATCACAATTTTACAAGATCTTATTACCTTTAATTGATTATAGATATCCCATTTGTAGGTGTTAGGTATCAACTTGCAATTCGTGCGAGAAAAGGTTAAAGGAACACTTCCGCTTGTTTGGATTCGCAAAAATACATAGTTTTCTTTGAAAGAGAAAATATTCTTTTCGAATAGATCGGGTGACTTATACATATAAGCTATCAGAGGGTTGAATTCAGTCGACTAAATGACGCTATTAATTCCGCAATCCGGAAAGCGAAAAGAAGAATGGATAGAAGTGAGAGGAATTATATATCGAAATAGACAAACAAAATTAATCGTTTCAAGTAGGGGAGGCGGGAGAAGTTAATAGAAATGAAAACGAACTTATTTGCTCTACTTCCCACGGATTCGATTTTTAATTCGATAAACGCAGAGCCGCGCGTTGCGTTCGAATCATCGCGCAAAAGTGCTCTTATAAAGCGCAATTAAATATCGTATTAATTGGTAATGTCATTTATTGGCACGTCGATATTAATCAATTATAAGTGCGCGCCCTTTGCCCCCGCGATAAAATCGTATATTTTTAGTATTAATAGTCGTGTTTGCACAATACTCGCTCACGTGAGCGCTCATGCGTGTCGTTTTCCGTACACGGAAAGAACAGTTTCGCTAAAGTATATCTGAAATTTCGCGCTAGATACGGATCTGAAAATAATTTTGTTTAGACCATCAAAATAATTATGTAGAACGTTCAAATTGGTTGTTGTGTTAAATTAAATATTTAAACTTTTTACGGCATTGTCATCAATGTTTAAGCGTTCTACGTAATTACGTTTATTTGGATGGTCCGACAAAATTATTCAACAAAATTTCAGATTTGTATTCAGCTAAATTTTTAGATACTCCAGCAAAATCGTTCTTTCCGTGTAAATAAAATATATAAAGTATAATAAGTCATATAAAAAGTCGGAATGAGTCAGCCTGACAGCGCGATGGCGAGCGTTTGCATCGGTGAATATATAAAAAGGACTATTCTACTCGTTTTTATTCCCCGGATTATGCTCTCGATTTTCCCCGATAATCCAGGATTAAAGCGCCCGTGAGTGATGCGTGAATTGTCGTCTAAATATTTCTGACTCGTGGCGTTAACATATCGGTAAAGTGTAAAGGTTGAATTTGCACAATAAGTGGTGACACGATTTATCGGATTATCGCTATCGATTGGCACAAATAAATTTTATTATTTATACCGCTCGGTAACACGATTGGTCGATCGATCATGACGCAAAGAGATACAACGTAAATATACACATTTGTTTTATTAAATTGGCGCATAAAGATTGATCACTTCCGTTAAACGTAGCATAAAACAAAATTACAGCAAAAACACAGCAAAATTGTTGCTCTTTTTTTTTAATTGGAAGGATATCTTTTCAATTATTTTAAATATTTTGTTTTGTACAAAATTTAATAGAAAAAAATGTAATAGAAAAAAATGATGAAATTATTGCATCAGTTCTCACTTCTGTTAAATCGCAGATCGTCAGCGGGAACAGACGCGCCTCTCGGATAGCGGAACCGACGACCGACTGTTAAAACAGTTCCCGAAGCGTCAATTTGCAATCGGCTTCTTTAATGCCATTACGATGCAATGTTGCTTATCTGCTTATAGATAAGAAATAACATGTCAAACGTCCCGCGTAGTTTCCGCTATCGCTCGCCGCACGCGAGATAGATATTGCTTCTCTCTCGACCGTGAATCGGCAGAATGCTGATTGCCGTAATACCAGAGTCGGCTGTTGTAACACACGTCAAAAATGAGGAAATATCAAAGAGCCGAATAAGTAAACGAGGAAAGAATTCGGCCAGTTCCAGATTTCCCGAAAGCGCGCGACCTCGGAACTTCTGTACCAAAGTGGAAACTCGCGACTTGGTAGGAGAGCGTCTCGAGTGCACTTACTTGTTGAATTCACAGAACTTCCGTGAGAGATCCCGCGGGTAAAATCCCTCAATATAGCGAAGGTCCCTTTCTCTTTTCCTCTAGCCGCCGAGAAGGGCAAAGGGCGCGCGAAGAGTGAAATTTCTCTTCTCGCGAGAGAGACGCGGTGGCGCGAAAAGGGACGATCTCGCCGACGACTTCCGGCTCCGAGCGAGTCGCCGATCGCTTACGTCGACGTGGGGGCCGTTTGAACCGAACCGGGAAGGAGTTCAAGTCCGAGGTGACGGTGATAGTGGTTGGCGACGACGGTCGTGGATGACGATACCTGGACGGGCGCTTTTAACAGGTGGCACGCGCGACAGAGTTCCTCACGGTCCAGAGTGCTAACGACGTGTGACGTCGACGCCACGGTGCGAGAGGGCTTTTATAGCCGGTCGGTGCCGGCCGACCCGACTCGATCCGTCTCCACTCGACTCGGCGCGACCTTCCGCCTCCTGCCCAGAGGCTCTTGGCCCTATCAACTGATTTGTCGTTACATCTTCCTCTCCTTGTCACCGTCATCACTCTTCGCGCCTCCAGGAGCAGGAGGGGGCGATGCAGGATTTGTAAAGTGGTTGCCATTTATCGATGTACGTTCGTTTTTAAACCCTTTGCCCCTGGCACTCGATTCTCTCGTAAAATTATAAGGGAAGAAACGTCTTTTGAAGCATATAGAACCTTTTAACCCTGTTATTGCAGCTATTGCTTTAATCTGAGAGAGACATTGTTCTTCTTTTTAATTCTGTGTTATTATTCTCGGAAATGTGTTACGCATGTTTTATTGTAAACATTTTTATTGGAAGGAAATTTTTAATCATTGTACATAAAATATTGATTTACATGTTATTAATATGGGAATAATTACGTTTTAATAACAATAATAATTAAATACGTATACATATTTTAACATACATAGCAGTTTTTTCTTCTTTTTATAAAAAGAATAAATGATATTAGTTACATGATGGAATAATTTAAGAAATTAATTTATTCAAGTCTTAATCAAATCGTGTAATTAATTCGAACAAATAAATGGTATATGAGAAATCACAGAATTATTACATTTATTATAAATTTATTAATAGTCTGTTGTATATTTATCACAAACCTGTATTATTTGAAAAGAAGATAGGATCCCCAATTAGCTTTTGTACACTTATTACGTATTCATTATTTCATTTCACTTAGGCGTTTAGCGCGAGCTAGATTATACGTAAGTTATTTTTTCCCCACATTTTATAAATATCTAGGTATCATTTAATATGGAAATGGAATATAAAACTAGCTTGTTTTGTTGTTACCTGCGCAAATATTAATTAAAGATGTATGGCAATAACGTGGAAAGGGAATTTCCCGTTGCCGAACGGGATAAGGAATGTGATAAGGAACTGTACATCCTTTTTCTTCTCCGGTTTTTATTTGCCATTTATTTGCCAATAACGGTATCCGAGAAAATAGCCGGGACATACAACCTGTTCTAAGAATGTTTCTATTTCAGAGTAAGCAATCTTGCTCTATAAAAGAGCAGATTGAGACGTAAATTATTGACAAGGATGAAAGATTATAAAAAGCGTACACTGCGAATTACTTTTTACGAGGAATACTTTTCATCATCCTTTCATCACAAAAGAAAAGACATTCGCTGAGTGACACTCTTTCAATTTTCACGAATTTGTATAGATAATTTAAAAAAACATTTGTTTTAGTATTTATATTAATATTTATTAATATTTATACACAATATGCATTGTATTTATCTGTATCAACAGCTAGTCGCTATAATTATGAAAATGTAACATCTGCACAAGCGCGAAACTTTCGATAATGAAGTTAACGGAATTATGCGAGGATTCATTCTAGTCATAATTATATTCGGAATATGATAATAGAACCTCCTACTTGTTGCCGTAAATTTTATTACCTAACATTTTCCATTACATGCAAATATATTCGACATACGTTCGTATGTCTCGTACGCAATAATGCACAAATACAGCGATTTGTATAAAATATTTATACAAATTTCTAACAGTATTTTAAAAAATATTATGTTGATAAATATCTCTTTTATTCATAAAAAAAGAAATATAAATTTACAATAACGTTATACATAATAATGATAGATATTACGAACAATATTGTTCACTTTTTTGAAATATACGATCGAAGAAAGTTAAAATTCGTGTTTTGATTTGCGGAAACAACATAGTTTGTTACGATAAATGACAATTTGGAATGTGCGAACATTCAGATATCTAAACGATAAAATATAGAAAGATTAAATCATACGCGCGCGTAGCTTTATAAACAAATGCGATAAAATCTTACATAAATATTTATACATAAAATGTAAAAGAATATTATTATTATTATGAAAATTAAATATGAAAAGGACCTTACTGAAGAGAATTATGAAATTAATCAACAAGAATTAGAATTTGAATAAATTATGTGCGCACACAGGTAAACAAAGAGATAAGGGAAGGATCTTAATCCGGCAGACAATTCGTAAACGTTAATTGACTGTTAACTCAATGAATGCCGACGACAATCTAATGGTTCACTTAACGCCATGCCATCGAATATATCGTCGAAACCGCCACTCGCTGCGCTATCGTGAAATTCCACCCTAAAGTAATTAAACAGCCGTGTCATCGAAGCGCAACTTTATCGCGCCCATCGTCCTGCTCGACACCATTTCTGCCATTAGCACTTCCATCGTCTTGGACCTTCTCTTGATGCTTTAGCACTGATAGCAATAACAACATATAAGTATCCATGCTTTCAATATTAAACTGAACTTTGAAATGACTCGTCAAATTTAAATAGTTTTTCATAAGAAAAATGGTATAACTTCAACATTTCCGTTTTAGAATCTTTGTTTAAGTTCAAAAAAATAAGAGGCAATTAGAACACATATTTCATAATATGCCTTTTAGCTAAATAGCGGAAAGTAGTCTGTTATCAATATTACTTTAAAAAGATTTATTTAATTTTTAATACTTCTTTTTATTTTATATAAAAAAATGTAAACAATTGGAGCTTAAAAACTCTATAAAATAGCCATATATGGTAAATTATTACAGAAGTAGGTAACTTTCGTCTCATTGTATCTGGAAGACCAATTCTCGCAGTGGAGTAACTAGTCGACTAAACCGACACATCACCGCGCCTCGTAAAATTTACCAGAATTACAAGGACATAAATATCAATATTCATATCCAGATGCAAAATAACAATTTTTAACAATACGTTAACTATTTTTGATTAATTTTGCAGATGCAGATTCTCGAAGTAACTTTTTTAACAACATTTATTACGGCATCTTTAAAATTCTTAAAAATTATTTATATTAATACATATTAAATGGGACAGGCATACAATGATATCAAATCAGCATATAAATTTACTTTTTAAAATTGCTTTTTTAGAGATACAAAACAAATGTTTTTCTGTGTAATATATTTAGACGCGATTAACAAAAATGATAATGAAAAGAAGCAAAGGACTTACACAGTGAAACTAAAAAGATATTCAATTTATTTACAATAGTAAATGTCTATATGGATTACCTTACAAAAGAGATATTATCCGAAAAGCACACGATTAAATTAAAGAAATTTATTCTGTTTTAGACGAAGAGTAAAAAATTGCTATATTTTACTATTAAATAATATATATTTTTTAACAACATTTTATTTTAATGTCTGATAACATTAATGATATACAATTGGCAGAACAAGCTATACACGAAAGAAAAAAGAATGAAAGAATGAATTCGTCAGGGAATTCATCGAAAGTCTGAGCGCTATTTCAATCGTCATTTTGTTAAGACACAAGTCGGAAACAGGTAGCGTGTTCCAATCGAACGTGCTACATGCATTTGCACCATGTTTGCGAGGGGAAAGCGCTCGACCTGCGAGGTGAGCAGATTAAAAGCGGAATTAATTAACTCACGTGCATGTGTAATCCATTCGATGTGTGCGCCCGTCACTTTATTCGTATTCTCGCCGCACTTGCTGTTGCATTGGTGATCGCAACGGACAAAGCAGATTGATCATCCGTTTTATTCGATTTCATGGTACTGTACGCGCAAGTTTCCTTTTATCGGATTACAACTGAAAAAAATGCTGCTGCGAACGGGATACACGATGTAGTAAATGCTTTGTAACGTAATGTATCTCGAATAAAATTTACCTGAGAAATTTTGTTTTGAATTTGAAATTATAATTGTAATAAAAATCCTCATGCAAAACAAAATTTTCGATATATCATGAATTTGAAGGAATAAATAAATAATAAACTCCTGTTTGCTAATTTCATCAATTTATTTCGCTAACTTTTGAAAAAGTTTTACTAAACTGATATTATTTATTTTATTATTGAGTTTAGTTAATCAATTCTTAAGAAATTAATGCTAAAGAAGTAATGTTCAAAATTTAACGTAAAAAAATAGCGATACTTTAAATTATGTAGAAAAATATAGAATTCAATTGGAATACATTGAGAAGCTGATATTCTTTGTTTTCTTAGATGAGATAGAAAAAAAATCATTCTCACAAGTAAACATGAGTAGCACATATGCGCGAATCTTTGTCTTATTAAAATTAAATTAAAAAATGCTGTATACAAATTAATAATTATATAATCTCTCTTAAACTCGCTAATTTAATAGAAAAAAATATGAGTTTTGCTTTTATATGCTTCGGTTTTTTCACAAATTTAAATTTTGCATCAGGATGTATCTAATGACTGGCGATGCGTTAATGTAACTTTGCAAATATTGCGATAACATTTATGCGCAAAAACACGTCGACAATATCGTTCGGCAACGTTTCGAGAGCCGTGGGCTCGAATATTCATGGTATTTGACTCGAAGCAGTAGCCGAACTTGGTAAACGCATAATGGAAACGAAGCGCAAATGAATCGATACGATCGGTAAACGCAATCAAATCGTTGATGAGAACTATTACGTCCACGTCTAATTGTTTCAACCACACTTCTATTCCGTGCGACTAGCCCTTCATTGAATTTTTCATTGATAGCGTCGCTGCTTTAAAATATCTAGCACGAACTGCTGACTCGAAAGGAGCTCAGAAACATCGTGATACTTGCTTTTATTGACTTTGAGAATTTTAAAGTGGAAATATAAATAGCAGATATTACATTTTTTCGATGGAATATCTTCTACGTGACTCAAGTTTTAATCTAATCAGCACATGCACATAAACAACCGAAAAGATTTCCCTCGCGTAAAAAAGCAGCTTCCATTAATGCGAAAAATTTAATTGAGAATTTATTGCAATATTTTTTATTTTGCTAAAAAATATTTTATTACATAAAAATATAAAATATTTTATAAAATTTAAATGTTAAAAATATATATATGTATAAAGTAATTTATGTCTTATGCAGGCGCGATGAGACGCATAAAAGTAATAAAATAACATTGAAATATAATAATATAATATATGTAATATATTTTTAATATTAAATATTACATTTAATATTAAATATACATAATATATACATAATAATTTCTGTTATCTTTATAACTTATTATGTTCCAGAGATTCCTATAATTGATTTATAATTAATTATCCTTATTATATTTACTTTTATTATTGTATTATTTATGTTCATTATGTAAAACATAAAATTACTTCAAATTAAAATGTCATAAACCATCCTGTTCTATACATAATTTATACGCTATCTTTTTTGATTTTAATTGAATTAATATTAACGATAATAAACACTTTTTTGTTAATTATACAACAAATATATTTATATTAATTTATTATTTATTAAATATATTTATTTAATTAAAATCTATAAGTAAAATATTGAATTAATTTTAAAATCATTTAGTATCTGATTGACTGTGCATCAAAATGGTTATTTAGAGCCAACTTTCGACGTATATTGTTAGTAATATCTATTATTGTCCAAAAGAGAATAGAATGAAACAAGGGATGTGTATTGCAAATATGTGTATATGGGATTGCGTATTTGAAATTCACGCGGGACTGATGTAGTAAGTTAAATCACTTCAGCGATTTAACAACGATGTTAGATTATGTTTTTTCAAGCGTGAAAACTAAATGTTTATATGTCATGACTGTCGAGATAGAGAATAGCAGTCTTCCACGACATATGTAATATATTCGGCAGAAATTGTAATTGCCCGGTCGGCGCCCTCCGAAAGTGTAACGCGAGTGCGACACACACACACACACACACACACACACGCGCGCGCGCGCGCGCGCATGCTTAACGGATACAGCGAGAGCGTGTTCTCCGTTTGTATAATTACGAGTTACGAGCATGCTAATGTTGAATCTCGCAAGAATCGTGGGAGGAAATCGCGTTACTCGCAACGATGCGCGTATAGGGTCGTTGCGAACTTAGCAATAGGGTCGTCCGGAAAAAGGATATAAAAGACTTTTACCGAGACTTTTATCTATTCTACCGAGTTCAGCTAACACGTACGTCAAGTACAGCGGTATTCGTATGTGTATGTATAATTAATATGTGTATGTATCAAATGAAAAAGAACATATTAAAAATAAAAACGAACGTTTCTTTTATTTTTATCTTGAAAATTATACTCCATGAAATTATGGAGTCTCTGCCAAAACACTATTTTTTCTTCGTGACTTTGTGATGAAAATTTTTCTTAGAATTCTTCGTAATTTTTCAGAATTTTTATATATACACATTTGAAAATTTTTCACAATTTCTATATAATTTTATAACTTTTTAAAAAATTTCTCACATTCAACATACAAATTGAAACACTTTTCAGAAAGTTTTTTTCCTAGATTGTTTTATATGTAAATTCTAAAATTTTAAGATTTTATCATTCTATAATTTCTGAAGCAAATTATTATAAAATAGAAGAAATTTTTTAAAACTCTTCATAAATTTAAAATATGAAAAATTTTATTTTTTCTAAAAATATTATGAGAAGTTTTTCACCATGACCTTCACAAGAATTCTTTTTTTATACCAAATATATATAGTTATTACCAAGTATAGTTTGTACTTAGATAGCTTCATTAGCTTCTCTTTACAACTTTAACTTCAAATTTCTTTGAGTCGTAATGACGTAATGAAACATTTTGAAGGAATATCGAACATAAAATAACGACAGGAAATGATTGCTTTCTATTTGAAAAGGAGTTATTTCTTGTTGAACTGTATAATTCTATAAATTCTATAAAAAGTCCTACACAGCATGCATCGCCTTGTAATTTACGCAGTCAAGAAACTCTCTAAGTTATTGTCAAATATAAAAGGATAAAAAAGGGATTTGATTTCGTGCTATTATTACGCTGCACAGCAAAGTTAATTGCTCATAGCAAAGAGCTCTCAGTCAGAATTATGAAATCTATTTTCTCGAATATTGCAGTTATTCATCAGAGGAGAAGGAAAGGAAACGTGCGATTTCTTCGATCTTGAAAAAAGGCGTCAGATTGAAAGGCCAGTCTTAGAAAAAGTGTTTGCGAGCATGCAATTATGCACAATTGGTTGATTCGGACCAATCAATTCTTATTCGCGATGTTAAATTGTGCGACGAATCGATATGCTACGTAGAGAAAAAAATCCCTCCCCAATAATTAGCGGATACTTACATAAGAAACTAAATTGGTAGCGGTTAATAAACTAAATTCGACGAAATTCTACATTAAAGGGGTGGCGAAAGTGGGTCATGGACGCGATGTCAGTTTGCGATTAAAAATGTAAAAGCATATAAGATTTTCCTTATTGATATAACCGAATTGCATCAATTTATTGTAATTATAACGGGTTGTAATTAAAGCAGGGAAATTTCCTTTTTTATTTGTCTACAATTTCGTATCGGTTAGTATCTGTAAATGATCTGTAAATGATTTTTAATGTGTTTAGAATTCTGCAAAAAGCGTAATGCGATTTTAATATTGACGGAATACAATGCTTCAAAAAAGACTATCTAAAGCTGGGCATTTATATATTTATATATTTATATATTTAATCGTACAGAGATTAACAAATGGCAGTAATATAAGGTACCTTATTATCTATCTGTTTATACAACAATTAGTTCGGCATATAAGAATTTAACAATGTTTCAAACTTTAATATTTAATATGGATTACAAATCTATTCGTCTCTATATTTAGCCTAAAATATTCGCTTATTATTCAATATTTGTCATATTGGAAACAAAATATCTGCATTTAGCGTTAGAAAAACATAGACCGTTTTCAAAGACTGCTTTCGTCGCATTCGTTTTAAGAATCTCTGCAAAGATTAGCAGCCGCTTCAGCGCTATAGTATACATGAATATTTAAAAATAAATTTGGCTGGTTGGTTCAACAGTTATTTTATATATAAAGTTATAGGCAGTGTTAACTTTGCCAGTTCTATGTCTATCGCTTAACATAAAAGTTGCAGACGGCAGTTTCGTTTTACAGAATACACCCTTTCGTTCTCGATCAGATTCTAAATCGTGTTCGTATTGTCGTACCACGGCGGCATCCATCTGGACGGCGTTTTGGGTCTTCCTCGAGAGACCGGTACCGGGACATCAACGTTCCTATCGATACGTCTTCTGCGATCGCTACTTCTACCTGATCTATTCTTCGAAGCGTTATCTAGGATTACAAACGGTTGATCATTCGCGCGACGATCCTGTCTGCTTCTACCGAAGCTAGGCGAATACGGCCTGACGACGTCGTCCTGAATCACACGGTCGGCCGAAGGGCTGCGTACTCTTCCGCAAGACTGTCCGAGTTGATCTCCAAATCTGCGCCGCTCGTTGTCGACATCGCAGACGTGTAAACGGTACGTCGGACTAGGAGATCGCGTCCTCGTGACGATCGCACGATCCGTCAGCTCCAGCTGCGTCGGTCTCGGCGCCGCTGCGACTTGAGTCAACCTGGAGCTTCTGGAAATCGAAAATCGTTTTTCTTTTCGCTTTCTCAGATACCGACAAATTTAAACGTACCTTCTACTAGCGGGCGGGGGTTTCCCAGTGACGTTCTCCTCGTGGATCCGCGTGTCTAGCACGCAAAAGGCGTCCTGTCCTTGCGCGACGGTCGTTTTAGCGCCACTGTTCCAGTAATGCTCCTTCCTCGTGCCTGGGCTACGATCGCGCCTACCATGAGTATTTCTAAGATCATCGCAACTTTGACGATCGTATCTTGCGCAATAAACATTCCTGTATTCCGGTTGAAGGTCGAGATTACCCTCCAACCGCAGACTAGTTGGCATCTTGAGCGGCTCGACTCTCGGTACGTATCCGTAGGGAACATACTGGGATCTCACCTCGCTAGTGGGCTCATACTCAAACGTATGACATTCCTGATGAATCGGCTTGCCGTAACACACGCTGCTGCGACCGGAAGAAGACACCCCCGTCGGTCGCAGCATCGCCGGTGGTTTACGGTAAACAGGACGATCTCGGGGATAGTCGAGATACTTGGACTGATATTCTGGATCCTGGTCGATCTTTGTGGAAAACTTGGAGCGCGATGGCGAGGTCACTTTTGAGCCGTCGGCGCGACCTATCTCGACATCCGGCTTCGCGATCTTCGGTCGCTCACGTGGAAAATCCTAACAATTGTATCCTATGTAATCCTATATATGTCTTATTTTAATATATATAGATTTTTAATAAATTAATTTCCAAACCTTGTATGCATCACGATATTCGGGAATTTCGAGCGGCCGACCATTTAGATCTTCCAATTTCGACACCAACATTTTCATCTCCTCATCTTTCCTCCGCTCCTCCTCTTGACTTCTCGTCCATTTTTTTTCTTCATTATTGTCTTCAGCTCGCTCAGCCATTTCTTGTGTCTGTTTAACGTAAGGATGAGCGAAATTTTCGGTGCTCTCGGTGTTTTGGTAAAAGTCTCCGCCAGCTTTTAAATGCATTTGAGGTTTCTGTGGCTGTGGTTTATCTGTAATATGCACTCCAAAGAAAAGGGGATGACGACAAAGAAAGAGAATAATCTTAAAGAGAGCAAATTTATTTTACTAAATCCATTTTCCAAACGGTGGTTTTACTATTTTCTAAAATTCCTTTTAATTTCTATTTTTTTTTTTTTTTTTTTTTT
>JANQDE010000009.1:45410-148199 GCA_037157785.1 Cephalotes varians
TTTTGTCGACAAGATTGCGCGGTTATGCTTACAATTTAAATTATTTTTCACGTAAGTCATTTGATATATCACTTTACTTTTAATTTAATGCTATTTTTAATGCTATTACCTTTAACGCTGTAATCCCTAAACACATCGGTGTATTCCGGCATGAAGTAGGTATCACCCTCGAGCTTCAGGTTCGTGCTTCTCCTCAACAATTCTGGTCTTCTTGCTCCCACGAACGGGACGTACTGATCTTGATTTTCCGTCGCCGTCTCCAGCTCACCCTCCATCTTCAGGTGAGTGGGTACACGCATGAGTTCCGGACGGCTAACGTTGAGCCACTCGATAAATTTCTCGCACTTCTCCGTCATGGTGTCCAAATCACCTTCCATTTTCAGGGATGTAGGTCGACGTATAAGCTCAGCACGATGCTGACCTTCATAAGGCACGTACGCAGAATACGTTTCCGTATCGCTATAAAAATCACCGCCGCACTTCAAGCTGGTACCCCTTTTCGCAATGAAATAACGATAAATTGTTAAATGAATAACGAATAAACGAATAAAAATGCATTGATGCATTGATAACAATTTGAAATAATTTCCATCTTTTTATATTGCTTTAACTTGTTCGGTAATTTACATTGATATTCTATTCTTATGAATTGATCAACTATTTTAAAAATTAAATTGCAAAATGCGAAATTATATTTCGAGATTTTATTTTAAATAGGATTTTTATATTGTTACAAAGAATTTAATTATTTGCTTTGATTGACAAAAAATAACTTATTACGTAGTCATTTATCATTTGCGAAATAAATTGCGATACTTCGAAATGTACGTCCGTATTTTATTAAATGTCACAGATGTCCAACAAAGAGTACAAAAAAGCAAAGAGTCGATTCCGTTGCCAATTTAGTTGCATGACAGTCAGTTTTAAGCTTCTCCGATTTCCGTAAACTCGCGTGTTTCGGAACAGTTCGATACGATAAGTTTACAAATTCACGATGGAAAAGAAGTCTTCGTGAAGTTAACTAAACGAATGGCTAAATTAGAATTGAATATCAACCTACTAAGTTATAATGCAACGACATTTCAGCCTTTTTTACGATCTATGTTTTATAAATTGTAATAATATATATATTCTTATACTATAACTATACTATAAATTATATTCTTTACTAATATATTATTAATATATATTATTGTTAATATGCTAATATATTATTTTATTATATTTCTTTTTATTATTTGCATAAAATATGTATTTATTAATTATATATTTGTACACGTGACACAATTATACATTGTAATTTATATCAGCAACAATTAAGTTTTACCTTCTGAACGAAGGACGTCTGAACGAATTCTCGAATTGCGGAACTCCCGTTTCCATCACTCTGTTTCCATGAACCACTTGAGAGGAAACGATTTCCTTTTTCCCAGATGGATCCTCGGCTTCGCGGTCTTTAAAATCCATGCGATACGAAGATTGCGCATTTTCGGGAGTTTCAGCTACGCGTAAATCTTCAGGCCAAATTTCCTACATATTTGAATATAAGTTAGAATACGATCTTTTAATACAAAGTGTTAAGAAAGATAAATTCACAGACGTAGTTTATTAAAGCTGCTCTTTTTGTTACTTACAAAGAACAAAAAGATTGAATTAATATAGAATCAAAAGTCAATACAAAATATAATTTTTAATTAGCTTTAATAAAAAAAAATTCTCTTTTGCTTATTTATTTAGTAGACATAAATGTAATGTAATTAAATAATCGTGCATATTGCTTTGTTAAGATCTTGTCTTTTGACTGATTATAATATAATTTAAAAATTTACGCTCTATTTCATTGTCACTAAAAAAAAATCGAGAGACGACGAAAGGATTCTCTCGGAAAGTACATTTTCTATGGATACTTAGAGACCTCTTTAATATTTGTACCGAATGCGCGCCGATATTCAGAAGCAGAATACTGGTCTACCGATTCCGGATGAGATTGCAGATTGTCCTTCGGTCGATCCTGCACGCGTTTCCTCCGATAGCGAGCCAGCTCGTCGACCGTCAATTCTTCGTGGAACGGCCATCTCTCCTTGGTCTTGCTCTTACGTCCCTTCCCCTTGCCCTTACCGTGCGCTACCTCGGAATCCGAGGACGCCTTGCCGCGAGTGGAGGATCTTTGCCTAATCGTAGTCAATCGAAAAGTGACACTGTTTAACAATAATTTTACTTACACATTTTATTTTTATCAGATAATATTCTTATCGTTTTTTTTTTTTTTGCTTTAAAAAATATATTCGCCCAGTTTTTTAAATTTTAATATAAAACTTTGCTAATTTAAACCGTCGCCTTCACAAAAATTCTCGGCGATTCGCGACATGATGTGGATGGACAGCTTGAGCTTACTGAAGATGACGAGGAACCGAAGTCGCGAATTAGGGATATAGAAGGGTGGGCCGACAGGAGCGGCGAGGAGGCACAGGGAGGACGAGGAACAGGAAGAGAGTGGTACGATGGTACCGTACATGCCGTTACAACGGCTCTCCCAGACGCGACGAATCGATCTGCAAAATGCGCGGAGCTTGAAAAATAAATCTCATCCTGGCCTAATGGCTGACGCGCACGTCAATCCTCGCGAATTTATGTCAAAGATAAACATAACATGCATAAGCTGTCTCCATAATGTCGCAGTTTAGACTATTGATCGAAATCATAGAAAAGAAGATCTAAAAAGATGAACCTGCCTTTTTAGATAAATTTTGACTGATTATCAAAATAATGATGTGAAAAAAGAGAAGATGAAGACAATCGAGGAATGATGTTTAATATGATTTTTATGATTAACAAAAAAATTATTTCATTAATTAATCAAATTATCAATCAATTTTAATTACAATTAATGTATGCCTGTTTTATCTAAATCGGTGAAGACTTCAATCGAGTATAAATGTATCTATAATTTAATTTTAATTTAATTTAATTTTTATCATTAAAATATATGTATAAAAATACATTCGATCGATAATACAAAAGATATCTTCACCATTTTAATGAATACCGCTATATCGGTTTTATCTTATTGCAGGTTGTTCTGAATAAATTATATATATAATGTTTATTTGTAAAATATAAAATTATACAGAAATTGAAGTATCACACTAACGATATGTCCCCCATATATCATCGTGAGGGAAAGTTGCCAAATATTTTGCTTTCGCGGCTAAAGAAACTTTGATAATTGCATCGCGCGTCACGTAAACAGCCTGTAGAAATTCTTTTCCCTGCCGCTCTACACCCTTCCGCAAAAATTTGATAACGCGGCGATCGACAATTCGAATCTGACCGCTTGTTTCGGCCGTTTTGCTCGGTGCTAATTGTGTTTCTTCTTTTTTTTTCTTTTCTCCCTCGCAGCTCGTCGATTTACTCCCTGGTCGATTCGTAATGCCGAGGTTTCGTTTTGCTCGACCCAATGGCCCCGATTTTAACGGACCCTATTCCACCCCCACGCCGACTTTCTCCGCACGACAAATTTGTATGCGCGGCTAAATTAATGTCCGTGCCACGTGGTCCGTGCACGCACTGGCCGACTGTACCGCCGGATTCGCCGGCCGGTCAGTTATTCTACGGTCTCGGTGCGTGATTCAATCTGAACGCATTTTACAGAGCCACCGTTGGCGGCTTGCACGCGAGCTTTCTTCGTGGGAGGAATCCAGGCCGTGGCCATCAAAAGTCTCACCTATCTCGTCTCTTATCGCCACGCTGTTCAAATCGGTTCTAATTAGATGCGCGATCGAATTAAATATTTTATTTGTGTTTCAACCCTCATGTTGTTTTCATTCTCTAGCCCCAAAATATCCGCACCGAATATTCGATGAAACGCCTTTTTACCGCATTACTTTGTAAAATTAATGCAGTAAACGACATCCATCACGTTTAAGCTGTTAGATTGTCTAGGCGTGATCTATCGTGACCGATCGGGGTAAATGGGATTAAACGGCGATGATCATTTAGTTGAAAGCACACCCGTGAAGTGCTTACCACTTATCAAATTGAAAAAGATCCTCGAAAGTCGCGTGGAAATTAAATTAATTGATAATATCGATGATAAATAATCTTCAATATCGATTAATAGATTGTTAGTTGTGACCATCTATAATTACGACAATGAATTTTGGATGCACATTGTAAATGCGTTGTATTAGCGCAGCACACGTTTCTATTATTTATAAATTATACTTTATCTCGTTGTAACTTAATAAAATTCTTTAAGAACAAAAAATAATAAACCATTTGAAGAAATAATAAATGCTGGTTAAAAAATGTTAGAAATAAATATTATTCTTATATAAATCTCAATGTATTACTTCAATACAAAAAATTGCGGAAGGGGAAAATAGTGAAAATATTATTTTTACGAAAAGTTTATTTTATTTTAATCGCGGATTTGTATTTCACATAAATAAACAACGTTTATTTAAACGAGAAAAAAATATAAATTGTGGAGAAGGGATTTGATATTATTTTATTTCGATATAATATTGCATTTGCGTTTTGATTAAATTGATATCTTTATGTCGCGATTTCGGAGATTTAAATCTTTACGGGAAGAAGCACGATGATGCGAGCGAGCGAATAATTATTCTACGAATACGAGTAAGGAATTAATTAAACGGCGTAACGTGTGTACTTCGATCGGGATGGCAAGAAGCAGCGCGAAATGTTACCTTTTGCCGGGACGGTCGCTTTTGCCCTCGCCCATCGCATCGTCCTACCCAGCGATTGCCCCTTCGAAGTGTTGACGGTCAAAAAGAATGGGGGATGTATCGCCTCCGGACCCGGTATTCGCGATAAATGAAGAAGAGGGAAAGGTGCGAAGGAAGATGTAAGCCGAGCCCAAGCCTTCCTTCTGGCGTGACTGGCTTTTCGGAGATGTTGATAAGAAGGTGAACCGGTGCGATACACCTGCGCAGTTGCGAGGGTTGGTCCGCCCCACGATGGGGTGGTAAATACGTAGTTTTGAGACGCCGGATTAGGCGAACTTGTTAAACAATGCGGTTTGATAAAAGAAAGCAACACAAAATGTAATTTCAGTCTTGGAAATGTTCCGCTTTGAGTATTTATTATAATAAAATTGATTTTATTTCCAATCCCAAGAAAATTTATTGTAAATGATTAAGATTAATATTTGTAATTAAATATTAATCATGAGAAGATTAAGGAAATATCAAATATCAAATATCAAATTTGCCTTATTCATCAATCTTAACGTTTATATTCAATAATCTGAGAAATACTTATGAAATACTTACTAATACTTAAAAACTTATTATAAACAATATATTATAGTTATAATACATGTATAACAATAAATTATACAATATATTAATAACAAATTTTATATGCAAATTATTTTTAATTGTTTTGTTTAATAAAATTTTGAGTTGATCATTTGAGTTGAAGTATTTGATTTACAAAAAATTATTAAGTTTAATGTATAAATAAAGATTAAAGCTTATATTCATTTTGATAAAAAAAAATGTATTTATATAAATTAATTCATTATTCTTAGTTTCTCTAATATTTTTATCTAAGGGGAGTAAAATAATATAATTTTAATAAATAAGAAATTGTAATTTTAATAAATCAACAAAAGTCAACAAAATAATTTTGCGACTTAATATTATTTCATTTTCCTTGTTTAAAATCATATTATTTTAATATTTTCGAAATATAAAAAATTAGAGAAAGAAATAATACTAAATTAATTTCAGTAAATTCTTTTCGATCAAAATAAAAATGGACTTTATCCGTATCAGCATATATGTATACTACATTCATATTGAAAAAGATTAATTGAATTATATAAAAGAATTCAATGCCATCTTGAAAATGTCTCGACGACAATTAATATTAATAAAAAGAGATACCATTTTTTTAACGTGTCGAGTAGCAAGTCTTCATTGTCTTTGCTGTACTTCCGGCGGAACCGGAAGTACCGGATCGTACACGCAACGCGTTACCCATTGAGAACATCTGTAAACGCGGCTACGTAGTTCGAGACGCACGTTTCGTGAACGCGGAGGCGCTAGCGAGCGGTCTCCCTTCCCATGAATGCATCGGTGCCAGCGGTCGCCACAGTCGTGATCATCTGATCGGCTGTCAAAACTCCCCGCCCCGTGCGCCGCATCTGTTCGGCAGGATCGACGGGCGCGAGCAGGATCAGCGGGAGTGGAGATGTTCGGGAGAGACGTGCGATCCTGAGTGTCGCGGTATTTCTTCAAAATGCGCGCGAGAAGATAGTATCGGCGAGAATGAACAAAAACATGAATTCACCGTCGAAGCTCACGGAGTTCGCTCCGTTGAGCCCCGAGGAGAGCCAGCCTGTCGTAGCTTCGCTCTTCTCCAAATTCTTCAGCTTCACCAGGAGTTAGTATTCGAAGATCCAGATGTTATTATTCTATGTACACGAATAGTTTATTAACACATTACTACATTACTTGGATATTAATGTATTATTGTAATAATGTATTGCAGCATCGCTTTTATTATAACGACAAACTAATGATCTATACAACGAGTAAATGATTTCATTGCGATCAACATTTAGATAGCATCAACGATTCCATGGTGTCGTCTAACAACGACGAGCGCAGCTCTTCCGATTCGGAGTCCTGGAAGCAATCTGAGAGCACGGAACAAACCCCAGATGACGATAGTGCTAGCATAATCAATTTCCCATTGGACACTAGCGAGGGCCGTAGCCTACCAAACGTTCTGAAACGTATCAGTAATATTGTAGCGTTAAAAAGTAACGTAAGTTTCAGAGATGTCTTTATATCGAAGGAATACATTTTATCTTACTGTTTTATATAAAAGTTTTTATAACAAACTTATTCGTAACGCCACAGAATCTACGTTCGTATAAGGATTCTCAGTTAAGAAGCTACTGGATGCCAGATAGTGTGAGCAAACAGTGTTACGAGTGCGGCGAAAGATTTACGACGTTCCGACGAAGACACCACTGTCGCGTGTGTGGGCAAATTTTCTGCTCCAAATGCTGCTCCGATCAGATACCTGGGAAAATTATGGGATGCACTGGTAATACAAATATTTATACATCACTCTGCACGTGTATGTGTATGTATATGTAATTCTTTACATTACTTGCTTCTCTTTACATGTTTTTCAGGAGACCTTAGAGTTTGTACATATTGCTGTAAAGTGGTTCTTTCTTATTTACAATCGTCAGACATGAGAAGCGATTTATCGGCGGATCTGAAGGCTCTGCAGGAGGATCTTCAAGTGAAGTATGGAAATGATTCGCCGCTATTGGCACGAAAACACACTAATGAAACTTTGGGCGATGAAACGTCGATATGTCGGAAACCTAGTGTGGGATACATGGAAGAGAATTATGCGACTGGGCGGTACGTTTAATTAATCCACGTTTATTAATCTATACACAGATGTATACTTCTTTTTAATAACTTACGTTTGTCTTACAGGTCAAACAGTAGCTATTTAACGTCGCAGGAACGCTCCCTTGTGTTACAAAATTCGGCTTCTTTAAGGATGATCTGGGAGGAATTGTTCCGTTCTAGTCAAGCCATTCAGTTGCAAACTCATAGAATTCGACTGAAGAGTTATCACAATTGTTTCCTGGCAAACGAATTGGTGAATTGGATGATAGTTCAGAATAAAGCGGCAACTCGGTATGTCCGAACCGACAGTATTGTTATTTCTAGGCGCGCTAGTTTGAATTCAATTGTGACTCGCGCGTGACTTTTTTAGTGTGCAGGCGACTGCGATAGGCCAAGCATTGCTAGAAGCAGGTTTCATTGAATCAGTTGTCGCCGATTACGTATTCAGCGACTCAGCGATCATATTTAGACCGGTACCATTATCCTCCTTGCAAAACATAGATTTGTTAACGGAAAAACGGACGACTTGCGATGCGCAAGAGCCAGCCTGGGTAAAAACTATTCCTCAACATGATTCGGCTACGGGTAATAAGACAAATTGAAATTTTCAACTTTTGTTGATTATATGAGCAACTGTCAATGATTTTCTATTTACAGATTCTGAGAGCGAGACTAGACCGGTGAGCTCACACTCACAAACAAC
Organism: Cephalotes varians; assembly: GCA_037157785.1. Classification (NCBI taxonomy): domain Eukaryota; kingdom Metazoa; phylum Arthropoda; class Insecta; order Hymenoptera; family Formicidae; genus Cephalotes; species Cephalotes varians. The sequence continues at coordinate 53,523 of JANQDE010000009.1, forward strand.
CTTCGGCCGTTTGCCGTCGTCCAGTTCGAGCTTTTATTTGGATTTAAATCTGGAAGCATCCACCGTCACACTAAAGAGACCAACCTCGGAAGATTTAACTGCGATTTCCGTCGACAGCAGCGATGGAATAATCGAGCAGAAGGAAATTAATCTTAAATCACACGACTGCAATCTTAAAATATGTGACGATCTTTTGAATGATACGCTTCAAGTGCACGAATTTAAGGAGAAGAACGGTTGGCACAGAGCGACTAATCTGAAAATAGCTTTTGGCGAATTAAGCGCGTACGAATGTATAACGTAAGTTTTTTTTCAGTATGTAATAGTTGATAATAATAGTAAAATGTTATAGAATATTATAGAAAAGTAAACGATGTTTCTCTCTTTATATCTTATAGGTCTGCATACAAAGCGCACGAAGATTCTCTCATCAAGCAACTTCTTAGCAAGGAAGGCTTGTCGCAAACATGGTCGAATACGATTCTGTCTATAGCACATCAGATAGTCGATCATGTTAGACCGGATCTTAATCATGATGCAGATAATCTGGATATCCGACAGTACGTACAGTTCAAGAAGTGTCCCGGTGATAGCAGAGATGACTGCGAGATCGTGTCTGGCATAATTTGTAGTAAGAATATTGCTCATCGCGGTATGAACGCTATGATCGCTCATCCAAAAATCTTATTGTTACAATGCGGATTAATGTATCAACGTGTAGAGGGCAAGCTGATAAGCCTAGAACCTGTAATGATGCAGGTACATTGTAAACTTTTATTAGTTTTATTTGAATAACGATATTTGTATCACTTTTAAAAATAACGTTGTTATTTTAATTTCCTGAATATTTTAATTTCTTGAACAAATTCCTAGGAGAACGAGTATCTGGGGCACACAGTGGCGAGAATCACTGCTCTGGGTCCGGATGTAGTACTAGTACATCGATCCGTAGCCAGATTAGCTCAGGATAGACTAAGGGAATGCGGTGTGACATTAGTGCTAAATGTGAAGCTTAGTGTACTGAAGAGAGTCGCGCGATGCACAGGCGCTAGTATTGTAAACACTATAGATGCGCATATAAGCGCGAGATATATGCTCGGCACGTGCAAAAAATTTTATTTAAGAAATTTCCCAGATGAGCGAAGTAAGTGTAATCATATATACATGAATAAAAACAAATTTCATAACTTTAATTCTCTCTCCTTCTATCTTTCTCTCAGGAGGTGTCAAGACATTGATGTATTTTGAAGGTTGTGCAAATCCGCATTTGGGCGCAACGATCGTATTGCGAGGCGGGTCACAGTTCGAATTGAAGAAGGTGAAAAACGTCACATCAATGATGATTTTCGCAGCTTACTCGTGGCGTCTTGAAAAGTCATTCCTCATGGATGAGTTCGCTAAACCGCCGTCTCCCAAGGACAATTCATTTCTGGATGAAACATCTCAAAAAGATTCCTCGAATGGCGAGGAGACCAAGAAACTCGAAAGTTGTGTCATCGATGAACAGATACACGCGATCGAAGCGAAGAAACCATCGAAGATAAATCAAAATCACGAAAGTATTTCTAACAGTGAGCAAAAAATGCAAAATATTCACACAAATAATTCAAATATGCCTATAAAGAATGAAAACGTCTATGATTCCGAGGATACTTTAAGTGCAAATTCTCTGAGAGAAGTATCGTCAATGTTATCAGAGGATTCCGATCCTTACGACACCTTAAAATTGTTTAAGGCGAAATTAAAACCATCTGTGCACGATTCGAAGGATACCGCGCCAGTATCTTATGAGAATGATACAGTTCCTCACAACAGTGATAAATCTAAAGATTTGATAGTAAATACTTCAGGTTTTGATTCCGATATTACGGAAGTAGGTAATAATTCTATGGAACTATTTACGAATAAAGAGACGTGCGTCGAGCAAAAGACTGATGATCTCGTCGACAAGGCGAAGTTGAAAGACAGGATATCCTCCGAAGAGAAACGTATCTACGGGGAGTCCATAAGCGATCGGAGCGATCCATTGCATCAATATTTAAACGAGGATGAGGAGGATGTGTTTAATCGTACGAGTCCGAGTGGTCAACGTCTGAGCGTCGCCGATTTTCCGCTGTTCAATAAATTCAAGAAGGCGCTCGAGGACACCGTGTTGAGCATATCGCCATATTTAAAATTTTCAATACCCTATCTAGAGACCGAAATCGGGAGGAATTGCGTGCTGAGGAGCTTCTTCCCCCGAGAGATTTATTATTCGGCGCAATTTTTGGACAAGGTCAAGGAGACCAGGACGAACAGCGTGACCGTTAACGAGCAGTTTGCATCCGAGAATCGCGAGTGGATGAACATCAAAATGAAGCCGCAGCATCCATTCGTCCAAGCTCGTCTGACCACGGACATCGACAGTCGCGAGGTGCAGACTCTTTTGGCAAACTTTCGTGCGTGCGGTAACAGACTTTACCCGACGCATAACGTGTTGCTGGATAGGATGCAACAGTCACCAGCAGCGTTCGAGAACAACGAGCAACAGATGCCTTCCTGGCCGGATTGTTTGGATCCTAGCAGTCATCAACGCCTGTCTGTTCTGTTTTGCAGCTTCTCGCACACTAGCAACGAAACCCCGGCGTTCTGCGTGAATCCCTGGGTCGTAAATATGACAATGTACGGTCAGAACGACATCGCACTCGGACGTTTCTTGGAACGTTATTGCCTGACGACGGAATATAAGTGTCCGGCGCAGAATTGTCGCGCGCAAATTGCTCAGCACGTTAGACGCTTCGCGCATGACGGCGGCTGTATGCATATCAGCCTCAGCGAAATGAGCTGTGAGCCGTTCGTGCAAGAGGACGCCGATCAGATCTTGATGTGGAGCAAATGCGTGAAGTGTAAGAGCGTTTCGCCGGTGGTGCCGATGTCAGGCGATACATGGTGCCTGTCGTTCGCTAAATATCTTGAGCTACGTTTCTACGGTGGTGTCTACACGAAACGCGGTATGGATGCGTGTCAGCATTCCCTGCACTACGATCACTACCAGTACTTCACGCGCAAGAATATGCTGGCTGTGTTCAAATTTACCAAGATCTCGCAGTGGGAGATCTCGCTGCCTCCGCCGTTGATCAACATCATCTATGATTCGAAGCAGCATGCCAATGTGATCGAAGAGATGAAGAGCGTGACGTTGAAAGGTGACGAGGTATTCACAGCGATACGAGAAAAGCTAACGAGTCTGCAGACGGATTTGGAAAGCTTGAACCTCGCTAAACAGCAACTGGCTAAGGAACAGCAGTACTTCAAGAACAAGATTGAAGAGATTCAATTGAAGCTAACGTCACCAACACTGGAGAATAAGAAGCTAGAAGGAAAGACATCCGAGAAACAGGTGCAAGGGTTGATGTTTAGAATCGAGGATGGCATTGTGATACTCAAACGACTCATTGCGGAGGCCGTGTTCACGTGGAATAATAAATTATCGGAGATATCAGTCAAGAAAAAGGACGAACGGCCACGTCGATTCACCGAACGATCCATGACAGTCGGCAGCAACAGCATAGTCGAAACCGACGGATACATAACTGAAGACACCGCATCGGAATCGCAAATCGAGGACCTAAGTCCCATGTCGGCTGATTACAATGCTATCGACGCTATTGCAGCGGCACAGAGTGACTTCCAAGCGTGCGAACTGATCGAAAATTCTGACAATGAGCCAGTGGAATCCGTCAATAATCCTGACGATGTCGTCACCGTTCAGGGTTCGCCGAAGATGCATCAGCGATCGCATTCCGACGTTCTGCCGCTGTCCTCTGATGAAATTCACGATAAGAAGAAAAAAAAGAAGACGATTCTGTCGCAATTGCTGCCATCCGTTTCTGTGAACCATATAATATCGAATCCTTTGGGGCCTTTAGAGCACTATCTGTTGCCTCTTGGGTATGTCAATTTGTAATCTCAATCTTGTTCATAGTGCAATAGTAACAAATTTCAATGATTTTTCCGTCAAGATTTTAAGCAGGAATGACAGAATGAGATTGATCAGAGAGAGTAGAAGAAAAAAGAAATTCAGATAATGAAAATTTTTTTTACTCTGTATCTACAAATGCTATTATTTTGCATGGAAGTTTAAATGAAAATGTCTGGGAATTTTCAAGAAATATTTTTCAAGATTTGAATGTTTGGTAGACATTCCATGAAATAAAAGATAAAAAATTTTTTTTAAGATTACAAAAGATTTACGTATTCTTTGCTCGATCTACATCGAAATTGTTGCTCTAGTTTTATAAATTTTAGATATATCTTTATGTATATAAAATGATTCACGCTTCTTTTGCAGATCCGTGGTACCTATAGTGGTCTACGAATCCGAGCTTTCGTCCATAATCGCATACGCCCTGGACTCGCACGACTATAAACATACGTTGCAAGAACTCTTGCATACAACGAAGGGACCCGAATTAAATCCTAGTCCATTGAGCAAACGTAAGTTTCCCGAAGGTAGGGACAGTTCCCTCGACCTGGCGCAATTGAGCGAGTTCAAGCGGCCATCCGTGCTGTCCTTCTTCCGAGGCAACAGTCCCAATTCAGCCAGCAGTCCCATTGAATCCGACAAGAATGTGTCAAACGCGGAAACGAGCGGCGGTGGCGTCGTCGGTCCCGACGTCGACGACGATAAGAAAGCGATCAAACAGCAGAATTACATCGAAGTGCAATTTAACGACTCCACGACTAATTTCTTCTGCAGGATATACTTTGCCGCGCAGTTTGCCGCACTGAGGAAGAACGTTCTGCCTTGCGGCGAGGACGGCTTCACGAGGAGTCTAAGTCGAACAGTGCAGTGGACAGCCAGAGGCGGAAAGAGCGGCAGTACCTTCTGTAAGACTAGAGGTATGATATTATGCGCTTTGATCATTAATTATTATCCTACAAATTACGTTTAAACGTGCATTCACAATAATCTACGATAAGATAGAAAAATATACGATTCTGCAAAAATCTTTGATGATTTTTTTATCTTTAATCGTTTTGATTATCGAGATACTCTTTGCAGATGATAGATTCATCATAAAAGAGATGTCTCGAATCGACATGCAGATCTTTCTTGACTTCGCACCCAACTATTTCGCTTACATGGAAAGATGCCAGCAAACCAAGCAACCGACATTGTTGGGCAAGATAGTTGGCGTGTACAGAGTGTCATTCAAAAACAATACAACTAACGCGGCGCTTCGTACCAGCGTGTTAGTAATGGAGAATCTCTTTTATAATCGAATTATCACTGATAAGTTCGACCTGAAGGGATCCGTGCGAAATCGGCTAGTGAATCCGGACGACATGTGCCACGAGGGTGAACTGGTCTTATTGGACGAGAATTTGTTGAACAGTATGTATTTTTCAAATGCCTACGAATAAATAGTATTCGTAAGATTAATAATAGCATTTGCATTTCAGTGAGCTGTGATTCTCCTCTATATATTCGATCACATTCCAAGGCAGTACTAAATCGAGCCATCGAACAGGACACCAAGTTCTTAGCCGACAACTCTGTAATGGATTATTCATTATTAGTAGGCTTGGAACCGAGCTCCGATGAACTTGTGCTCGGTATAATAGGTAAGAATGACCGCGTATATTATCTGTTTCGTCGACTGGCAACGATCTCATACTTGTTATTTCTTGCAATCCACATAGATTACATAAGAACGTTCACGTGGGACAAAAAGTTGGAGACGATGGTGAAAAAATCCGGTATCTTGGGTGGCCAAGGTAAATTGCCGACTATAATATCGCCGGAAGAATACCGTGCCAGATTTATAGCTGCGATGCATCGCTATTTCCTGCCGGTGCCAGACAGATGGTCGGGTCTAGGTAGAAGCGTTGAGACACCGTAATAAACATAATTTTCAGAGAAATAAGATACGAATGCAATTTTACGCGATTATTACATAATTAAATTACATAATCAATAGATTTTTTATGCGCGTTGTATACTTTCGTAGTGTATTTATATATTTTATACCGTGATAACATATTCGAAAAATATCAATGGAAAGTGATATCGATAGTTACCAGTTTTAAGTAACTTATTAATTGCTACGTTACATAAATCAATATTTTAAGTATCGTACGGAAATAACTTCTACGGCTGCTTGTAAGAGATTACGTGTGCATGTATATATCTTATCGTATGCACTAAATGTACATAATTTTATAATATGCTTTAAAAGCGATTCTCAAACTCCAAAGTATGAAGTACCAGTGAACTAGACCGCAAGACTAAGACAAAAGAAAAGAAAAAGCATCATTATCAATATTTTATTTAATTTTTCAAAATTATGTACATGACCATTATCTGTCTCTTTGTAATAGTCAAATAAACAATAATCATAATTTCAACATAGCAAAACATTCTCGTTCTTCGTCGATAGTTTTGTATAATCTTTAAATACAGCCTAGACGGTACACAAACGTAAACAGGATATTAAAGCGTGTACCTTATTGGAAAAAATATTTCGTACTTCACAAAGTACTTTTTTCTTTCTTACGACTAAATATCTACTATTATTTACATAAACCTATTAACAAAATTATACGATGTCTGGATACTATTGCATGAAAATTATTATCAAATTAAGCTTGGACTATAAATTTTTAATATTCGAGACTACTATTATGACTATAAATAAAAGGATTGAATATGTCATATTGCATCCATAAAGATATTTTGCTATCAGATATATCGAGATATTATAAAGAATAAAAAATTCTGTTAGTTTTAAGTTGAGGATCCTATTTTCGCACTTTACAGCCATATTGAATTACAACATCAACAGCAAGAAATGCGAATATTTTTTCTTCATTGTACATGAGATTAGTTTTTCTATATGCACGTTTGATAATAAAATGTATTGAAGACTTTCTTTTCAGTTTACAAATTAACTGCAAATTTCCATAAAGTGTTATAAAATTAATTTTCGTTGGAAAAGCCATTTTGCATTTGCTAAAATAAATTTACTACTGCAATAAAAAAAAATGTTTTTGATATATTTTATCAATTTACAATATCTGCGAATAGTGGACAAAAGAACTAATTCATTTGAATGTATAGTAGTAAAAAAAAATTTATATGATTTCTCACTTTCGATGTTATATAATTCCATAAGGTCGCAGCGAAGGAATAATAGCCTCAAACAAGCTTCTAAAAAGCTGTGAAGAATTAAATTCGCTGCTACATCGAATAAATAGAGTCTTAATGAAAACAAGTATATATCTATAGTACGAATAATCGTCCATGTATGTTACGAGAAATATAATGAAAGATATAGAGTTCCATATATTCGGATATTGATATACTATGATATCAGAATCAGTATTACAGCTGCCATATAAGAGCATTTCTTTTGGGAACATCGTCTAGTGTTGCGTAAAACAAGGCAGTAATCTCTAGTATATTCACGAGTAGCCGAAATAATCGAATTAAGAATTCCTCACTGCTCGCATTCACCGGGTTTATATTTAATTCCTGAATCAATCCTTCAGACCATTATACTCTTATCACTCGCGAGATCTCTTTCTTGATTTCAGTTTACTTACTTTTTACATAGTTATTTATTATGTAAAACGAACATTACATAACTCGGGATACTCTTTTTACAAATTTTTACACATTAGAGGTTCGTTTATTATACTCAGCCTCGTATATTTATACCATCGAAATATCGCTTATGTATATGGAAACGGCACGCGTCGCGCGAGTAACGCGTACCGCAAGCATCACTATTTTAAGAGAACAGCGAAAGGATCGTAATAAAACACTCGAGTTCCATGATTAATGAATGTCTGCGGAGTCATCGTGCAGTAGCGATGTCGTCTTCCATCTACATTAAACATACGTACAGTCTCCCGTCATCTTCCGCGTAAAGGTGCGATAAAATAACCGAGGAAACTGTACCTCGCAACTTTTTTTGTACTGTGGTGTGGAAGTGATAGCGGAAATTCATCGCCTTAGTCTAACGGTGATGTACGGTGAATCTGAGAAATAGTCACGTGAATGTAGCGTCTAGGGAGACAAGGATGTCAGATTGGGATGAAGGAATCTTTCCCATAGTGCGATTATTCCAAATTATCGATGTTTTCGACCATTTTGGACCTATGAATGGTCCCGACGTGTCAGAGAAAAAAAAGTAGAAGGCTCTTTGATATGATTCTCGTCTCTTCTCCCTCACTCGTCTTGCGTGCCGGCTATATATATATATTTTATATATATATATATATATAGTGCGAACTATTCAATATGCCATTCCATGCTAGTCTCTCTCGAGGAAGCCGAGAAGGAAATCTAGCGATCGGAATACATGTTACACTCTCTCGGGCATCGTCGGGAAAGTCAACATTCGATTTATTCGCGCGTAACACAATACATACGTCGTTTATTGTGCGAGAATAACGTAGCGATTCAATTGCAATCTGCAGAAGATATCTTTCATATAGTGGCTGCGATCCATCTTGTTCGCGAATTTTCTTCATTCTCTTTCAGGAAGGACGCGTCTTCTCAGAAGACAGGGAGTTTCCTTTTTACCGCTATATACGCTTTTCATTCCATCCCCCCCTCTCTCTCTCTCTCTCTTTCTCATTCTATGCTTGGAACGCACTATTTTGTTCTCCAGAAACGTTATCGCGCGCATCTACGTGACGTTTCGTGCTCGCGCATCGTCAATTAGCACAGTCATTTTTATCTCTGTGGTTCGCCCAGGCCGAATTGCGTCTGTTGGGATTGCGTCTGTTGTTGTGTCGTGTTGCCGGATGCGCTACACCGACCACCGGCGGTATGATGCTGCACGATGCCCGCCATCGGTGTCGAATTTGTCTGAAATCCGTTCTGGCTCGGAGACATGCCTGCAACGTTTAAATAAAACGATTCCTGACTACTATAAATTGTTTTACAGCATGATGATTGATATTTTTTGTCTTAATTATATATAACAGATATATATATATAACATGTAATATATTTATCTCAATATTTTATCGACTTTTTTAGAAGAGAAATTATCGAAATAGAAAACAATTTTTTAAATGCCATGTTATGTAATTGAATTAATCGATAACAAACCACTAGTATAAAGCCTCATTAAAAAACTAATTATATCATAACATTTTTATCTATAATTTTATATGCGTGTAAAACGAAAAACATTTCAAAAATTGAATTACACGTGGAAAATATACATAATAATAATTGGAGAACACATGTAATGCTCATTAAAATATGTGGTATACATAAAATTATAAACAGAATTTTTTTTTTAATTTTTATACAAATTATAGCGCGCACAGTAGCTTGCTATTAATATTAATATAATTAATAACTTACCCGATGGAGTTTTTTCACCTGTAGACATTTTGGAAAACGCCAGCAACGTGTCCGGGAAATTCGGCGGAGTGGCTGGTGTGTTGCATGGTGTTATCTAGAAATACAAGAACAGTTGTCTCTTTAGGAATGTTTAAAATCGTCTATAAAAATCCTTTAATTACGCCGAGAATAAATTCCTTCCTCTAATTTTTTATATTTTTATTTTTATTTCAAGAAATAAAACCAAACTTTCTTGTTTAAAATCAAATAAAATTTACATAAAAATCTAAAAGTCTTAAATAAGATTTATATAGCACATTTGATACTAAAAATATAATACTTTTAATACTCGTTAAATAAAATCTTCAAAGAGAATTCCGATAAAAATTCCCTTTCAGATTTTTAGATTTCTTCAAGTAGCAAGTTCTATAATTAAAATAGTACCTCAAGTGGAGAAGCGTAAAACACTTGTTCAAAATTTGAAAAAAAATGACGTAGACTGTAGAGCAAGCATGCATGTATTTTCCACTGGAAAGGCTAGATCGAACAAGAAATTTATCGGACACGAAAGTCCATTAGTTAACAAGGTCCTTGAACCTTCGGCTCCTGCAAGTGACGTCGGTCAGGTACACGGATACGGTGACCAAACAATAGGGACATGTGTATTAGCATGGCAACGTCTAGCTGCGATAATTCATCGCCGATAAGCGGCTATTAAATAACCGTCATTGACAATACACAAAGTAAACCTTGTTGCTTTTGTGTTTTCAACGTATTTCATGAATGAAGTATATAAGTGTTTTCAGATAAGAATTATCTCGGTTAAATGATTGAGCGTTTCGATGATCAACTATATGTAAATTTGGATAAAATACTACAAAGGATTATTGGCGAAATGCGGAATGCTCTTTTCGTTTCTTATGCTTCTTGCTTTCTGAATTATTATAAATAAATGATTTCGCTTTTTTACTTTTCGCTAGAAAAGGTCCGCACTTTGACCTTTTTGTTATGCAAGAATTATTTTATAAGAAAGTTAAAGGAGTATCCAGTATATATTTCGTTCGCTTTGTATGCGTGAGGAATCAAAAACAAAAATAATCTATGTTTTTTTATAAATTCTGTATTTTTTATTACGTTAGAGAAAACAAATTCTTATTTTTCGCATTTAAAATATTTTGTTAGCGTATACAGTTATGAGACCTTTTAAATTTTAACTTCAGTTCGATATAAATGGAATTTTAAAGCAAATAAATATATATATACATAAAAAATTACTTAACTGCATATATTATTTATTTCTTTTATATCGATTCATCTTAATGTTCTACGTATAAAGATATTTAAATAAAGTCATCAAGAAATAAATTTTTTATAAGATATTTCATCTTTTATGTCCAATATCAGAATAAAAAAATTATCTCGTAAACCGTTGACTTTTTTAGGGTTTTATCTTAATACTTGCGCAATATGAGAATTAACTCTTTGCGGTCATATTTTCTGTAATCATGGTAGTAATTATTTTTAGGCTCAGTCAATTATTGTCTAAAAAACGTATAAATCAGAACAAAGTGTTTATAATACATGTTCTTCATTATAAGATAAACAGCGTTAAGTTTCTCTAAATAATCGCTCGGGAATATGCCGGCACGCTAAAACAGTTTCGTTGGAAATATCCCGGAGTTCGACTGCAAAGAGTTGAATTAATAAATGCATAAAAATTGCATTTATTTATGATTTTATTTAAAGATATGTAGCATCAATATCAATAACGTTTAAAAACACAAGGTATAAAAAAACCTTGCAGCATGCATTTTATTTCCTTCCTAAAATTGTAAGATTTTTATTTGAGACAATTGTTCCTAAAATGAAAAACAATTGAAATACTTGAGCAATTACTTAATGTTGATAACACATTGAAATAATGTGCGCACCATACGCTCTGCGTAACTAGGCAGAATATTTTTGTCCTTGGATAGATGAAACGATACAAATTACAGCAAACGAAGATAATGTGACCGATTGCGGGGCAGATGCGTGAAATAAAAGAGAAGCAGTGTGCGATCACGATGCACGTTCAGTCCTGCGGATGAAATTTGGCACACGACTGATCGGAATGTGCCGTCGCCGACCGAGAATAGCAACATTTACTACTGCTAGCGACTGTCGCCAAAGGTTTTCTTTTGTCTCGAGAGCATCACCTTCGCTTTCATTAGATATCAGAGCTAAACGAAAAAGCTGATCTTGACATTTGCCGGTGAGACCTTGTGCAGCCTGTTTTCTTAATGCTGCTCAATCGACTGAATTCACTGACCTGTCAATTATGATCGTTTAAGTAATTTCCAGATAGTACGTTATTGCACCATTACTTCCATTGTTATCGAGTTATTGCATCAATCCTAGAAGTATAAATTGAATCTCTCAAACCTAGCCAGATATTTATTTTAAAATGTGATCGTTTAAAACTTTTATTCTAATCAATCATGAAGAACTATCTATATCTTAATTTTTATAAGACAAATATCATTAATAAGAAATGATTTTTAATAAAGATTTCATTACGTGCGTTCTGTTAATAAATGTTGTATATAACATAAGTAACAAAGGATCTTGCAGAAAAATCAAGAATAAATAGCAGATCTTATTAGAATAATAATAAGATTAATACACTGTATAATTAATAATTTATTTGAATAATGAACTATAAACTACGTGCGTTTATAAATCAAGCAACATATCAAAATCAAAAGAAGACGACGTCAGGATATCATAAATTTGTTACGTCACATTACGCGTTTTTTTGATAACGGAAAGGCCGGAGATAAAAATACGAAACTGAGTGTTTCGAGAGTTCGTCATTTGTTTGCACGACTTGTCACCTTGCACAACTACGAAATTATGCGGGACAAAGAATCTCGCGAGAACGGGCAATTAATCAAAGAGCGACGTAAAGGGCCGTCGCGGAAGGGATAGTCAACCTCGTGAAGGTCAGACACGTGCTAGAATCGATTTTCCTGCCTGTGTGTCCGCACATTAACGCGACGCGACGAGGAGGATGAGGATGTGAAGATTCGTGAATTGGCCGCCCGAGCGTATTATTCCAGAGTCCGCGCCGTTTCCTCGCACGGTGATCTCTCGCTGAACCTACTTTTGAATAATCAATAAGACGGGAGCACACACACACACCAGCCTACGCGACTTGATCCGACACTTTAACGCGATTTTGTTATATCACGTTACGCAAGTTGTAGAGAAGACGCTCGGATTGTGAGTCCATTCGTTGTAATCGAATCGGGAAATTGGAGAGAAAAGACAAATTGAGTTACTTTCTGTCAAGGGCGAGTACTTCTTGACGTGGTATAACGTATGTTGGATAATTTTTAAGTATATAGTAGTTTCTTAAGTGTAGATCTTTAAAGAACTCCGTAAAATTTGAATGGTTTAGATTGTAGATGTTATAAGTAATTCATTTAATTTAATAATATTTGAAATATTATAATCCTAAGACTACACACACACGAGTCGGCAAACATTTCAGATTCTTAGCACTCTTAGGAATTTGCAGTTTCAAAATTGATAGTGCTATGTAAAAAAAAAAAGTTAATGTTAGTGACAATAACGCAATTCTTGATAAATTAACGAATATAATGAATAACGAAATCAAAGATTTTTTTGAATCTCTCAGATCCGAATGCGCAATTTACGTTACAGAATATTACGTCAGTGAATTTTAATTGTTCCTGTTTTGAATTGATGGCGTGACGTAATGTGAGTCACGAAAATATAACATAACTATAGCAACATTATTAATCAGAGTTGGAATGATTTAAATCAATTGATTAAAATCTGTAATTTAAATCGCGAATTTGATTAAAATTTTTATAGTTAATCTTCATTATGATTTAATTATGCTCAATACTAGCTGTGCAGCAATTTTACAAAAGAAAAAAGGATATATGAATATGTATGGACATACTTTGTATATAATTACATATTGGTATCTCTCCGAGATTGCTACGTAATGCGACTTCTTTATTTCTTTTTTCGGTTCTTGTTTTTTAAAACTTGGAAATGCGTTAGGAAAGACAGCTAAATTAGTTTTTATATTTGAGTTTATGCGTTCACCTTCGTGAATAAAAAATTATGTGTACAAATTTAAGTATTCAAATATATTCATTAAAAAATGAGTTTTATTTTATTCATAAGAGTTATTGATAAAAATTAATTTAAAATTAACGACTTTCACTTGACTATTTTGAATCCTGTAATGTTTGAAATCACTGATTATTTATAATAAATTAAAGTAGTAAGCTTAGTAAAACAACACGTTTATTATTTTGTAATAAAATTTAATTATTTTCTTACTATTAAAAATAATTAACTCGAACAATAAATCTAATTTAAATAAAAAAATCTGATTTAAATTTTAAAAAATCTGTTTTAAATGTAAAAAATCCGATTTTTTTTATTTTTTTTAAATCATGTTTTTTTTCCAGTCATGCTATTAATTCAATTATTAATACATATAGAAATTCGAAAAATATATGATGAATTTAATGGTAGTTTATTGCGTAAGAAATAATTGACATTCATGATAAATTAACGTAGTAATATAATAATATTACATCGTATATACGCGATTATATTATATATTAGATGCTTGCAAAAGATAGTATCATAAATAGATAGCCGTAGCAATCTTAGTAACTGTTCTCTTTAAGTTGTCTTTTAAGTTTTGAAATGTATGTGTTGACCTAATATATTATATAATACGTTTTCTCTTCTTAAATTGTTACAGAATACTTCCTAAAAATATAAATATAAATACATTATGAGCACACTCAATTACGCTTTTCCCACGACTCAAAAATACAAGGTATCATATTTTTCTGGCTTGCATTGTTTTAGGTTTCACATTATAAAAATAATTTTCACGCGCAATGAGCCTGTTTTAGTAACCTTGTTCTATATCAACGAAACCGGCAATTCGTCAAAGCGGAAATCTTACTCATTGATTGTACGGAGTGCACCGATGTATCTACGTGGCTCGCCTTTACATGCTTTTCTCGTCAGTCACGTTAGAAGTGAACGATGCGAGAACTTACTTGGCCGAAGTGGGTGCCGGCTCCTTGCGCGCAGGAGGGTATCGCCGCCTCTTGGAAGAAAATACTGAGAGCGGTCTGCAATAGAGAAAGCACGATCGTTAAAACATGCTTCATTAAATAATGCGTGAAAATAATAGCACATAAAAAAGTTCACGCTTAATTGCCTCTAATGCTAATAGTAGGGTATCTATTTAAACCTAGGAGAAAAATTCTCTGATTTCTCTAATCCTTTTTACTTAAATTTCAAGCAAGATTCCGGCGCAGATTAAAAAAAAAAACAATTTATTATTAACTAAGACTCTTAATTCTATCTTTTTACTCATATGATCATGAAAAAAATTAAAAATTCGTTTCAAACAACAGATATTGAAAAGTATTAATAAATTAATAAAGTATTTATTTCTAGGGCTTATAATAAAGTGTAGAGTTAATTATGTACAATTATATATGTAATAATATATATAATTGTATATAATATATATATATTATATATTATATTATTATAATATATATATAATATATATAATTAATTATATAATAATTATATAATAATCCATCTACAATCATGAAGCTTAATAATTAAAAATTATTTTTTTTCTGACTTTTTTTTCTGATTTTTTTCTATTCTTGTGATAATTTCTAGTAAGATATACTGTAATAAGATATATTGAAAAAAAGTTTCGATACACTATTTTTGCGTCTCTTGATCGAGCGCAGGGGGTCGTGCATAATCGTCTCTATGATTAGGAACAGCGAAAGGACGACGTAATCGGACCGAATAAGAACTCTGTCAGATTGTCATTAAAGTGCCCGTCGCGATCTCGATCGTCTTGCAAGGCTGCTTCGTCAGTATCGTCCGATGTTTTATACCGGTATCGATATCCGATTCTCGCGCATCGGATATCCATACGTTTGCACTTTCCAAGAGCTACCGGTAAAGATATCCGATAATCGCTGATATCCGTTGTAACACGATGGTAGTTTCAACGGTCCGTCAGTTATCAGCGGTTATTAATGTATCAATAATTAATCTATAAACAACTCGCTCCGCCCCACCTACCCGGTAACTACTTTACATCTTGTGATACTAATTGAATAATATATAATTTTAACATTTATATAAATGTGTAACTTTATTAGAACAGCATGCACTGCTCGAATCGAGACGGCAACGAGTTTGACTTAGCTTGTTATTGCAAAGCGAACGCGTTACGCAATATACCATGACATTCAACCACTGACGTTTAATTAAAGTCCGCCGGTGATACTCGATTTTCTCTCGGATACATTGAGAGCATTAGCATAAGAATGTAATAGGCCAGCGTGGCAAGGAACGCGTTTCATATTTCGGTCGGAGTGTAGCGAAAGGAATAAACGCGCAAAGGTAGATCCACCGTGTACGCCCGTTCTTTTCAACATTTATTGACATTCTCGTGAATACGAGACAAAAATACTCCCGGGGGGGAAAAACAGCGAGAGAGAAAAAGAAGACGGCGAAAGAAAAATCGACTGGTTTAACTGGTTTGACATATTTATCTGTAAAATTTAACGAGAAAGGGATTTGGAATAGCGCAAAATTGAAAAAAAAAAAACAAGCCTCTGCTGAATAAATGAAATGAATGAAATGAATAAATCAAAGCGGTTTGTTTCAGAGAATACCGCGTTAATTAAACGAGTTACATAATTAACGCGATAAATATTTATGTATTAATGACTACGATTACTGGCGTAATTATATGTCGCGATTACATAAAAAAAACTCCCACGACATGTGTTTAATCTTTATTTAATGGGCAGCTGACATTTGTTTGGAAGATGATTTAATAGCCAGTTTTTCACCTCGCTACGCATAAGTAGCTTTTTATATATTTTTAAATAATAAATTTGTACTAATTATGAATCATAATTCATAGATCCATTTCTCTTTCTGTTCGTATAGTTGATTTATTTAAAGAGAAGGGAAATAACAGGAAGATAAAACATATATGACAATTGACGGGTTTTAATGAGAAAATATGAAATAAATATGAAATTTCGATGACAGCTTCGGATAGCGTGATTTCGCTTTAACGCTCCGCACCATTCGAACGGAGAAAGTTCTCCGGGCAGACAGAATTCGCTGTAACATTCGCGTTATTATCTACGTACGTATCTCGTTTTGCGCCTGTCGCGGCGCGGATTGAAATCGATATAATTGCTAACAAGCAATTTAAACCGCAACAGATACAAGTAAGTAAGTCCCGACAAACGAACGTTCTCTCCGATACGAACCCCCGGTTCAGGATCGATAAAGCTAATGATGAAACTGGTACGAAAACTCACTGACGTTTCACAAATTGATAACTTGTAAAGGACTAAAATTATAGGCGCAAGCGATTAGAAATCAAAGGTAAAAAAGGGCTACGTGCCAAGGCTGGATGCAATTGCCAAATATTACATTTATATTTTAAAAGAATGTCAGGAACAAACGACCCTTATCAGGTCATCTTCGGGGTGTGATTAAACGGAATAAATAAAAATTACTAATTAATAATTTAATTTAATTACTATATCAACTACTAATTTAATTAACTAATGTAATTTAATTGCTATTAATAATTTGTAATTATACGAAATCGAAAGACGATCTTTCCGATTGAGATGGAACGCGGTGCAACAATGGGACACCGTGTATATTGTACTGCACCGAGTTGTACATGCCGAGGCGAGACGAGACGAGACGAGGCGTATATAAATACCCGTTGCCGCATTGTTTACGTTGTGGTCAAAGACATAGAAAGATTCCTCGCGCTAACTCTAATCACGATGATGCATTAGCACGCTAGCGTGTCGCAATATAATCTTTCTTCTTTTTTCTCTCTCTCTCTCTCTTATTGTTAGTCCTTTTTTTGTTCTATCGACGTACATTTAAAGGTGAATTGTGCTGAGCAAGCGAAATTACGATTTATCCTGAAACTCTGGCGAATAAATAATGCAAGTAATTGATTATTGCATATCTATTCTTCTCAAAATTTTCCATTTATTCTTTCTCGTATTTATTCATTTTTTTTCTTTCCATCTCTTTTTTTTTACTCAATATGTAATAGTGTTGTTAAATACGATTGATTGTAATAATTTTTGTCCTAATTTTTAATTACGTGAAAATAGGAAAAACGAAGCAAAATAATATTCTCGACAAATCTACGTAATTATATAAAATGTCGCAACTTTTACTCCAAAATATTTTTTCTCCGTCAAAATCAGATGTATTATAGACTGAATTATTGGACGTGCAAATTAATTCGGTGCCTCTACCTTCAATCGATTTCCGCCAATTCGTTACTGGCGATGAAAAGTGAGTTTTGTGCAACCCTAAAAGAAAATCGTGGATTGACGCCGGCCATCGACATTGACCGCGAAACTCGATATTCATGCAAAAAAGTTTTGGAGCGCAGAGGTAAAGGCACCGAGTTAATTTGCACATCTAGTAGTATCAAAAGATTATTTTAATTCCTGAACATGTGTGAAAAATACGTATCTATTTTTAGCCGCCTTAAAATTACATAATCCATGTTTTTATTTAGCATTTGGTTTCCTCGACGATTAATCTCGCTTTGTCGGTATTATTATTGTTAAAAAAGAAGATCACGTACATAGGATTTTTCTCTTTTACGTCTCACGTTCAGAACGAATGACAAATCGCTGTGATAGTGCAACTAATTGAGAGCTCAAAATTTTCCGGCAGAGATTTCCCGTGTTTTCCCTCAAGCAGATTTAAAACCCATTCACGCGAGTTCGATTGTCTCCGTTACATTTTCCACGTGCGGGGGAAAGTGGGATTTCGTGTCAACAAAACGATGAGGGTTTCGGTTTGCGGAAAATTACGTCGATGAGTCACGCTCGCGTGCCCGCCGGGCATCGGAACCTGAATTCGCCGAATTTACGGTCGGTTTCCTGCTTTCGACGCAACGGGGATTGTGTAACGTCGGGCTCGGAGGGCAGGATTACGGGTAGACGAGTGTAAACACCGGTATGTACCACGTGACTCGTCGCAAATAGCAATTATCGATCCCACCCGCCGTTCCTACGCTCGTCAATCGGGATAAGATTTTGCATGCGCGAGGAACGGCGTGATCCGCGAAGGATCGCGCCGTGATCGCTCTCGGGGGACGCTCTCCGGAGCAACAATATTGCGCAACAATTTTCCCGGTGACCTATGGCATAATAACGGCGCCGCAATCGATACGACACCTCTAATACCGAAAAAGCACCGTCGATGAATCAATAAACGATGGAAATCCTGTTGCGCAACGTTGTCATCGCCAGCGAAACGAAAACAAACAACACAGTGCACAGCTGTGCGATCCGATTGAGGGAAGCGAGAAGCGATACAACGTGCCGAGCGCCGCGACGCCGTCGGCAAGACGAGATCGCTTCCGCAATGCTATTATTTACGATCTACGGCTGTTTCATGATGTCGAACGTTCATCGACGAGATCTCTGACAAAGACACGGCATCGTTTTTCGGCGTTTTCCCACATCCTCCGGTTCTCGCGCGTCACGAGCGTCGCCGCGTCAGCGGCGTCGTGCGATTTTTATGAATGAAGCGAAACGAGTCGGTGCAGCCTCGCGTCCTCGTCGACGGCGGATCGGCCGCGTCGCTCGTCGCTTGACTCGCCGAATCACGCGGCGTTGGAGCGACGGCGACGGCGGCCATTTTCGTCGCTTTGTTTACGTAGCGGTGTGCCCCGAGACGAGGATGCACACCGTCGCGTACGCGCGTAACGCATACGTGCACGCCGAAGCGAGAGAGAGAGAGAGGAAAGAGGAAGCACGGTACTCGGGTCCTCCCTCCCCCCCTCGATCTCCGATCATCCACCTCGTTTTTTTTTTTCCTCACCTCGAATTGCCAATGCGCCGCCTGCAGCAACTGCTTCGCCTGCTCCCTGGCACAGCCCGCGGCCAACACAAACTGATTGATCATCACCTGCTCCCGGAGCGCGTCCATTTTTTGTGTTGATCACGTTTCCGACAACGACACGAAGGGAGAGTTGTCACGGGGATCTGGGGAGAGAGAGAGAGAGAGAGAGAGAAAGGAGACAAACAAGATAAATATCTCTATACGTATAGATAGGAGAGAACGAGAGGAATGGATGGACGGACGTACGAATAAACAGCTGAACGTGAGAGGGACGGAAGGACCGTCGAATCGCGTACACGACTCGTCCCGACGAGCGCCGTTTGATCCTCGTCTGCCGTCTTGCGCCGCGCTTGCGGACGGAGGCGCTTCCGCTTTTCTTACGCGCGAGCCGTGCGACAACGCACCACGGTAAACGGCGGCCGGCCCTTTGTTTTCAAAACTAAACTCATCGCAGACGACCGCGACTGCCGCGAGAGCGCTACGGCCGCGCGGCGACGACGACGACGACGGCGGCGGCGGCGGCGGCGGCGGGACGCTGGGGTCACGAGGGACGCGCGGGACGCGACGGGAGCGGAGTGAAGTGGGTGGCTGGCGCTGCGCGGGATGACGTCACGCCGCGGCGCACAGGGCGCCATTTGAAGTTGGTTTCTTATCGGACGCGTCGCGTCTAGATATTCGTGATTGTCGGGTTTTGAAAGGTTTTTTTTTTTTGACAGGAAGTTCGCTTTCCCTCTCTTTCTTTCTCTCCAACTTTTGCATTGAAAAGAAAGACATCAAAACTTTTTTTTTATTTGGAACATGTGTTTCATGGACACCGCGTATGAAATCTGCTCTTTATAGTTGAAATTTTTCACCTTTTCTCTCAATAGCTACGTTCTTCTTGCTTACACTTTGTACACTTTAGTGTAAAGTATGTACTGAGTGTACACTATCATGTACCTTGCTTACACTTGGTACACTTTTGCACTAAAGTGTACCACAATAGTGTAGCAAGAAAACCAAACCTAGTGTGTCTCACTTACACTTAGTACACTTTACACTAGGTGTAAAGAAAAACAAATCTATTCTCTTCTCGTTTTAAGTGCAGAAAGTGTAGCGTAGCGCAGATATGAAAAATCTATCAGAGAGTTCCATTTGACGCTCGCAACGGCCATTGTTATCGATCGAGCACACCATTGCTACTTAGTTCATATTTCTGGGACTGTCGACTTTCAGATGGCGCTGTATTGCCGAGATACGTATAAAAATGGCGGCCCTGTATCGGTCCGTAAAACAATTTGGAAAAAGTTTGATTTTGCCGGAATCTAATAGAAGCGTATCGCTGTCCGCAACCGCACATCTAATAGAGAGTGAGTTCGCTGTTAAACAGCCGCTTAACAGAGCGGGAAACGCTTTGAATTGAAATTTTATTGCCACCTTAACCTAACCTTCTCTCGATAATTCGAGTTTATCTCGCATCTAACTTCTTGTCGTAGTAATTAAGAAGAAAGAAGATAAGGTCTTAACCATCGAAGCTGTAAAAGTACCTCAGAAGAAGGAGGATTTGTTATTGAAGTTGGACTCCAATGCGTGTCCTCTTTGCGCCACAGAACTTGACGTTAAACACACCGTGAGTTCTACCAAAGCAACTCATGTTGCGTGAATAATTCGTATAATTATCAGTCATTAAATCTGTTTTTTCATATGTTTTGCAGGACGTCCTTATTCTAAACCAGTTCCTGCGATCAAACGGAAGCATGCTGCCACGCAGGGTAACCGGCCTGTGTAGAGTGCAGCAAAAAAGAGTTTCCATTTTGGTGACTATGGCTCAGAGAGCAGGTATATATCTCGTATATATGTTAACCTGAATATATTAAAAATGTATCGCATTATTGAAGAAATATATCTCTGGAAATAATGTTTTCTTTTTCTCAGGCTTGCTACCAGACAGATTTGCAAACCGGAAGAAGAGGTGGACTGAGCAAGAGTATTGGAGAAGATTCAACACGTATTACGATGAGGATACTATACGATACAAATATAAGCGCTAGGAAATGTACAGCATAGAACCGAATAGTATATTTTATTTACTCAATTGAGCATCGCTATTCAATCCAACTGTTAATCTGCTTCTCCGCCTAATTATCTCCTTTACAATGATATTCTTACTTAGAGAGACTTGGGGAGGGGAGGGAGAATTTCATTGACATACAAAAGTTTCTGTAGTTTAGGAGATTTACATATAGATAAAGCAATATTTATAAAAGCATCCATATCATACAAGTGTCATTGCAATGACAATATGGTTGATTTCTCTCAAATCAGTAAACTTAGTATGCAATTTTTTTTCAAAACTTATCGTAATTGCTGTCAAATTTTATTTCGCAAAGTTTTGCTTACAAATAATGCACTTTGAAAGATGGCGCGAGTGTAATCCTTTTCGGTCACGTTCGCTATTCCAACAACTGATTCATAACCTCACCGAGAAATGTTTTGAAACTTGTTTTTTTTCTTGTATTTAAATTTCGAGGTGGCAAAAACAATCGCAATAACGATGAAATAGATGCCGAATACGAATGGCAATAATAGTAATTGCGTGCAAGGTACTCGCAAAATACTCTATACTTCATTAATTATAGATATTTATTAATCTAATCTAACGCATCTGATATCTAATCAGAAAAACACTTGCCGATTATAAAATTATAAGATTATTTTGTGATATACTAGAAAATAAGGATTTAAATTTTGTTCTAGAAATAATAATTTGGAAAAAATGATGGCTGCAAGTCTTGTGCTGCGAAGAGGTCTATGTTCCAATAGTGTTTACTGTTATACATGGAGCATATCAAAAAACGTTAAGTATGTTGGGGCAGGAATCCTAACAGGGCTCGCGGTGTACAGCGCATCCAAAGTTCTGCATGCACAGAATGACCTGCACACCTACGTTAAAACCTTTATGGCCGAGCCTGTCACAGCCATTGAGCAATTGCAAAAAAACCAGAATGACATGAAAACAAAAATGGAACTGCTGGTGATGAAGACTCAGGCAGATTTCTGCAGGTCTCTCGAATCACTGGAGAACGACAGGTCTTTCAAAGTGGATCGCTGGACCAGAAAAGAGGGTGGCGGAGGTATTACCTGCGTGCTGCAAGACGGACAAGTATTTGAGAAAGCTGGCGTTAACGTTTCTGTCGTAACCGGTATATTACCGCCAAGTGCGATTCAGCAGATGAGAGCACGTGGTAAAAAGATAGAAAGCTCGGTACCATTCTTCGCAGCCGGCGTCAGCGCCGTGATTCATCCTCGCAATCCCATGATCCCAACGATTCACTTCAACTATCGCTACTTCGAGGTGAAGAATCCGGACGGTACTACTCAATGGTGGTTCGGGGGTGGTACGGATCTCACCCCGTACTACTTGGATGAGGAAGACGCCAAGCACTTTCACAGAGCACTGAAAGCTGCGTGCGACAAGCACGATCCCTCCTACTATGCGAAGTTCAAGGAATGGTGCGACAATTACTTTAACATCGTGCACCGAGGGGAACGGCGCGGCGTGGGCGGGATATTTTTCGACGACCTTGACACTCCAAGTCAGAACGAGGCGTTTCAGTTCGTCACTTCTTGCGCCGAGGCGGTCATTCCATCGTACATTCCCTTGGTAAAGAAACACAAAGATGACGGCTACGGGTATTACGAGAGGCAATGGCAACTATTACGACGGGGTAGATACGTCGAGTTTAATTTAATCTACGATCGCGGCACCAAGTTCGGTCTGTACACGCCCGGCGCGCGATATGAGAGTATACTCATGTCTTTGCCACTGAACGCCAAATGGGAGTACATGCACGAACCCAGAGCCGGTTCGAAGGAGTCGCAACTTTTGGAAGTGCTGAAAAATCCAAAAGATTGGTTGGGCGAAACAAAATCGGACAACGCGCGAGCATAGATCGTAATAATCTCTAAGTGACTTTCAATTGGGATAAATTATGTGAAGGTAACAATCCAAATATAGATTATTTTAAATAAGCTGGATCTGGAATGATAGAAACATATAGCTCTTGAAAGTCGGTTTGCAGATGTATGAACCAGCTTACAATATTTCGTCGATAGATTTAACATCAGACGGAGGAAATGTGATGCTTGAAGTGCCAGATATTGTAGAACTAAGTAAATAATCCTATGAATACAAATTTTGTACAATATACATATATTAATCAGTAACTTGTCTTGTATACAATAGTACATACATTAAAATTTATATTTCTTGAAAAAATCAATATAAAAGTAAAAATAATAAAGAGATAAAAGAATGTATATAAAATCTCTCAAGCTGCTTTAACGCGCTTAATACAGACTATATTAATCCTAAAAACTTAAATGGATATTATTTACAATATAATACCAGGCATCAAAAACGTTGAGATTTTTCATTAAGATGTATATGTACTTATACGGAAGTTGGTAGTGATTATATTCAGTTTCATAAATTTAATATTCAGTCTTCGGTTTATACAGAAATTCCTATTTCTTAATTCGTATTATAGGCAGTTATACAAAGCAAGTATTATCAGCCAAAATGAGATATGATATCATATTCACTTTAGAGATCATATAAATGCAGGGGAGATATAAACATATATAAAATTACACAAATGATAATATTGCAATATTATAAAATTGAAGATATAAAATTGTGATAATTATCAAATAAATTCGTCGATGAAAGGAGAAATATTTCACAGCCAAAATAATTTTACAATCATATCTCCACTTATATGCATATATACATATATATAAATATATATATATATATATATGTGTATGTGTTGAAGAGTATTTGTTCATCTATGATGAATAATAATGTTGCGAAATTGAATTAGTGTTGCTAAATTTAGTATTAATTTAATATTGAAAAATTAATACTAAGGTTTTTGACACTTCTTGAAGACCGATCTCTGTGATGAGCCGTCAGTTTTAAAAAGAAAATCTCATTGGAATCATCGGATTGAACCGAAAGATATTTTTAGAGATTTTCTGATTATGATTGTATCTTGTTGTGTTAAAGTATTATTCTCCTTTTGCATTCAATACATTTTATCTATATATATGCCATGATAGCGAGTGATATTCAAACATGACAGCAATATTGTAAAAATTATTTAAATCCGTTGAATCTAACTTCTTCAACTGATCGAAGTCATTTCAAAACTTTGTAGTTTTTAGTCATATAATATTTATACTGGTTAAACGAACTACCAAGCTAATTGAAGATTATTCGAAGACGAATAATTTTCATTATGTACAAAATATTCAAATAATCGCGTCTCTAAACATGGCATAAATATTAAAAAGACACGAGTATTTAATATATGAGGCGAATTGAACACACGATTCTAGTAAGGATTAATCTTTCTAAATTACAAAATATCTCAATATTGCGCAGTCTATGAAATTATGCATAAAAATAAATACGTCACTGTAGCAGACGAAGTGATCTGTTTTATTATATGTATATAAATTATATATATATATATATAATAATAATATATATATTGTATATACAGTTTATACATAAATTATATATAATTTAGATATAAATATATAATATATAATAATATATATTATATATATAGTTTATATATAAATTGTGTATAATTTATATATAAATTATACAATATATAATTGTATATTAAACGCTCGTTTCTTTCTTGACTGGCAAATGATTCATCGCCTCATCTAGATAAATCTCGTTAGCCTCGAATTGTAGTATATCATCCGACTTTGCAGGTTCCGCATATGCGCTCATTTCATCGATTAAATTGAGATTATTAATATCTCGCGAACTAGACCTACTAATTGACGGAATATCAGCGAGAGAACTAAAGTTCTTCTCTAACAGATAGTCTTTCGACTCGGGTGCATTAAATATATTGTGATCCACATCTAGCAATTGCGATTCCTCGCGAGAGTTATTTTCCTCCAAACTTTTGTCGGAGATACAATAGACATTCGATAGGGAACAGGCGTAGGGGGTCTCCGCATGCGGTGTCAACGTACACGGATTATCACTAGTCAAGCTGTTTATCTCAAAGAGCGAACGTTCCGAACGGTCGAACGATTCTCGGGACACAGGAACTTCTTGCCCGCATAGATTCGAGCTGGTTGTACTTTGTATATCTATGAGTGACGGTTTCGAGTAGTCACGTCGCTTCGCACTCATCAGCGATGTAACGTCATTCAGCGAATTGCAGTAACTGTTCATCAGCGGTCTCTCGTGCATCACCGATAGACAGTACATACTGTTGGAGATATACAACCGTCCTACATCTCTCGGTATGCGTTCTTCCTCGGTGATAACCTCGATCTCATTCACGCTAGGACACCTTTTCCTCGAGAAACGATCCTCTTGTGTCGTTTCCACGTTCTCGCAGATCTCGGGCAGATTATGATCGCTCCGTTCGCTGGTCATTTGCGTGACGGTGTCCATCTCGGAGCTATACTCTAAGCTGCACTGCTGGGAGACGTTGCGTAAGTGCCACTCTTCGTCCGTCTTCGAAACGTCCGCGTCCGAGTCTTGTGCCGGTCTCCTCGATTGCGTTCCTCTTGTCGTGTTAGACATCACAACGTGCGGGTTGTCCTGTTGCGCGCTATTGTTGATCTTTTTGATGCTATGCATCAAGTTCTCCTGACCGATAACGAAGCGAATCGGAATATTTCTTTCTTCGGAAATGCTGCCGCCGCTATCCGACAATATATTCACGTTTTTGATGTCGTTTATGGGATTTAGCTCGACGTGTATATTGGTGTTGTTCACTTTAGCGCTGCTGCTTAGGATACTGCGTTCTAGGCTATTGTTGATCTTTGCAGTAGGCCGTGGAATGGAGACACAACTGCCGCCGTCGCTGGTAGCCCCGCCGTCGCCCTGCTTCCTTGGACCGAGATTATTCTTCTTCGCGGTCGCGTGTCTACGTTGCTTTTTGAAGAATTTCCTGGCGACGCCGCTCTGATGAGGATTGTAGAACATCTCGACGCAGGCCGACGACGGTTCCGTGTACGTGGTGACGGAATTGTTAGAACGATACTGATGACGATGCATTACTACTAAATTCGCCGCTTTCGTGTTCACGGCGGAAACGGCGGGCATGTTTTCTCGATTGGCCGCGAAGTCCGCGAGCTTCGAACTGTTGTATATCTGTTGCGACTGGTTGGTGTTTCTCGACGAAGCAACAGAGTTCGTGTCGGATATCACTTGGGTGGCTTGTGAGTTTGATAACGGCGGGACAAAATTTTGCACCAGAGGCTGCGTCGGGATCGCAGCGTTCGCGTCGCACACGCTCCTAGTGCGGCAGCAACGATTCTTGCGTTTTTCCAGCCAGCATCGCATCTTCAGCCATTGGGTCCGGACATCATTACGAGCGATCCCATAGAAGAACAGCACGAAAACACCCAGTGAACTGGTAGCGATGGCGTATATCACAGCGAACACGGTCTCCTCGAACGGCATGGAATTAAATGGCTTAATCGTTACTGCGGCTGCACTACTCCAGGATATCAAATATAACACTAACATTATGACTTGGCCTTTCCACTGTGTAAATTGTGAATGCTCCGAGTCCTCAATATCCGAGGACATCGTCTGTGTACTGCGTATGCTGTTCCTGTCCCCGGAAGGATTCACGTTCGGCTCCAATAACTCCAGATCCATGTTCTCTGTTGCTTGAGTACCCTCGGATAATTGTGCGTTCGTGTCGACATTCTGAATCGCGCGTCTGATAAGCAAGAGGAAGAATAGCAGGTGGAGAATTAAGATTCCAGACGGTATGAAAAGCGCAGCGAGTGCCGGTCCGGACGTGAGGAAGCAATGAGAATAACCGGCGTACTCGCGCAGATTGATCGCGCCAGATATTCCGCAGATTATCAAAGCTACGCCCCATCCGACCAAGTAGAGCCCTAACAAGGGTTTGGGTATAGGCTGATCCGGAAGTTCATCGTCGGGTATCACATCGAGACCTGGTTTTGTTAGTTTTTTGTACATGTTACTGAAACAAAAAGACCTCAATTAATGCTTTATTTTTTTGATGAGCGTATATAATATATTATACTTAAAAATATAATATAAGATATAAGTAAAGGTCCAAAAAGATTAAAAATCAAATAATAAAGGGTTCGTAGGGTTTTGCATTATTTGATATAATATTCTTATATTCTATATTTACCTGGCAGACACTGCCATCCACAGCAAGCAACATAACGACAAATAATGTAAAGCAAGACCGACACCTTGACAAATCTCTATGTGCTCTGTTTGTTGAATGCCGATGCTGTATAGGAATGATAATAGTGCCATGGCAAACCAAGTATTGATAACGGAATGTTTCGCTTTCTTCGGCATCGTGATAGACGTATAAGAAATAATRTACGTCACGGACATGATCATCAAGCAAGTTATCGTCACGAAGCTTCCGACATATATCGCGGGATTTGAGTATCTGAATTTCGCTCCGTGCACACTGCAAAAGTTAGATGCAATAACAATAGAATGACAATCAAAAAAAAATCCGAAAAAAAATATACGTCCTCGAGGAAGGCCTCATACCTATTTCCATTCATATCAAGATACGAAACTTCCTGCAAAAGTCCATAATATCCCAATCTGTCGCAATGAAAAACTATCAGATTATTCAATAGGTTGGTTAAATGGCATCCATCACTAGTCCATGTTCCCACGTTGTTAGACGTTTCGTCCCATACCACTGGTCTCGGCCTTTTCCCATTGTAATGATACAACGGTGCTTTCAGCATGACATAAACGGGTTCAGACAGATTTCGTATCGATGTACCAACTGGAAAAAAATTACGCAACTTATTTAAAGAAGTCGTGGAACGTAGAATTTACATGCTTTTTACATGGTTTTCGACTCACTTAATTTACTGCCGACGATACACGTTGATATGTCCATGCTATCATTTGCAATCGTCTTAGGAAATAATCTGCCATCGCTATACATAGATATCATAAGCTGTTGAGCTGT
The DNA here is from genome assembly GCA_037157785.1 of Cephalotes varians. Classification (NCBI taxonomy): domain Eukaryota; kingdom Metazoa; phylum Arthropoda; class Insecta; order Hymenoptera; family Formicidae; genus Cephalotes; species Cephalotes varians. Next base: position 81,888 of record JANQDE010000009.1, read on the forward strand.
TGTACCGTCTTGCGAGTGTTGCAGCAAAGAGGCAGGTAATTGAATTGAAGCCTCTATCATTTTATCCTTCGTATTGATCGGCGTCGTCCTGTTAATCGTCGTGCAGTGTAGAAATCTCGCGTCCGAATCAGCACTCGCAGCAATATTTGTGTACCACGTACACGTTAATCCGCCAAAACTGTCGCGTTTAACTCGAAACTCCTCGAGCGCCATGTACTTTTTATGCGACTGTATGGACGGTGTAAATTCTGTAATACGTTCGATTGCTTTGATCAGTCTCGTGCAGGCTTTGAAATTTATTTCCGCTCTCTTTAACATCTCTTTCGACAATTTCATCATCGAACTGATGATGTCAACCAACATGATTCCGAGTTCCTTCTCATCTATTAAGAAGCTCAAGTAATTCTCTATGGTTCGCACGATGAAATGGATTTCAACTGGATCTGTTAACTTCACTGAACCGTTTCCCGTGTAATTTTTAAATCTTTTAGCTGTCTCCAGCAGACTGCTTTTCGTCAGGGACAGATTAACTTTCGAAAATTGCTCTAAGATTTTCGTTGTATGAGATATATACGGACATGATTCCGTATTTAGATGCTTCCACTGACCGCTCGTGTTACAGTGATAAAAAGCTTTCAAAGGCGCTTGCATCAAACCCGACAGACGATCTCCTTCGCACGGTAGCTCTGCTTTCCATCCCACTATCGTTTTCGGCCACGTGTAAACGCCCTTATTGTTTTTCGTTACTAAAAAAAGATTACGTAATTAAACGATTCTTTAGCGCTAGTTTTGTTCTTTAGCACAAAATTCGATTTATTACCTGCTAGAGGACAATAACGTGTATGCTCGGATATTACAATGACACTAACTGCTTTCGACTTGTTGCCATTTACGGAAACCAGTAAACAATTCCATTGTCCGTTATGTTCCTCCTTGATCGGGACTATACTAAGAGCACTGAGAGAGACAACATAAAATATAATAATTATTTAATATGTATTTGTGTATTTGTTAAGGTAATTTGAGAAATTTGATATTACCTGTCCACGATACCGCTGTCCGATAGATATCTGTTGTCAACCTTAATGTTGGGTAAATTCTTTCGCGGATCCTTGTAAGCGTTCAAGTCCACAATTTCGGCGGACGCGTTAGGATACCACAACCAATTCAACCTGGCGCTTTTGTCTACCGTAATGCTGGGCGCTCTGCACTTCAAGGTAATCGAATCTCCAGCGAAGACCACTTGATTTTGAACCGGACGAATTTCAATTGCCGGCGATATCCACTGACACTGAAGCTCCTCCAAGAATCTTAACTTCTTCAATGGTTGCCCTTTGGCAAGCCCTAGCGACGAACATTTGGGCGTTGGACTGAAATATTAAATCAAACGTAAATCAATCATGAAGGATCATCAATGTAAGTAATCGCGATTAATCAGAGATATGTGATACGTGTTACCTCAATTTAATCGAAGAATTGTAGATCCAATTGCTAAACCAATATAGGTCGCAATCGCATTTCCAAGGATTATTAGACAAATTTCTGAAATACGCACAAATCACGTTATAAATTTTATACGGATATATCAATGAGAAACGCAAGTAGAGATTTGTTTTACTCACAGTTGTTTTAACATCTTGAGTCCGTGAAACGTGCCTTCTTTCAAAGTAGTTAAACTGTTTTCACTTAATTTCCTAAAATACAGATACATGTATTTGTGCGATACTAAATGGATTTCCAATGCAATTATATATGCACATAGAAAGCCAGTAAAATTAATATCTGCTAGCGTAAATAAATCCTGCTTTAACTTACAAATGATCTAAGGCCAACAAATCATTAAATAAGGATGGCGCCAGAGCAGTAATTTTATTTCCAGACAAATCGCTAGAGCAACAAAGCAAAGAGTGCATAAGACAGAAAGAAATATCTGTTAAAAAAAAACTCTGTATGTCAACTTTCACTCTAGACTTACAGCCTTTTGAGATTCGATAATTTCTTGAATGCATAGCTGTCTATCGCTGCTATCTGGTTCTGGCTTAAATCTCTGAAATCACGAGTTTTACAAGATTATAGAGAAGATCGAAGAAAATTGACAGGTGAGTTTTCAATGTGCAAATTCTTACAATCGCTCCAAGTTTTCCAAGCCGTTAAAACAGCCCTCGCCTACAGAATTAATCCTATTTTTCGATAAATCGAGCCGCCTGAGATTCGTCAGATTCACAAATGCATCCGCTTGAATGACGTAAATAACATTCTTGCTCAAGTCTCTGTAATCAATTCAGCTGTTATTGCACCAGGAACCAAAAATATACACAGAAAGTACAGAACAGAACTTACAGTTGTATAAGCTCCACGCTGACTTTGTTGACATCCACGTCCTTGATTTCTTCCAAGCGGTCGCCGCACTTGAGGCGCAACCACTCGGCTTGAGCACCGACCGGCTTACATGAGCAATGCTGCGGACAGACAATCGCGCTGGCCCACGTTGGAAGCAGAATGACAAACGCAAGACTGGCTCTCATGATTAGAGGAGGGTTGCCGTTAATCTGAAAAATATAAAAATGCACTTTGAAACTGAAAATGAGTGTAACATTGCACACGCTCGAGATGCTCCACACAAGTGTCCCCGAATTGAAATGACAAAGATTGAGGCGGTAGAATTTTTTTGAGGAAAACAGCTGGTATAAGAGAAATAAACAAAAAAAAAAAATAAAAATACTTTGCCGTCACTTTCTGACAGATGTGCACGAGAGAGCGACCGCGGGTTGTCGGAGCTGATTTCTCGCGGCCGTGGGAATTAACAGCGCGCGGGGCGGGAGACGGGTGTCCCGCGATACTCACGGCCCAGTTAAAGATCGCAGTTTCTCACATTGTCGAGGAACGGATTTTAAATAGCCGCATTTTATTTATGTAGCCCGTGTGTTATTGACGCTGCGGACCAGAGTGGACTAGGTAGAGGAGAATCTGGAGCACACGGACAATCGCGACGCCATCTGGCGAGAGCGCCCGGCACTTGGCGGGTATCGCTGCGCGGAAGGTGGATCGGCTTTGCCTCTTGGATTGTTTTCCTCCGGAGGACGGAGACACGTCTCCGATATTTAATTACGATCGGACGGCCGCGACCGCTTTCTACTCCGCGTTCGCGAACGATGTCAACCGTCAACCGCGTCGTCGGACATTGGAGGTTGCCTAGGACATAACCTTGGAAGCGCTTGTTCTATATGCATTTGAATTGAAAGATAGAGATGTCGATCGAAATAGAGTCTGCCGAGTCAGTGAAATGATTTTGACTACTGAATTGTCAACAAATATGAATTGTGTATCATGTAACACACTTGATTGTTTTTTTTTTCAGTGTGATCCGATTGATACAGCAGTATCTTAAGGAGTCGAACCTTGTGAAGACGCTGCAAACCTTACAGGTACTTTCTTCTTGACGTTTTAATTCAGGTCTTTTTGTCGTTTGCTTGCTAACGTATTTTGTACGCAGGAGGAAACAGGTGTGTCGCTGAATACTGTGGACAGCGTGGACGGATTTGTTGCCGACATAAATAATGGTCATTGGGACACAGTTCTAAAAGCTATACAATCATTGAAGTTACCTGACAAGAAACTCATAGACTTGTATGAACAGGTAGATATATGTTAAATTAGAGTTATACATTAAAAGTAACATAATAGTCTTAGTAGAATAAATTCTTGTAAGCATTATTTTAAATATATATTATATAGATCTTTTAAAAGTCTTTCCGAGTCAAATATTTATAATACATATTATATAAGTATTATTACATTCATTTTCTTGCAAAACGATATTCATAGATTTTATTGTTTCCTCTAGGTTGTTTTAGAATTAATTGAGCTACGAGAATTAGGTGCAGCACGGTCCTTATTAAGGCAGACTGATCCAATGATCATGATGAAGCAACAAGAACCTGAGAGATACATTCACTTAGGTATATATGTCTACATCACACTTGATTAAAATTTTTTTTTTTACTTTGTAATTATTGTACAGTGTTACTTGTAATATTACATGTACATTGTTTTGTAGAGAATCTACTGGCACGCTCGTATTTCGACCCGCGCGAGGCATATCCCGATGGAAGCACGAAGGAAAAACGAAGAGCATACATAGCCACTGCTCTCGCTGGCGAAGTGTCGGTAGTACCATCTAGCAGATTGCTCGCCCTGTTGGGACAGGCGTTGAAATGGCAGCAACATCAGGGTCTGCTACCGCCTGGCACCACGATAGACTTGTTCCGAGGAAAAGCGGCGGTTCGCGATCAAGAAGACGAGAAATATCCGACGCAATTGTCGAAACAAATCAAATTCGGCCAGAAATCACACGTGGAGTGCGCGCGTTTCTCGCCCGATGGCCAGTATCTAGTGACCGGCTCAGTGGACGGTTTTATCGAGGTGTGGAACTTTACGACTGGTAAAATTAGAAAAGACTTGAAATATCAGGCGCAAGACAATTTTATGATGATGGAGCAAGCGGTTCTGTCGATGGCGTTCAGTCGTGACAGCGAGATGTTGGCGGGCGGTGGGCAAGATGGTAAAATTAAAGTTTGGAGGGTGCAGAGTGGACAGTGCTTGAGGAGATTCGAGAAGGCGCATTCGAAGGGCGTGACTTGTCTACAGTTTAGCAGAGACAATAGTCAAATATTGTCGACTTCGTTCGATACTACTATAAGGTAAAATAAAAAGAATTACATTTTGAAAATATACTTCAACAAAATGGTATTATTAACAGCCACGAACAAATTTCACAGGATACACGGCCTTAAGTCTGGAAAAACTCTCAAGGAATTCCGCGGTCACTCCTCGTTTGTCAACGAAGTCGTTTTTTCTCCGGACGGTCACAATATAATCAGGTATTTATTAAAAACATTATTACAAACGGAAAATGATCTCCGTTTTTGCAAACAAGTGTAATTCTTTATTTTGTAGCGCGTCGTCGGATGGAACCGTGAAAATTTGGAGCTTGAAAACCACCGAGTGCATAGGCACTTACAAGTCATTAGGGGCCGCTGATCTCACAGTGAACAGTATACATACTCTTCCTCGAAACCCGGAACACTTCGTCGTGTGCAATCGCTCTAACACAGTAGTAATTATGAATATGCAAGGGCAAATAGTAAGATCGTTCTCCAGCGGTAAACGAGAAGGAGGTGATTTTGTAACTACAGTAGTGAGTCCGCGTGGCGAGTTTATCTATTGCGTCGGTGAGGATCTCGTACTTTATTGCTTTTCCACGTCATCGGGAAAACTCGAGAGAACGCTTAATGTAAGTATGGCTTCATCTCATCGCTTTATTCCGAACTCATTCATTTATCCCGAATTAACAGTATCTCGGCTTTTTTTAGATACACGAAAAGGACGTAATCGGTTTGGCGCATCATCCCCATCAAAATTTATTATGTTCTTATAGCGAGGACGGTCTGCTGAAACTATGGAAGCCGTAAATAAATCAAGAAACTTTTTCTTTTTATATTTGAATGAACAGAAAGTAAGGAGAATATGTTATCTTCATGTACTATACAATACAACATTTTTACAGCGATTATGGTATTACAAGTTTGTGTCCTTAAATTATGCAATAATTATTGATTCATACATTATTAATCCATTTATTCTTTCTTCATGATATTGATCGGCCGATGAAGAAAACACACACACACAATTTTATCATTTGAAATAAAATAAGACTGACTATCTTCCTGCGTGGGGAGGGTGCTAAGATTGTAAATCTTTACAGCTCCTCTTTTTCATCGATTCCGCTTCTTGTTAGGACCAGACGCGTTAACGAGGAAGAGAAAAAGCGTGATTTTTTTACAGAAAAATCGTCGATATCGCTGAAGCATTCGACGTAACGCGTTCTCCGCGAGCAATAATAGACATTATGCTCGCCTGTATCTGATCGTGCGAACCTAATCGTTACAGCGTCGCCGACGTTAGTCGAGGCAGGTAGATAGGATACGGGGTGGGTGGTTGGTTCGGGCTCGTTCGGGTCTAAGTGCACCTCCTCGTACCTATCCCCCTTACACGTCGTCACGTAGCGCGAGCCCTTAGCCGGCGCGCGCTTGAACGTAATTGGGCCCGAGCAAATAAGCAATCACTATATTTCGGCTCGGCAAATATTATAATAACAGACTGGTGGGGTTAACCGGGTTATCGGTCGTACGATCGGTGGTCGGCTCAGGCGTCTTAGACAGCGCCAAAACCAGCACCGACCTGCTGCTCCTTTTTGCGCGCGTCCGCTTACGGCCGCTTACCGAAAACGACCCTTCGTTAATATCTTCATAAAACCCTATGCGCGAAAATGTATCCGGTCGAGGGACGGCGATTAATCAAACCGATGCGCAGAACGTGAGTCTAATCGAAGAGTAATCTTACTCCATGCGGGACTCCTCGCTTCTGGTCGATGACATAAGATCCCTCTTTTTAGATCTCTGCTACTTTTTGTGTCATCGCCTTTCTATATAAATAATTCCAATTTTGCTCATTCAATCTAACTTCTTAATTTCTTTTAAGATTAATGTGACAGATTAACATAAGAAAGGAGTTTATTGTTCAGAGATATAAATCTCTTAAACTTGATTCATACAAGATTCTTTTATTTTAATATTAAATATTTTTGCATTTTAAATCTTTTTGAATTTGTGTGATAAGGAAAAAAATTGTTTTTACATTTTAAATGCTTGTTTCTATAATTTATAATTACACGGCGCTTTTTTATTATGAAGCGACGTGTTTGTTGTCTTCCAACAGTCACAGAACCCGTCATTTATGACGACACAAGTATGCGAGATCGGCGGGATTTTCTCACAAAGCAAGATTGGAAGACCGCGTGAAAGTTCACTGTCGGTCCTTTTGGCATATAATCCACACGTGGAAACAAATGGACCGGAAGATCGTTCCGCTTCCTTCTAGTCCCAACTAATGCGACTTTAATGTCATTGGAAGTTTTTCACTTTACTGCAGTTTCCTGTCGGTGTAGTTGGTCCAATTATCGGTTGGATTCTTGCTTGGAGTCTCGCTGCCGATCTCTCTTCCTTCTAGTTATACCCGGCACCGCCGACGATCTTTACGTGATTTTTGATTGCTCTTTGATACTTACAAGTAACGTTGCTATACGGAAAGTAAACGTAATCATTGTTAACGAATAAGTGCAATATAATTGTGACAATAGCAATAACGATTCGAGAATTCTCACAGTTGCATTCTACTAATTTTTCGACCATGAATTGAAGCGTAAAACTAGAACTATTGACGATTAATGTCTATTTATAACATATCTTTAAAAAAAAAGAAAGATTTAATAATTTACCTACAACAAAAGTCATAACAAAATCTTAGAAAATGCACGGTTTTTTAATAAATTTGTATAATTAAAAAAAAATTACAAACCAGTCATTTTGACTGATTTATATTAATTTATAATTATGTAAAATTAAACTTCGAACCGAATAAATTAAAGAGTCAAGCTTGCAATTTAGCGAGGTACGAAACGATTTACTTTTCTCACCCTTTATATTTTATGCATTTGATTGATTTCATATCCGATATATCATTTATACTCAGTGTTACGGAAAAGAAAGAAAACTGTTCGAAAATCGAAAGAGGCGGTCTTGCTGGGATAATCAACGACTTCGTGCGCGTGTATCTGTCGACCTACCGCGAGGATGGACAATCAAAACGATTAGAGGCAATGTGCCTGCAGGACTGTTTTGTGTTCGTGAAACGCATGTAATCATATTCTAGTGTGTCGTGAAGGATTTTCGAACGGTCGAATTAACTGTATATACGCTGGCCGTGTACCGGCAAACCAGATGCTACTCTTAGCGTTACCGGTGCCGTTCCGCGATCGCTACCACTCGCTCGGAGAGACAACTTGGTTTACGAGACAATCGCATCGATTACGGATTGACAATTCGGTTCAAATACGGGCGAAAACCTGGGTGGGAAATCAAGTGCGACGCGATTACGTAACGAAATGCAACGAGGGAGGCAGGTGCTCCGTAAAGTTTAGGGCATGAAAGGACGTCGGGAAAGACGCGGCGAATCCCCATCGCGAGGGAGGAACTACGAACGGTTGGTCTTCGGGGAAGGAAATTCGCTCCACTAATTTCGCTTCTTTCGACGTGATATCGTACGGGTGCCCTCAAACGTTATCGGATCAATCTAGAAAGAAGTCCTTTTACCACTCCTTTACCACGCGCACAGATCTTTTAACAGTAAGGTCACCCTTGTCTATGATTATTTTTTAAAAGCTGTTGTTCTCTTTTAGTCTATCAGCAACTAGACGCTGCTTAAAGTTTCTTTCCCGAGATATTACAGATCTTAATAACTCGAGGCGAATCTTTCGGAGAAGCCGAATTATTCGGGGTTGCTCGATGATATTAGCGATACGACCGCGGATCTCTCGCTCGATTCTCCTTGCCTAGCTCTCGTTTCCGCATTTCCGGAAGACTCCCCAATTTCGCGATCATAATTTGTTAATAATTGGACATTTTGATTGTGGGCCCAATGGTAGAAGGGCCTTCCTCTCGCTGGCCAACTGGCCCCAGGTGTGTGCACGGGGAGCGTGGCGGACGCGTGCTTCTCCCCTCTTTTAACCTTCGCTTGCAGCCGAACGCGTTCGATTCGACTCGCTTCTTTCTTCTTCTTCTTCGTCTTCCTCTGCTTCTTTCACCCCTTGTTCTTCTCTCCCTTTCGTCTCTCTGAGCACGTCTCCGAACGCTCTCGCCGCAATTTGACGCACGCGCGAAATTCCTATTCGCAGAATGCGTGAGAAGCAGTATACGAAATCGTGGGATAATCGGATTACAACGCAACATTACGCGCGAGAAAAATGATACAGGAGAAAAGAAGATTGAATCGACTGAACAGTTAAATCAAACTCTGGAGATCTCTGAAACAGACGATCTTGTTACTTTATTTAATCATGAATTACATTAAATTTTTTATCTTAAAATCTCAATTTTTTTTTACGGAGAATTACAAAGTTGCATCAAATGAAGCGGGTAAAGTCGCAGTCGCTCATGAAAGTTGATCCCAGATCGATCGAGAATCGGCGAATAAAAATATAATTATTCACGATGAAGTAAATTAGTGACAGATTTTTCGTTAATTATCATGCAATCAACGAAATTTCAGTGAACGAGACAGTAAAATGGTTAAATGGGGCATCGTCATGTTGAGCCAGCGATGGTAAGTTTCGGTGGTACCGCGGCGGAGAGGGATTTGCATTCGCGGAAAGGTGGCAATTACTCGCGGAACGGAATATAACGCAATTATCGAATTAACCCTCGCACCCCCACATAATTGCTCGCGACTTCACGATTTAAGTGGATAATCATTGGGAACCGGCTGACCGGGCGAGCGCCGAAATTCGCCGGGCGAGCGTCAGGGAATGTGGGGCGGCCGATCGAGCGGTGCATCATGTAATTTACCTTGCACGTTACGTACGCACGCACCGTTTGCTCTAATGGCGAGTTTAACGGGCGAACCCGCTTCCTTCCGATGCATTCCGATTGGGAAACATCGATCAGGTCTTGTCTAAATTCTTCCGCGTATACCATTTAGGAAAAAAATCGAACAATCGATGAGAAATAAGAAGAAGAGAAAACTGTGGAGCCGACGCATTTTTCTTGTAAAAATTTTCTCTTTCAAGATTCATTATGAAATATCGGTAATTTGACATGGCGTAACATGCCTGTCCGTTTCGATCGAGCGATTTGGTAGCGCAGACTCGAGAGAACTTTGCTCTCGATCGAAATGGCCACTCGGTCGCGCAGGAGGGTGCCGCATTGTTACGTTATAGCCTTCATTTTCACCTTCGTCTCCCTCATTCGCGCGGGCCTCATTGTCTCGCGGGCTGCTGAAAAACGTCCATTGTACCGTCGATTTCAATGCATGAATCTCAAAATAGGGCGGGCGATTGTTTCACTCTTCTTTGAGTCTATTCTTCTCGGCGCCGGCTAATCTGCCGGCATTCATCGGCACCGACGACGATTTACGAAAATCACCAGCATCAGCTTAGAGGAATCCTAAAAGTTTCGGAGCACTGAAACTGTTAAACTAAATTGTATAATTTTAATTCTCAAATTGGCGAGATATTTTGCTGGTACCGGACTTTCAAAAATTTTGACAATAATTTTATAAATTGTATAATAACATTGAAAAAAGAAACCTGGTAATAACTACTAAACATATTTTGTGCAAAGCCTATTGGTGCAATGTTTAGTAAGTATTACCAAACATAATAATAGTAACCACCTGTTTGATAATAATTATTAAATAAAGTAAAATTAGCGTTTAGTTAGTCTGAATTTACCAACTCAACATTAATATTTTAATTAATAAAACATTGGTTATTAATTAAACATTTGAAATTATTTCATCAAGTTAGTAACTATCTAAGTTTGATTATTATTACCAAACTCTCTTTTCAGTGCATAATAGAACTGAGACATATATTTACAAGATTCTGCTTTTTAGAGAGAAAATTTTATACCGGCGTTCTTTTTAGATAAATGGATCCATCGTGTATCCTAGACGCGGTACCGTGTGAAACTCGTCAATTTTTTCGAACTAGAGCATTCGTAACTGTCTCGTACTCCGGTTGGAAACTTCGATTCAATCACGGGCACCACCCCCTCGTTTCGAAGAGCGCTTCCTCGGCCTTAATCACTAAGCTACCGACGCTTCGAGAACGCTCCGTATTCATTTTACGAAGCTGTGCTTGGGAAAATTCAGCGTCGCACAACTGCATCGTTCTGCCCTTCCGGCGGTATCCGACGCGACATTGGAAACGATCGAGGAAAATCATTCATTCAGCTTCGGTCCATTTCTTCTAAAGAGAAACGTCCTCTTGTTGTTTTATTCTCGAAATTCCCAATTCCTCAATTAGTATCTTTTCTAACAGATACCGAGACTGACCTTCTTTATTACAATCTCTTGGATAGATTTTCCCCTCATCTATTTCCCTTTGGCAGATAGTCGCGCATAAACGAGGCCAGCGGTTTTCTCAAGCCGCATTACAAATCACCGAAATGGTCTCTGGGGCCACCACGATTCCGAGTCCTTTCTCAACCGAGGCGGCCCCTCGAAAGTTCCGAAAATCAATTTTTTTCCCCGGGGCGTCAATTAAGCGGAATTTTTCCGTCTTCGACGTAGGTCCGGACGAGAGAAAGAGAGAGAAAGGGAGAGAGAGAGAGAAAGAGAGAGAGAGAGAGAGAGCAGTGACTTCGGTCCTCGGAAGCCTTAATCGTCGCTGTTGCTCCCCGTTTCTACCGACCATTGCAATTTTCAGTCTTTCGGCTACTGCAATCTCGTTCTCTCTCGAGGGTCATTCGTCTAGGTGTTAATCCCTCTAGAGAGGACGTGACTCGGCACCGGTTTTCTCAGGCGAGCGGCGAATGGTAACGACAGGAGAACAAATATTTAGGTATCACCGACTAGACGTCATCTCTTCGCATGCACTTCTCCCGGCCTAATCGACGACTCTATTCTATTCGCGAGAATAATATTGAACTAATATTAGGAATCGTAGCAACAGATGCGCGTGTAAAAAAAAAAGACTGGTTCTCTTCGTTTGCATATGCTATTATTTTAGGTAGTGAGTATACGAAATACCAAGGTTTACAAACATGCACTTGTGACACGCAGGTTTGGACCGTCGAGCGATTTTAATCGCTGACTCCGGCGATTAATGTGCGAATCTGTGTGAGGATGTCTCGGCGGGAAGTTTTGCGAAGTTCTCTATTTCATCTTTCGATTATACGCTCAACCGTGAGTATACGCGTATAATCGGCTTACACATGTTCGCAGTTAACGCGATCGAACACGCGAGAAGGGTCGATCCGAGGGCTCTCTTCCTCTCTTTCCTTCGACGATCGAAAGGTGCGCGAAGCGAAAAACGCAGCGGCGCGAATTAGGCGCGCTTTGACAATTCTAATCTCGTGAAATATACACGTGAAATATAACGAGTCGAGAAAGAGAGAGAGAAATGTATCGGATTACATAAAACACACCGTGGTCGAGATGTTCAAAGGGTGACGCTTGCTAAATGGCGCTAATAGTAATCCTATTCATTGTGACGCGATACTTTAGGCGCGTCGTATCGTTCTACTTGTGCGGATTACGAATGGAGAGGACAAGCGACTTCCTTTACGAGTAGCTGAGCAGATGAAAGAGATGACTTGGAAGACGATATCTCTGCAAGGTGTTGAAATATAAGAGTTCTATTATATTTACTTTATATATCATCTATAATATATACAAATGAGAAATAAATAAGATGTGAAGTTCTGAGAAAAAGAGTTCTTAAAATTTAAATCTATTTATATTACGACTAATTATACCTAAAAATTTATTTATTTAATAAAAAAATGTCACGAGAAGACTTTTATTTCAGTGAAAGTAAGAGGGTAGCTGCAATCTCTTTAATATAATATATAATATATAATATTTTATTATTATCTGTAATAATATATATAATATATAATTATAATATAATATATAATATATGATAATATATATAATAATACATATATATTATATTTTCTAATATTACTTAGAAATAAACATTCTGATAATTGTGGCTAATTAAAAAAGAAGGTCTTCATCAATGAGATTTTAATAAGGACTACAATATGAGCTAAAGATTTCTATTTCTTTAGTTAAACGCTTCAGTATTGTGCAAAGTACTGTTCGGTAATAACTGCCGACAGTTTTATCGGACGAACGAGAGAAAGGGAGAGTCTTATGCCCGTCAGTCTCGTTTCGTCTCATCTCGTCTCATCGTGGACGACGTGAACCACGGGAGTTCAAACCGGTCTATTACACCCGCGTCCTAGTTATTAATTATACTCGTGCCACCGCGGTCGCTTCTTGCGATTAAACGCGCACGCATCCCGCCGTCATCTCACACTGAGTGATTCATTTCGGAAGTGTGGCTGTTCGCGGCGGGACGTCAATACGCGTTTCATATGAACGTCTAACTCGATCTATGTCCAGCTGTTATCCAACATATTATGTTAGTCCGAACATTGTAATCCTTCACATAAATGGATCCCAAGTCGCGCTAAGATACATTCTTGTAAATAATAGGAAAACGCAATTTTATGCATACAGAATGTTAATTGTAAGTTGTTTGCTAATAAAAATCCACTCTATTTACTTCGCGCCAATTTCATCAGAGAAAACAAAGGATTCGACCAATTTTTTTTCTTGTATAAAAGTATAATGACCTGGACGATTGTACGATCGTGATCGAGCGCGCTGCAATTGACGGATTAAGTAATGTTTGACACGCGAAAGCGGTTGTTCACGTGCACCGTGATGAGAAGCGAGTGCGCGGGCTATGAACGCACGGCCCCGTTGTTTTCTCTACTCTCGTATAATTACGATTATAGGAGCGCGCACGTGTGCGTTGGTGGTGCTTTACCTCGCGTCGGAGATCGTGGGAACCGGCGTGAAGGGAGAGAAGGACGAGGCTCCGAAGAGTAGAAGGAGGAAGGAAGGAAGGACGGACCTCGACGGATCTCGAAGTGGACGGAGGGTAGGATGCGAGAGGAGAAGAAGATGGAGCGGAGATGAACGTGGAGGCTGGGCCCCAAATTTCTGTCTCTTTCTCTCTCTCTCTCTCTCCCTCTCTTGCTTTCTCTCTTTTTTCTTCTTTCTCTTTCCAACCTGGAACACCAGAAACGCGAACGCTCCGTAACGATCCGTTGTGCTGCTGGAGTGCGTCAATGGTACTTCCAGTATTATGGGCTCGATCAAAGCGTTATATTGTTTGAGGTCTTATTGCACCGGCCGTGTAAACTCTCCGCGTCGACGAAGAGGGTTTCGACGGGGCGACACGTACCAAAACACTCATCGGTCGCCGCTTATCGATAGCTTGCAACCCTTTTGATCTGCGAGGCGTAATCTCGCTCCGCATAAATGCAGTTAATACACAAAGTAATTTTTTTATCACCTACTCTCTACAGGATTCTTGCGGAACTGATGCCGATCTCGCGAAGATGGTTGAGAATTATTATTATATGGCGCACGATTAATTTTACGCTGATGGCTCGTAAACATACTTTCATTTTGTATATTACACTGTTTTTCTTTTATGCTATAAACTCAAGTCGATTAAAATAAAATTCTCATAAAATGTGATTTTAATTAAGAAGTTTTTTTTGTTTACTTTTTATTGTATTAGATGCCATCAGCCAGAGTGTTACAAGTTTTATGAAACATCGACAAGTTTTCATAAAAGAATTACTGCATTTAATAAATATGAAACCCTCCATATAAAGTTTTAAAGTTTCTTATTACATTTTAATTAAGAGAGTATTTCTTGCGCTCCAGGAGTTTCTTGAACGGCAGCCGCGGCAAGCGAGTTTTTATCACGCCGCGGATTTACAACCACGAACAGACGTTTTACATCGTTCCCAGATAATTTGCCGTTAAATACAATAGAGACGTTTTTTCCAAGGAGAAAGAGGAGGACATGGCGGCGGGCCACGCGTACAAGACCGGACCCCATCGACGCGCGATAATTGGTGGCTCAGGAGAGAAGTGTTCCTACGTCGGTGGATCGTCGTCTCTTCGTTGCATTCGGTCGTAGTAATTTAGCAGGTAGCCAAAGGCCCGGTCGTGTTCTCGCGGTCGGGGATCACCAGTCGTCCTATCTCACGAGTCCTTCCACTCGGTCCCCCCTCGCTCGCTCGCTCGACGGGGCCCTTCCTCCCGGTCACCCGGTCGCCCGTTGCAACCCGCGCGTATTTAAAAGCGTTTAAGGGCGCTCTCCAGCGTTCGAGTGCTCTCCTGCCCCGAATCCACAATGGTTCTTGCGTATTATTTGTTGGTGAAATAACATGCTGTCAGTTATGGGGGATATGCTAAATATATAGGCACGCTAGAGATTCCCGAAGGAGAATCGATCGAACTCCGGTCGTCCGTCGTGACGCTCGAGTGTTGTGCTTCGAGTCACGGCGAGCCACGGCACGCTCGGAAAGAAAGGGGGGGAGATGAAAGGAGGAGGAAGAGGAGGCGGAGGGCGATCTTTATACACGTAGGGGCCCTCCTTCACGAGACAATTCGTAACAATCGAGGAGGCATCACCATCGCGATCTTCGGGGATGGATCGCGCAGATCAGATCAATTCGAATGCGGGCACCCTTCGTCTCGATCCCTCTCCCCCTTTTCGACGCGTCGGGAAGGCGTGGAGGCACCGTTTATTTTCCTTTTTTCCTTTTTGGGGCCCCCGCCGTCGATATCCGACAATCGTCTTTCTTCTACCGCGCGCGGGAAAGGCATCGCCAAGGATTCCGGATAGAATTCCGAACGTGCGCTACCGACGCCGAACTTTTTTACGCTCGGACTGCGTCTCCTCGTGAAGTACTGTGGGGCTTGGGCAAAATAGATGTTGATTCTTCGAAATTTGCGCGAGGAATTAATCGATCGAGAGTCGCCAGATCAGCCAGATATTTCCCGGGTATACGATCGGGAAAATAATTGGGTACAAGAGTTATAAAATTTTTATTTTATCTTCTCCGTGACAAAAGCTTTATATTTTGCAAGACAAAACTTTCAAAATAATTTCTCTGAAAATTTTTGTTAATAACGAGGAGGACGTTCACGAGGAAAGTTATTCTATACACGAGTCGTTATTTGACGCTCGAGGCCCAGGGTCTTTATGCTAACTTAATCTAATAAAGCAACTAATAACTAATAATAACTTAATACACTCCGGCCTGAAAGAGGGTCGTAATTACGCATACTCTTTAATTATGTGGATCCTGCGCTCGATCGAATCGACGTTATTTGATTATCGAGTTTGGGCGCGTACATAAAATAACGAAGGGGAGGAGTTGTTTGTTTTTCGGACGTTGATGGGCCCCGACCGGCGAATTTAGGGCCAGATCGGCGTTCGATCGGATGTACCGAGCTCGTGCAGACACGACCATGTGAGAAGAAGAATAATGTCAACGTTTTTTGCAGCTGTAGACTGAACAGACGATATTTATTACCAAACCTGAGGCAAGTGTGATCATTAGCGATCATTAGAAATGTGTAGTTTGTTTCTGAATGTATTGATATATTCGTTGTGCCGGTTCAATTATTTAAATCTATCGTATCCTAGATGCATACAGAGTATTCCAATTTCTCCATTACATGCAAAAACAGAAGAAGGAATGCTCACTTTAGTAGACGGTTCGTTCTAAAATAAGCATAGGTACGATATCCGCGCGTGTATATTAGATTGAAATAATATGACGCACGCGGCATCCTTTCTTTTTCTTAAGTACTTATCATAATAGGATGAATAGGGTAACGGTCGGTCGAGAAAATGAAGTGGACCGCGATGCTGCGCGTCCACACGCAGCTGCGTTACCGCAATGCACGTGCCGCCGCGTTTCGCGCGCGTGTGCTCGCTCTCGCTTGTCGTTACGCGATAAATGGCACGTGGCCCGCTTTTAATCCCATGAGCCACTCGCGAAAACGTTATCACGGTAATTAGCCGCGAGAAACTCGAGATGTACGAGATGTAA
This sequence comes from Cephalotes varians, assembly GCA_037157785.1. Taxonomy (NCBI): domain Eukaryota; kingdom Metazoa; phylum Arthropoda; class Insecta; order Hymenoptera; family Formicidae; genus Cephalotes; species Cephalotes varians. The sequence goes on from JANQDE010000009.1 coordinate 98,444, forward strand.
TCCTCGTGCAATAACGTCGCATACCGTTATCCGCGCAGATGATGCTGCGAGCAATTTTCATTATCATGTATAAGCATGTTCTCCATTCTTCTGTGATAAATGTTCTACACGATTATCCGCTGCATAAACAGGAAGAAAAGACATGTATCGTGTTCCGAAAAAAGCTCTCCGGAACACATGGAAAACTTGCTGCGGAAGATGATTGATCGAAGATAATGAACAATAAAGAGAAATAGAATTTTTCTTCTTTTTTTCCCTCCAAGTCTTGTCTTATGTAAAACGAGGGGAAATGAAGTGTCAAAATATTATAAATTTAGGAAACACAAGCGGAGAACTTAGAAAACAAATAACGAATCTCATAAGCGTAATATGCTTTCTGCTAAAGCTGACTGATAACTAACCATACTGTATAGAGAAACGAGAATCGGGCAATTAACGTCGAGCTGATGCGATGCACGATTACGTTTTTTGCTACAAAAGAGGTGTGAGCATGACTGACAGACGAGAGGGACGGATGGGGTGTTCACGACAACTCGTTCCTCTCGCGGCTTTTCGGGCAGCGTTCGCTATTTCGCGATGAAGTGAGAAACGAGATCTCGTTTCTTCGAGGATCCAACCTGGTTAACGTTATGACAACCTCCTCCCGGTCGGCAATTACCGGATTACAATGTAAAGATGCTAAAGGTGGTAAAACGCTGACAGGGTCACCCCCGCTTATCGCGGGGTCCCCTTTGAGGGATCCCCTTAACGAGTTGCGAGGCGTGGGCGGACGCGTCGGTGCGTGAGACGCGTCGTTTCACCTTATATCTTGACGGGATAATTTTCTCCCTCGCAGCTTATCCCTCCTCCCTTCGTTCCGCGTATAATTCGCTCGCGCCTCCACATCGCAGCGGCTGGTAAGATGATTTCGTAGGCCGAGAGGATATTTCAGCTTATTTATCACGTAAGTTTTCAGCAACGCGCGTCGGATCCCGCGTTCTAGAAGCCGCTCCCCGTGAACGATCATCGCGGCAACGCGATTATCACGAATCATTTTGCAAGACATGCTTTACAAAGGGATATACGATTTAAAATGTAAATCCGAAGAAAGATCGGCACAAATTGAAAAATTTTTCCTTGATGTAAAAACATTACGAAAGATAATTTATTATGTTTGGCACGACAATATTTTAATTAATTTTTCAATTCTAATTTGCAAATTTTAACGAATATGGTTCGATAGTGCGTGTCTTCGCTTGCAAACGGATCGTTCCGCAAAAAAAATATACGTTCCCACACGAGCAAGGCGGAGGCGTTTCGCGAGCGCGTCTCGTAAAAGCTTCGCGCGCGTTGTACGTGCACGAGACGCACCTTACGCGTGTCATTTATGCGTAAGCTGCGCCTTAGCCGCTCTTTTATTTCCGCCGAGGTGTTCTGGCTATCGGTCAAGGTAAAGTGTTATTTGATTTGTGGCGGAGGAAAGAGGAAGAGCTTCGTCTGTAATAAGTGAACCGCCTCTTCCTCAATATATCCTGCCTTGATGGCTCAATGCGTGTGCGTGCGACCGCGCAAGAAAGCCGCAGCTTTGCAACGAAACCGCGAAACGGATGCAACTGCATTGTGAGCCAGGCAGGTTGTAAAAAATATCTCCTTCAAGCAGACAATGAGCTTTCGTTGAACTAGCAAATCATTTGCTTATCTCCAGGAACGGATCTCTTAATTGCTTAAATCGCATAATCGTGAATAACATCAGGAAGAATGAATTTGCAGTATGATGTAGAGAAGTGTCTTCTGCTTGCGAAAAGATACAATTCCGTCGTCGATCATCGTGAGGACGGGCTTCTTCCTCGGACTTCTTCCTCGGGCTATCTGCTAAAGAGACGAAGTTGTTTTTAATACGATCATAAAGAGAGGGACTCACGCGTGTGCACGAGTCGAGCAAAGAGTACGAATACAGAGACAGACGAAGCCATACGAAGCCATAACGCGCGAGGCGCGCAACGCGATAAAAGTCTTTAGGCACCTGTCGTTCGTGCTCAGATCGCCAGAAAGAGCCGGCACAGATGCTGCCGCTCGTTCTTCCCGCCAAGACAACGAACTGACACTCGTCCGAAGATATATTTCCACTATTAACACTAACGGGCTTCCTCACCGTTATCTTCTAGCCGTAAATACGTAATTAATCGTATCTGCTTTAGCGAATGACGCGAGTACGCGAGCGGTGTGGACGACTTGAGATTGATCTCAAGCAACACTTGTCCGAGGTTCTTATTATAATATGTGAATCGAAATAATATTAATATTTTTATCACTGATTTATTCATAAAAGTTAATTTTAGAATAGAGAATCAGATTTGTTTAGGATCAGATGCACACATATGCTAAACTAGCTTTCTATTTACAAAATTTTATTCACATTTTTACTTAATTTTTCATTTTTATCGATGCTAGAAAGATATATTCGAAACTCTTGATAAAAATTTAGCGTAGAATTGCGAGAAAAATATCGAATTCCCGAATTCCGTGCGAACGGCATGACATGCTCGGCGTTGATGTCTCCGAAGCCGAGTCCTTTTCTCCAATAAAATGATTCTGTTGTGCGATACATTAAGATGATAATAACATGCAACAATCACTTATTTTATACTCATGGAATGCATTTTTCACAGTTTTTCATAGTTTGACAATTTATGGAATTTGTTGTGTTGCTGATTTCTCTCGAAGGAATAAAATAATGAACGCGTGTTTTTCGGCATGACGAGCGCGTTCCGAAGCATACGAGCGTGTAATTTCTCGACGTTACACGCAATCGATTTTACCACCGCTCCGCTTCTACGCACTCCGCTTAATAATCTTTGTCGTCGAAGTGAGATCGTGTATGGATAGGGTCCGAAACAAGCTCGCTTGGACCACCCGGGCTATTCGGAGTGACGCCCGAACGAGAGGTACGACACGATCCCGTGGTGTCCGATATCCCATCGGGAATGTTCGACACCTGTAAACGGTTGTTCGTACATAGAAAAATCGATGGCATCACCGATCATCGTCATCGTCAGCATCTTGATCATCATGCAAGAGCGACGCGACACGTGACGTGACGCATCATTGTCATTATCTTGAATAAATTTCCGCGTTGTCGATACAGTAAATTGTTTTCTTATTAATTGCTAACTCACCAAACGAATTTTCAATGGCAATTTAGTTCCTATAAATTAGTTAAATTGTAAAAGTTCAATTTCGCATCGTATGTTTGAAAAAAGAGAAAAATTTGCATTTAATTAAATATCAAATGTTAATTAATAGTACTTTTTAGTTTTCATTAATTCATATATTATATTAATGTAAATTCATCACATCCCATGAAGAATTTACGATTTTTGTTTCTCGAATCATTAAAAAACACATTTATATTAATATAATATATAATTATATTAATATAATATTAATATAATTATATATTATATTAATATAAATGTGTTTTTTAATGATTCGAGAAACAAAAATCGTAAGTTCTTCATGGGATGCGAGCGCAACGTGCGTCTTTAACAATCAGTTTGATCTAAGCATTCGTTTCGAAGAGAATGACGCATTATCTGTAAGGTATTATCTACTAACCGTATCACCGAAACCTTTCTTTTCGCGACCAGTTGCATTTGTTAATGACGGACAACCAACGAAAGAGGATCCGCCGTATTTGGATTTTCCAAACACGTCCACTCATTAACTATGCATTTCGGAAAGATCGGGAGAACTTCGCTAGATATCCGAAGTGAAGAAAGTGCTATCCTTGTAAATTTCTCTTTCCATCCTTCCGAGTTTCGAAGTTATTGCGAGGGAATATTGTAATCTGATCGTACCCTCCGATACTGGCGAAAACTTGGGAGAGAGATGGGAGTGCAACGCGGGCTCGGAGTGAGAGGAAACGAAAAGATTGAAGGACGGTGTAAAGACGACACGATCTTCGGCGGAAGGGTCCCGGGATCTCTCTTCGCACCTATTTCAACGCGCGGACTTTATCGCGGATCGGATCAGCCGATATTTGTCTCCCAAACGAGAAATTCTGCTGTCTCACGAACCTCGCTGTTTTCGTTCTCCGATACGCCCGGCGATCCAGATCTCGAGCTATTTGTCGCCTCGAGAAACACAAGACGGCAAAACGACCAGGACTTATCGCGTTACTTCCCGGAAAGCCTTCTTTGATCCTGGGAAAGCTGCGACGTTCGAATTATTCTCACAGCTTCTTCCTTCTGTAATTACAATATGTCGTTATGACATTGAACAAATTACTGACTTATATTATTTAATTCAACTTTTCGAGTTTTTCTTTCTATCTTTTCTACGTGATTGATCTCTATATTCAGCTATCTTCAGCATTCACTTTTTGCGTTTGCGTAAACAATAATTTATCAAAGAAAGGTATCGATTTCGAAACGAAACAGGCAAGTCTGCATTGGATGCTCTTAAATAACGCCGATGCAAGTTTTACAGAAATTTTGACGGGTTCTCACGAGGACGCGGCGCGATAAAACGTCCGGTCGGGCTATCGAAAACCGTCGCCGCCCACATCCGGAGGAATCGGGGAGCGGCGGCGGTGGCGGCGCCATCGCCTCCGGATCGCTCATAAGGCGTTTGTTGGTTTTTACCAGTTTATAAAATCGTTAATTCGCGCGTTTATCCCGCGCGCGGATCTCGGGGCCTCCGTCCTAAATTGGGCCGCTCTCATAAATCTCACGACCCGTCCGTCCGTCCAATTTCAGATAATACGGCGTGCTGAGGGCGAAGGCATCGCCGTAACGCTTCTCGCGAGACGTGAAACAGGACGTTTACGTCTTTCCGCCCTCACGAGAGAAACTCGACGCGATCTCGACGGCTGAAGTTATTTGATTTCCACGAATACGTTAAACGAGTTCTCGATCAAAAAAATTTTAATTCAGACAGAATTCAACAGCATTTTTAATAGCATCATGTTATTACGATCGCTGGAAATATAAAACAGTCAGCTGCGAAATCCTTCATCCTCGAATCAGCGTCCTACAAAAAGGGGACAACGGAATAAAAGAAAGCGCATCCCCTTTCCGTTCATCTCGACTCCGACTGTCGTCGCGAGATGATTTCCGGCGTCATGATTCGGCACGATTTCTTCAAAGCACGGGTGCATATATCGCGGGTCCCGAACGTCTCCGAGGGTAGTGAGAATTAAGGCAAAGGCCAACATACATATATATATATATATATATATATATATATATATATAAAAGAGGGGGTGAGAGGACGAGGCGCGCGATCCTGCACGGGTTGGCCCTGTCGAGGGAGGACGACAGAGCCATATGGAGAGCATACGGCGAGCAGCAGGCTCTCCGCACCCGCTTCCCTCTTTCGAGGGTTTAATCTACCCGCCAAACTACCGTCCAAAGAAATCAGGTAAACTCCAAACTTTGGCGCGTCTCCATTTCCGCTATTAGGCATTTTTACATATGTGCGGACATGGCCGCGCGCGCACGTGACGTATGGATCCGCTCTCGGGAGATTATCTCGATGCACTTGTGGAACGGAAGATCATCATTTACATCATTTATTCTGTCGGCCGTGTCGACGCGTTCTCCGATTCTATCAATCGTTACCATTTAAAACAAGCTGGTGTGGAAGTTTTATTAACGAAAACATATCAATTTATTCTTCGAAATCAAACTTTATCTTGATGCAAAATTCTTCAATGCAAAATATTAAAGATTTTTTTGTTTTGTGTTAGAATATATCTTAACGTAAGTGCGTGCACACATATTCTTAATTATTTAAAATAATATAGTGTAATATAAAAGTAGGTATACGATTGTGTGCGATTGACAAAGGGGTCGCAGAAAGTGATGACGCGGTCCGCCATGAAGATCGGAAGTATAATTCAAAGTAGGAGAGCAATCGAAAGGAACCGATATCCGACCGCCGTCGATCTCGAGACTGTAACGAGCGACACGATGGGTAATCGTTTGGTATCGCGCGTCGCCGCCGACACTCGATTCCTCGATTCGCCGAAGAGAAGAGACTCGTTCTAGTAGACGATCCTGGGGCCCTCCTGTCTCCCGCTTGCCAACTGTCCCAGGTGTACGTGGGCCCAGAACGAAGGAGAGGAGGACTTGAGGCGTGTGGCTGGCGCGTGCTGCTAGTCCTCGATTCCGATTCCCCGCCCTTAAGTTGCTTCCGATCGTTCCCTTGACTGCCATCGCCACCACCACCATCATCGCCACCGCCGCCACGGTTCGCACCACCGCCGCCGGCACCGTCACGCTTAACGAACACGCGAGGTGAGGCTCCTTCGTGCTTAAAGACACAAAACTCTTGTTATGCCCGTCTGTCTCTCTCATTCTTTGTTGCCCGATCGTCCGATATCGCGTGCATTCTTCACAAGACACATATTTCTAAATTAACGATTCTACATTTTGGATATTTGGTACTTCCTTTACTAATTCTTAGAAAGTGTGCTTTCTAATTTTCAAGATGCCTGATGAATTTCAGTGACACTTTTGAAAACCTGAAATAACATTCAATGTAATAACTTGTATTTTACAAAATGTCTTATAAAAATAATAAATATTTTTAATTTTTCCTAAAGTTGATTATAATGAATATTAATTTATGTGTGTATTCGATAGTTTAGAAAGTAGAAATTGCAACAATAGCAGAAAATCGAAATTTATTTTATAATGTGAAATGGAAGATTCTGTTACTATACTATGTCCTTACACTATTAAAAGTGAACAGACGTATGTCATAACAAATATATTATTTTATCCCATGCTTTTTAAAATTCTTTGTCTAAATATACATCTTGTAGATTCCATGATTGTATGATTCTATGATTAAAGCACAATTTATGAAACACTAAGAAAGAAAATAAGAGAATACATGTAAGAAAAAAACATATATAAGAACAATTTTTATATTTTTTATTGAATACTGAAAGTATACTACCGTGGAAATTTTTAATTATCTATCATAGTTTTTATCCTAGGTTGTCGCAACTTCGTGTACCACTCCAAAACACATCTAAACACGTTATAACAATTACAATTTATTTACAATTAAAACAATACATTACGTTGTTTTTTTTTAATCCGCGCATACATTTCCGCAACTTCCTATTTTACTAATTTTATTTTTGAAATGCTAAATATGCTTAACGCTTTCAACAGGGAGCGATATTAGGCCGCCGCGTCCTTGCATCTCGCTAATCTCGGCACGGTGATCACTTTCCAATTATGGAAATGCAACGAATGCATATATACATACCTATGGGATATAGGGCTCCTCTTTGCGGTTCGTGCAGAATCGGCGGCGATTTTCGTGCAGACGTATACGATCTCGGGGTGTATAGCTCTGGTAGATTATTGATTATCGATTTTCGCGTCGTGCGTGTCGACCCCGGGCGATAATTTGATTCAAACAATCGTCTTGGCCGTTGTTAGGAGGCAGTCACGGTACTACGGCGGCGAGATAATTACGAGACGGGATTATGTTTGTCTCACACGTGTTACACATCACACGCTCGTAGACGGCCGTCGAATCCGAAAGTGTTAAGGCTGTAAATCACTAATTTGCATTAATCGCGGCGACGAGCGTGTTCAGAAACATGTTTGCACGGCCGATCTACATTGTGCCCTTTCTACATTGTACTCTATTCTACTATTGTATTCGTCAAAGAATGAACTTTCGTGCTTCTTTTATCGTTTCTTACTATTTTGTTCATCCGACCCTACCTAAAAACCGAAATCTAGATCAAAGTCCGTTTCAACACGAGATCCTTCGTAGAAGAAGATTTCGTATGAAGCGGATAACAAATACCTAAAAAAAAAAAATAACTGGCCGAATTCACTGTCAAGAAGATCTATATTTGTAAAACACATCGGTTCTTTTTCCGTTTAATTAGAGGAATAATCAATAAATAATAAAATTAAAGAAGTAATGAAATAATTAAAGAAATTAAACGCACCGATTAAATTTACTTTCCTTTCGGCGGACTCCTACAAATAAAAACGAAGTTTCTCGACTGCTTCATCTTCTTCTTCGTTTTAGGTCTGCTCGCATAAGTGTGTCTTCGCATCTTCGCCGACGACCTTCGAGACGATTGGTAGATTCACACATAGAGACCCGTGTATCGTGGAATACACTTATCCTTTCCTTCTTTTCGCCGGGCGACAACGGCGATCCGGATTTCTTCGGGAATCAAGTTTCTCATCGCTAATTATGTAACATTCTCGAGTCCGCGCGCGCGAGAGAGCAAAAGTCGCATGGCACGCGAGGCATATATACAATGGCCGCATCGTCGAACGATGCCGGATCATTGTGGCAGAAGAGCGGTTCTTTTGATAGTTCTAAGCTACGTTAGCATTTCTATGGCGACCGGAATATGCATTGGTCGATTCGTCGAAAAAATCCGTGCCGCGCCTGCGGCCGTCATTGTGCGACTACGCGGCCGACCGACAGGTTAAAACGTTTAGCCATTTATCCCGTCATTGACGCTAATCAGGAACGTTATTGGCATTGTACCGGGCGAGAGAAACATTTACGTGTGAGATTTTTCGCGCGCAGAAACGTGTAAATCGCGCCACGAATTTGTTCATCGCTACAAAGACGATCCACACAAACGAGATTGTCGCGGTATTGGTAACTTCCCTCGGTAGGGTAGACGTACCGATGAATAACCGATCATCAGTGAATAACCAATGTATCTTTCTTTATTCTTGTTTTTTTCCCGTCATGCGTGTATAAAATTATCTTTTCAAGACGGAGAACATCATATTACGATATTCGAGACAATTTGGTTTTTTGCTCGAATGACGTTCGAGAAATAACTGCCTTCTAAATTTCAATATTTAGAATTTTCAGCATTTATTTCTTCCGCTTCTTTTGTCTGATATTGCAAAGCATTTCTTTTATAATGGAAAGTGAAAATTTTTTTAATTTACACGCACGCACACGTTTGTATCTGACGTCGAGAAAGGGAAACCGACTCGTGGGAAAGATATCCCGCCCACAACTTGATCGCGCCCCGATTGAATTGGTCCAAACTTTCCCAAAACTTGGAAACCAGGGCGTTTCGTCCGATATGGCAGCGTTAATCTCAAAAATTGGGCATTTTTATGGCTTTTCGTAACCGATGTGAACCTCTGCGGTAGGGATCGCGCGCGGCCCTCGGGTGTTAATGCAACCAAGGGTTGAAAACCCTTCCGACAACGCTATCGCCCGTTTTCGAGTGGCTCGATCGAGAGATGAACGATCTGGGTTGAAGTTTCTCCCCGGCCGACTTTCCCGTTGCGCAATCGAATCTAATTTGCGGTAATCGAACGGATCTCTTTGTAGATGTCTTGGGAAGCCGTTTCAAAATGCCGATACAAATTACTATTATTAATTACACATAACTTTCACGCGAAAAATCAAAGAGTGACTTTTACAAATTTGAGATTCAGATCTATCTATTTGTCTTCTTTCAAATGAGGCGGTTTTTTCCGAGTCTTTTACAATACATCCTGCGTAATATTAACGTCGCAATCGACGAAGTAATTGCACCCGACGATAAAACGTACCGTGCGTTGCATCGTCCGCGAAACCTCGATGCAAAGTTGATCCGAGGATGAACTACAATATATCCTTGTGTGCGGGACCACACAAGTCGGTCCCGCGGAACAATCAACGGTAACTATATATTCAATTTTTATATTTGAATATTAAGCAGTGGCGCATCCTGTTGTCGACGACCTGTCTCCCTCCGCTCGGACCTTCGCGTTCTCACAATCGAAGCCGCGCACACGCATAAAGTGGATAACGCTTTTCGCTTCTTCCCTTTTTTTTTTCGCTTGTTACGGCGCACAGAAATCGCTGAAGGCATGGACCGTATGGTACTTTTGGCGCACCTCATTACCGCGCTATTACATTTCTATTACGTGCCATTTGCATTCGACGGTCCGAAATTTATTCCGGCGAATATCCAAGCAATTCAAGAGCTATATCTATCCGAGCGTATTAAAGCAATTTAAAGCGAAAAAGAAATATTTATGATAAGATTTAACTAACGAAAAATCTAGGCATACCCAAAGATTTGAAGATCATGTTTCATGTTATGAATTTAATATAAAATTCTAGTAAATTTTTGGATCTTATTACTTAATTATGTCTTAATAATACGTAAGTATTAAAAAGATTTTTAATATTTTTAAATTCATTATATTTAGATCTGTAATATAATCGATGAGATTTTTGGATTACGATGTTTTACGCAGTTGGTTTAATTCTTAATGTCAGATACACGATGCTCGGAAAAGTCTAATGCGTTCGCGCTCGGTCACGGCGGGAAATTCGACGGGAAACCGAGAGATTATCTACCGTCGTAATTACCAGCGACGTATAGCAGTCAGGTAACCCGTTCATTTTTAAACTATGATAAACTAGCGCTCGCCTACGGCCCGGGAATTTGCCTCTATGATTTATGCTAATGCGACGGACCTACCCCAAAGCAGCCTTCACTAAACGCTCTATTAGGCTTAAGTTAATTACGACTACCTTCCTGCGGCGGACCGGCCCGACGCCGATCGTTACCATATTACAATACATATATTACGCYCGATTAACGATACCAGCACGCGCGCGCGCGTTTCATGAATGTTAAAAAACATAAGAATAGTCGGTGATGATTGCAAGTGACCCTGCTTTCTTTCCAGCTTTTATATTATATCATTCGTAGGAAGATATACCATTTTCCTTTATTGTACCTTTTGTTTCTCCATTGTCTTTTCTTCTATGTTAGGTTCCTTTAATCATCTAATCCAATATACATGTGATCATTAGTGAAGATGACTATTATCATGAACATTTACGTGTTATTTACATATGAAATGTGGCTTATCCTCATACTTAATAGTAATTGCTTACAAATCGTTTAATAATTAATTACTTCTTCATTATCAATATTAATAAATTCACGATATACAGAAAAATTCTTTTTCTTTACTTCGTAAAAATTCTTGTAGACAAATGACTCGCATAATTATCATAAATTTTCTATAATAATTATTTAAAATTACGTAAAAAAGTATGTAATAAATCTTTTTCAATTTTTATATAGTGATGTAGTAAAAGAAAAAAAAAATGTGATTGTAACAAAAGCCATCGTAAGCCATGAGGCAAGAATTACGGATATATAAAATGTAATAAATCTTTTTCAATAATTTTAACCGTGGATTCCTATTAAGGATCCAATAATAATCTGACAAATTTTTGGGATTGTAGAAATTGTGTGGGGATACACACACACAGAGTTGTATTATTTGTATAATATATCACGACAAATGAACAGTATTGTTAGAAACGACGACCGCGCATCTAAATGTCGCCGGACAGTCGAAAAGCGGCGCCGAGAGGAGGATCTCGGACAGTGGATTCACATTCTTCCGGATGCGACGGACGATTATCGACAATAACTTCATTTTATCCCGGGACTGATTTTCCGGTGGTTTTTGGTACGTCTGATCGCGCCGCGGCCGAGGCGCGCCGCCTAGTTATTTGCGCGCGTCCCGATATTAACGATTATGGCCCATTTCGCCCGTAATCGTTAATTGACTCCCAGATTTCAGGAAAAAGCACAAAGTCGCAAAGCGGACCCACGAGAAGCGGATCCACCCCCGTAACGGTCGTTACGCTTCTACATCGCGGTTGACCACTGAAAACGTAAGCTAGCAGCTAGCTGTCAGTTATGTCGTTAGTACCAATCGCTCGAGGAATCGGCTTTATGACTTCGACGAACGTGCGTCTACTATCGAAGATCGTAAAGTCGTTTTATTTCTTTGGGCGACACATTATAAACGGGAGAAAAATATAGTGGATTTTATTGATATTTTGATATCATTTAATTTTTAATTAATTGGTAGTGAAAATAAATAGAATTTTTTAATTACTAACTTTTAAGCTTCTGAGGCTTTCACGGGTATCTTCTTCAAAGAGATTAAGAGATTGCAGATTATCTCCATGTTTTAATATACATCATTAAATGTTAATGTTTGAACATTGCAGTTCACTTTATCAGGGCGAGGAGCAACCTGATACTGATTTGCTCCTCTGGAAGAATTTCTTAATAACGCTGAGTAATTTAATTTTATTACTCTTTTAATTGATAATAGAATGAGAAATCGCAAATAATAGAGTAGGTTCGAGTAGTCAAATATCCGCGTTCTAAAAGCACGATCTAAAGCTGAATGAAATTATGGAGACGTCAATGAGCACCCGATTCAACAGGCGATCGTGCAGCGTGTATTGCGATCCTTAGAAACGTCGATTGGATCGATTGGCGTTCCGAGACGAAGAAATCACCGCGGTCCGATCGCTCGTCTCGTTTCGGACCTTCGTTACGGCGAGGAGGCCTCGTTTGAGAAATGTTTCACGCGCTTGGCAGAATAGAGGAGCGCACGTCATGCTTAGAATCGCCGGGCAACAACACAACGAAACGAAACGGCGGCGGCATAACAGCAGCGCTCTCCCGTAAGGACAAAATGAGGAATCTGAAAAGCGGAACCGTATAATGCGGTAATTGTATTCCCGGAATCAGCGCGGCACGCACTCTCCTAACAAGCCTCTACGAGTTCGTCCTGTCTGTCTGGCTGCAGACACGAGAGCAGGGCCGAGAAGCAGACGCAGTAGCTCATCCAGTAATTAAAAAAGGAAAAAGATTGGAGGCAGCGGATGCTGGCGACAAATTTTTTATGTGTCTATTTTTTTGTGGAAAGATTTTTATATAATTATAATTTATGTAATTATATGATGTATCTTAGAAAAAATAGCCAGTAAGAGTAATTGTTATAATATGTGCAACGCATTCACATTTTTTAATAATTAATAATTGCAATGTTTTCAAAACTCTATGATATATTTTTAAAAAGCTATTACTTTTAATATTTTTTTAGTATTTTATAGATGGATACAAAAATGAATAAATATTAATAAAGTTTTCTGAGAAAAGTATGTGGAGTGCAATGTATATTAAGTTACGTATATCTTTTTAACATTCTTTCATGCTCTAGAAATTTTAAGAAATATCTAAAATCGGAAGTTTATGGGCGAGTGAGTAAGTTGCAAGTTATGAAGGACGGCAATCCGTTCTCGGAAGGCAGTAATGATTTTGGGTTAATTGCTTGATCTAATGGTGAACATATCTATCAGCACGCTGGAGTCAATGAATTATTGATGAAACGGCGTGGTCGTGGTGAAGGGGAGGGAAAGGTCAGTCGATGGTGGCGGTCATCGTTGAGGATGAGGGTGGAATAAACGGCGTCCCTCCGAATATAAGTATCCCAGCCCCGAAATATTTCGTCCAGTCTGCGAAAGCTCACGTCTCTATCTGTGAATACATATTCATTGGACTGGCCCCGGCGAAGTACAGGATAGACGCGCACGAAACACAGGGGATGAGAAAATCTTCGTGGAGGGCCGGCGGTGAGATCGCCGTCATACGGCGCTCTCATAAATTACCGCTAGTTGCCGGGTAACATGTTATTTGCCACCGAGCTCCACAAATGAGTTCACTTTGTATTTAATTACTCGACTCACGCCCAGGGCGTATCCCGATGGCGGATCCACCCTGCGGCGAGCCGCCTCCCTCGCAGTTTCTCTTCTTCTTCTTCTTCTTCGCCGCGCCTGCAACGACTCGTGCAATCCTCATCTCAGATACCGCGTTACTTAATTCTACGCTTGTCATCAAAGTGGAATGCCTTCTTCTCAAAGCGTTCTACTTTTAAAACAAATTATCTGACTATCTTTCCACGCTTTTCAGCAATATGCAAATATTATAATATTATAATTTTGGTTGATAATTCATTAGATTTTTTACTTTTTAATATTTTAAAATATATATTTTCGTTATTTTTCCATATTAATATAAATTGTTACATGTCTTTCAACGACTATTTCAAATTACAGTAATAAAGTATTTTTATGGCATAGTTTTGCATTTTTAATCTACATTTGTACAATTAAGAAAATCAAATTATGAGCCGTGTAATTTCGGTTCTTCAGAAAAGCCGTTTCTTGATAAATGCGTTATCTCGTCCGTTCCCCGATTGCGTCGGCGAGTTTCTGGCAAGTCAAGAAGTCCAGACGCGCAGAGGAATGAGTGGGTTGAGCGCGCAACTCCGACGTCACGGGCAGGTAGATACAAAGGTAAAAGGTGGAGGTATACATATACGTATAGGTGGATTAGGGTAAGGGCAGAGAGGCAGGTAGGCCAGACTTACGCTTCGCCGTCCTAATTATTGGTTCCGCCACAATTCCATCCGTGGAACGAGATGATAATAGATGAAAGCGATCAATTTTTAAATTGCGCCTGATGAACGGAAAAAAAGCGAGAATATCTCGCGTGGGATATTGGAAACCGAAGGGGGACGCGATGCAAGAAAAATCTCGTGCCACCTGGGACAGATATCCACGTAACGAGCTATTCGCGAGAAAAAAAAAGTTTTAAAGTAAGAGCCCAGAGAACATCATGATATTTTGAAGAGTCATCTAATGGCTTGAAGTATCTGTCATTGAGAATGTACGACATTTTGTTAATTTTCAAAAATGCAATGAAACATTGTGAAGTATCATATGATTATACTAGCATTTGTCTTGTAAATATTCCTTCACATCTATTCCCATTTGCCAAACTTAAAAATCACAATTCCTAAAATTTCAAGTTCAAGAAGAACTTTAATTTAAGTTTAAGAGGATTTTAATTTAATCAAAGAAGATTTCAAGAAGATTTTAACGTAAAGATTTAAAACTAATAAAATATATAAGCAATATAAGCAAAGAGACGTTGCTATCTAAAATTCTAAGAATTTCCTAAAATTCTACTAATTTTCCTAATTTCCCAAAATTTTCTATATTTTTAAGAATTATAATTCTTGATAATTTTGGGATGTTGAATCACGAAAATTAAGAATATCTTTTTTACGTTTTTCGTTTGTTCTCGTCTCACAAGTCCTCGCATTTGTTTTTAAAGGAAACCTCGTTACACGGAACACGCGAGACAAAACCGCGCGTCGAGTCGCGCGGAGTCGCGCGCGTTCGCATTTTGCACGGGCGTCATCGCCGAAAAGATACGGAAGGTTTTTAAATAGAGGATTATCGTTCCGACTACTTAGGGAGAATTTTCAGGCGGCTGTGAGACGATCTCCGAAATCCAAGACGGCTGCGCGCTCGGAACGAGGAATGACAGAGATCGGGTTGCCACGGACCACCGTGTCGCGGTCATCGCAAACCTTAGCCTACCTGTTTTCGCTAATTGAGCGAGTAAAGATGTAACTGGACCTCACGCCCTTAAAGTATTTGCACCCTTTTGTGCAGACGCGATCCATTTTTATCTCGGGAAAGCGGGCGATCCGGGCCTGCCGACCTCTCGATTCACATGGCGCTCGAACGGAGTTAATGCATTCCGGAAAGTTTCAGAAAGTTTCTAACTGATCTTTCTCCGGATCATATTTAGACTAAATGTTTCTGATACAAATCGCACTTTAGAGTAAGTTATCAGCGCAAAAAATCGACTCTGTATAACTTTAATCGCGAAATAACCAAAACTTACAATAATTTTCTTACGGTGTTGTCATAAGACACATTTCTTTTCTTACATATCCCTTGACTTAATAATTAATAATAATGAACAGAAAACTTGTTTAAGTTTGCATAAGTTTGCATTAAGTTTGTCACAATTAATAATGATAAAAATGTAAAAAATTCTTTTAAGAAGGTAATATTTCCGATTTTTGTTTATTTTGCGATATTCAAAAATCATTTTTAAAACTTTGCGTCAATGAATCTGTTCGAAATTATTTCAATATCGTAATGCTTCTGCATATTTCGAAAAGTAGCAAAACTGTGTGTGTGTGTGTGTGTGTGTGTGAGAGAGAGAGAGAAATTTCTTATATTTTGACAAATTACTATATATTGGATATATACTTATATAAAATATAAAATTTATAATGTGATCCAATTACAATACTTAGTACAACATTTTCCACCTGCTACGAGTGTTCGTTATATCTGATCACGTCGTATTCTCCCTTGTCGTATTCTCCCCACATATTAAGAACAATTTTCCAGTTATCACGCTTGAGATGGCGCAAGAAACGTAAAACAAGGAAGTACCTTGAGCAGGTAGTGAGCATTATTACGAAGGAAGCATTATTACTCTCGTCATCGTCATCATCATTCCGTTTAATCGCGTTCGTGCGCATCGTAAAGAGTTCAACAATTTCATTGCGCATAATAAGAGAAGCAGATAGAACATCGGCAAACCAACTCGACTGCGACTTTGACTCATTTTCGAAAATGCTCGACCGCAATTCATTCGCTCGCTACTCAAGTTCCTCTGCTTACATCTTTTTGTGCGCTATGACTTTAATGGCTACGCGGCTCCATGTGCGAGGAGATCGTGCGTGTACGACGGAGGCGCCGGGCCACCTGTTGCGACCCCCGCTCACGTACCCCGATCCGGTCGGCTCCGGGGCCCCGGTTACTATCGTAAAGTGGGGAACCGAGCTCGACCACGATTGGTGGCCCGGCACGTGCTACGCGAGGGTGCCTCGCTCCGCGAACGCATAAATATCCCAGCGCTGGTCCACCCGACTTTAGAACCACCCTGTGACTCGACTAGACGAGAATCGATCGACGCGCGAGAAAGTCATTGATTTCCGTGCTCATCCCGTTCGCGATCCTGTTAAGAGGAGGCCAAGGCCGCGCAAGAAGAGGGGAGGCGGTGTCTTCGTTCTCCATCGCGTTTAACGAAGTGCGAAGTTTCAGTGAAAGAACTTTTTTTTGAGCGGGAAGAAAAGAGCGGCGTATCCTTTTGCTCTCCACGTGGAGCCGTCGCACGCGCGTGCATCGTTCCAACGCGTAGATCCAGCTATGGAACTGCAGGAGATGTTCCGTTACGGATACATGTTCCCGCCGCGCGAGGACGAGCCGCTCGTGCCTGCTTGCGCGTACCTGGAATTGCCGAGTTATGCAAAGACGACGAGCAAAACCGTCGGTCTGCCGCCCGTCAGCACCCTCGCCGTACCACAGAGTCTCGTTTACGACAGCAGCAACTGCAGCGACGGCTGGCACACCCCGAGTCCTACCGCGAGTCTCCGTTCCGTCAGTCCCGCTACCACTTTGTCGATCTCGTCGGAACCGGAAACGATTAATAACGCGCCGACATATCGGCTACTGGGCTCGACTATCAAGGACAAGAGAAACACAAAGAGGGGATCGACGACAATCGGGCTGAATAACATTGGTAACAAGCGGCTACACGTCGACGCGATGGATCACCTCATGGCCGAGGAGATGATCAATTTAGACGGCGAGCGCGAGGACGTCGAGGAGACGATCAACCTGGACGCCGATAAAACACGGTCCTGCCATGGCAGTGTTATCAGCAACTCCAGCAGCGGCGGACTGTCCGACAGGACGTTGGACGGTGACAGCGAGGAGGATGCGGACGAGGTCAGCGACGGAGGCATGGATCATCCGGAGAATGTCACTTCCGGCGGACGCGATCCCCGCAGGAGGGGTAAATACGTCAATTCGACCATCGTGAGGAAACGCCGACTGGCCGCGAACGCGCGCGAGAGAAGACGGATGCAGAATCTGAACAAGGCGTTCGACAGACTGCGCGCTTACCTGCCGTCCCTGGGCAACGATAGACAGTTATCGAAATACGAGACGCTGCAGATGGCTCAATCCTACATCACCGCGCTGTATGATCTGCTGCAATGAGGAGGAAAGACGCGAGAAGGAGGAAGTGAAAGAACAGAAGGAGGGAGTGCGTTCGTTCGCCGCGATACCGGAAGCCAACAAATTCGCTCAGCAAAGAGAAACCGATCGAGAATTCACGATTATGTGATTCGCGAGTTCCTCTCTCGAATTTAATATTATTTAATCACCGCCATGATCGAAACTAAAACAATCGGAAATGAAACAGTGAATAGTATAAGCTGTAAAAAATTACTTATATATTTTACGTATTACGTAAAAACTACTTGATCAGAAAGATGAAAATTAGTAGATTGACTGCGACAAATCTAATACAGAGATTTAGAGAATTATTCTAGTACGGCTAATATTATCGCTAATATTATTTGATGAGACATGTGTCTTCAAAAATTATTCGTATATGTAATTAACAAATTGGATGAGTAATTATTTCAATAACTTGTATCTGTCGCTTTGAAATTACGCTCGGTAATATTTGTTAATATTTTTTATACAAGCTTCAACACTTTCAAAATTCATTCATTTTTGAAACTATTTCATAGAACTGCATAAATACTGGAAAATGTGATAGCCGATAACAGCGATCTCGTATAGAATATTAGTGTGTAAATAGACCTGTAAATTTTGTATCATAATCCCGTTAACTTAGTTAATCTTAAGCGCTGTATCATATCGTCTGCTGATGAACTGTGTACACTATAATTTATTTTTAATACAGCATATAGCTATGCTTCCTGCGAGACTGAAAACGCGATGTATTTTTACAAAATAAAACTATTATACAGTAACTGTTTTCTACAGTAGTCTTACATGCCTCAACTTTTAAATATCTACGATTGCGTTATATCATATCACACATAACGTCTGAAATTATTACAATTATAGATTTACTTCGCACAACGTTTCTCGTACCTTTAAATTTGCCTTCAAGTTACACGACCTGTTATCATTATCTTTCGCGCGCATTTGTCCCCGGATTTGTACATCGATGTCGATCCATTTTTCGTGCACACAACTCCTTCGAGCAAGAATTCGCCAGCGCGTCGGGATCGATGGATAAATGAGTATCCGTCGAAGAAGCAAAAGAGACGGGCAGCACCACCATCGGTGGTCCGGTCGTTATATGAAACCCGCGCGACGCGTCGGTGCCTGGTTTCATCGCAATTTGAGAACCTGCAGACTTCTTCCTTCGGCGATGACTCCTTCCTTCCCTTTCTTCCCTCTCGCGCGTCCAGCGTGTGCACCTTACACGTTTTCGGCCTGTCCTTCTTTCGGCGGATGAAGCTTTCAAATTTCGCCTAGCGAATGACCACCATTGACTACTATTCTACAACGAGGAAAACGATGTTTTTGCAAAACAGTTTTCTTTTTTGCAAATAAAAAAATGTAGCTAATGATTTGATACAGCGATATGATTCTAATGACAGGAAGCTACATTTATAATTTTTATTTTATTCGCATCTGTCATTCCAAGCGAATTATGGCGTAAATCTCGACGCTACTTCGCACGTGAAGTTATAATTTTCACTTAATTCCTCGAGGGATTTCTCTAAGGGAAAACTGTTTTACTGTGGCAATTTATTATGTATTTCACTTTCGCCATCAAGCTATAAGAGTACATAAGAGTACTAAGACTTTATGAAACTGAAGCAATTCACTTACTTAAATAATTAAGAAAGTCGATTAAACAAGAAAGTTGATTGCTCCGGCTTCTAAGTTTCGCGTATGAAAACATATAAGCGTACAAACTTTTGGATACCACAGAAGTTAGATAAATATTAAGGTCTTTGGGATACACTGATAAAGGAAGAGATGCGGCGTCTAAGTAAACACTGTTGGAGAATCATAAACCATTGACAATGGAAATACCTCCGCCCTTTCGCATTTAACGCCATTTGGGGGATGGAGCGAACTTCCGTGTGCAAACCGCCACACTCGAACGTTCTTTTCAACCAGAACGGCGAGAAAAGTAAATTCAAAGTGTTAACTTGAACAGCAACATCCCTTTTCCCGAAGAAGCGCGTTTTGCCAATTGCTTTATTACATTGTAGATAATAAATTTTTTCCGTATTTCACATATTTGTTGTAACTAAACTAACAAGCTTAATTACAATTCCGCTTCAACAGAAATTATCATGTTGAATATATATGAAAATTATTACATTAAATATAAGAATTATTTTGAAGTTAAAAATTCGTGAACTGTGAATTATTAACGTTTTGATGTTAAGATTCTAAGATCAATCTCTCTAACAAGTTTCCTTCCTGCGCTACAAAACATATCAATTAAAATATTCAGGAAGCTAAACTATACTCCAGCGTGCGTTTTACATGCGTCTCGCGGTTCGTCGCGTGGCATTTAACTTTTTTCCGCCCTCCCGCTGCAGTCTCCACGATAAGATCAAACTGCTTAAGTGGTCGTCGCAAAGCGCCGATTCACGGTTGCATCTAACCGCGAGGATCTCCATGACGGAGGAGGAGGAATACCGAGGAACCTGGGAACCGTCGTGGGAGAAGAAGCGAGGTGGAGACAGGCGATGGGACAGGGCCCTTTCGGACGAGAGAACGTAAATATTCCCCGAGGCGATTAATTCTGCGGAGTCGACTACCACCTTCGCTCTGTCAGCAGGCTCCGTTTTCTGACAAAGGGGAGTCCGGCCAGCGGCCAGTGGCTACTTTCGCGTTTGGACGGGAAGGGGTTGCGCAAAAGATGGGGAGGCGAATAAAGGACCGCAGCGCCGTTGTCTGATCTTGGCGATTGCTTTATTTGAGAGGCGGTCTAACGCGCAACCGAATATCTCGGTCCTTGGGATCGGAATCGGGCTACTGGCATCGGGATCGGGACCAGCGGGGATTAAGCGTCGGGATAGCGTAATCTCGCGACCGGATCGAGCGATAACCACGATCTGCCGGTCGAAATTTGTCGGTGCAGACTGCGCATTCGGCAGCCCCCGCGCCAGCGTCTCCGCAGCACCTGTGTCTCCTCCTCGGTCCCGTTCTTCGCGAGCACAGCCGGACAGACTGAATAGTAATTTATGGACGAGATACCCGAGTGACTGGAATTAGGGATTGCGACAAAATATGTGGCGGAAATGCGCGTTTCGTTCCATTTGGTCGATGGGATGATAATCTTTAAGCTGCATCTCATATTAATTGAATACTTCAAAAGGGTGATCCTAAGTTTTTTGTCTTTTCAGAAAGCTAAAAGGAAGATATAACAAATTTATAAACTTGTATCAACACGAATAGCAATAAACGTTTCCTTGTGATGGTCGGGGAAGAAAGTTGAACGTTATAATTTAGCTTTCTGAATATTTTAATTGATATGTTTTGTAGGAAAAAACTTGTAAGCGCCATTAAAGAGATTGTTTAGATCTTAGAATCTCGACATCTAATATTAATAATTTTGTTAATTTTAATTCTCGCAATTTTGGAATTTTTAACCTTTCAAAATAATTATATTTTTGTTCGTTATAGCTCTGACGTGATAATTTGAATGCTGTGTTATAGAATACATAACAGCTTTAATTTATTTTTAATATTTAGAATTTAAATAGAATTCAATTCTAATATCTTCAATTCATTAACGTAAATCATCTAAATATCTAAATAAAATTATAAATATATTCTAAACAAGCAATATTTAAAAATGAAGCTAACGACCCTTCTAATGTTTTAGAGTATTTCTCGACTTTGAAAAGTCGGACAATCGTTTGTAAATATTTTCGCGCTTATAATTGATCTCGTTGGAACTGAGGGGCATCGAGACACGTGGCAGAATGAGACTCGACCACGTGAGCGAAGATAAACAGCGTATACGTCTACTCGTGCACCCGTCGCGGCGGAATTGCTCAGAGTGCCGACTGCAATGGACATAAATCAGCCGCTCCTCGCCGACGACGTTTCGTTGCCATTCGCTCGCGCGACCAAGTCGCGGCCAACGTGCCTTCTGTCCGCTCGTTCAAGCTTGAGTCTGCTGTATAATACATTCAATGAACTCGCTCGGGCTTGTTCGCTCGGGGAAAACGTTTCCATTTTGCAAGATAGAGATGAAGAAATGAATAAATGTACAGAGTGACTCTCAATCGCAGGCGCAGAAGTTACGAAAGTTACGCAAATGTACGGGCGCAACAGAAAATTAATCGACAAATGCGAAGGATAATTCCTGATCCCTTTCAATAGGTATCACAGAGACGCTCTAAAATCGTCCCGTCCGGGTGGTCCGACGGAAGTCGATCGCGCGTATTGTCTAAAAAGAAAGCGAAGGGGAGCGATCTCCTTTTCGTACAAGAGATGTGTATATGAAATCGCATCGCGATCCCACGATGTAATATCTCTTACAACGTGCCTGCTCGTGCGTGCTCCCGCGAACGCTTCCGGATTATAAACGCAGGTAGACGGACAGCTCGATCCTGGAGAAGGCAACGAGCAACACGACCGCCTATTGTGCCCCGCGTCGATGATCCTGCGTTCGCGCGTCTCAAATCGTAAATCGGCGAAGGATCCTGTACCTGCGATCGTTTTTCCCAACGCGTTTCAAGCCGGGCATACTCGGCCCCACCTTAGAAGATACGATATCTCGTGATCTTTTTAATGTTCCCGATCCTCGATTATCTCTAAGTATCGAAGGATACACGGGATGCACAAACAAAATACCATTTTATTATTTCCAAAAAAGTATTTATGTAGCAAAATATCTTTCCTTTAATAATCTCTTTTCGATATTATGAAATTGCTTTATATAACCAATTATAAAGTTATTCTTTTGATGCTGTCATTTGTTTAAACAAATTTTATATCGTCACGAATAAACTTTCCTTGCGATGTTCGCAAGGAAAAAAGTTGAACGTTTTGTTTACGATATACGCGTATGTATAGAAGAAAATTAAAACTCAGCAGAACGTAAACTCGAGTTTGCATCCCCCAAGGTATCCCAAGGGATGTCGATTCGTCGAAGATCAACATCCTTCCCATGGCACTCCCGTCGTCGTTACGCTTTGTGCGCCGAAAACGAGTCACTGACGCCAGTCGAGCGGTTTGTTTGCACGATCGTTTGGAGGCCAAATGAAATCCGCTTAATGCGATCGAGCGACGGTTCGACGATTAGATCCTCTCTCGGTTCCACGTGGAAAGGGCTTCCGCCGTGACAGCGGCGGAAGGGTCGACCGGAGGAGCGGGCTCGAGAGGGCACGCACGTGGGATGGCGAAGGGGTGAGGGAGACTCGAGCCGTGGCGACTTCGGGGAGGCACGCGCTCGCGACACGCGCTCGTCTCCCCTCGCTCCCCTCTCACCACTCGAAATCGCCCCGGGGACATTAATCCCGTTTAATCAAACACCGGTTGGAACCGTAACCGTCGTCTCATTGTGTTTACTATTCATTGAGAGAGGAAGAAAGGAGGGACACGGTGTTTATGCGAGCATTGGTTAGAAAAAAAAGGAACGACTTTGCGTTATTTAATATGTAATAATTAGAATTGTAAATCTTTCTTTCGAAAGTATGAATCCACTCGCAAGATTCTCGCGTCTCATTCGACAAATAACAGCGATACACTTTGCGCGAGACGCGCACTCGCAGAATTACGCTGAGATTAAAATAGATACGTTGACTGATACTGAAACTGTAAGAAAGAAACTGATAAGAAATACTATTATAAAATTAAATCATGCCGTAAATTGCGTCAATCTTGTTTTATGCTCGTCCTTTATTTTAATTAAGTATTTTGTTATAAGTAATTGTTATGAGAATATAAAAACTTTTGTTATACTTATTAATTCCCAAGAAGCTTAATTCGCGGGAAGTCCTGTTTTTTTAATCACTTATAACTTGATGTCATTAGTGCTTCATTGTTTTTGTTAATTATCTAATAAATAAATTATTTAAATATTAATATTCAATTTTGATGGAAGAATTTGCAATAAAATAAGAACGTGAAACTTAGACATCTACCATACAGTGACTAATGCTTTGCATTTCAGCTTTGCAAGTTGACAACATCGATCATAACGGTTTTCAAAATTAAAAATATCCTTTCTATTGTTGTTTAAGCACGTGCGCGTGATTTAATTAACAAATACAGCTCTTAAAATATTTAATTATACGCTAATTTCTAATTCGCTTGTAGACTATTCCATTACTGTGAAGATTAATATTTTTTCATTATTGTAAGAAACAAACTTAAGAAACAGATTTTAAAAAATTCACAGACACCTGGAATATTACATAAATAATCTCGATTAGAGAACAGAATCATTCGTGAATTGTTTTAGAAGAGTCATCCGAATGATCGTCATCACTATCATCCTCGATCGGATCATTCCTAATCTGCTGTTCGTTACTCCGTCGATTTTCGGGATTGTTTCGCATATCGATTAATAGACTCTGCCTGCACAATGTCGTGATCGTGCTCATGTTGCCACCGTCGTTCCGGGTGCGAATTAATCGCGAAAACTTCAGTTTACCGACAATCTTCGCCAACGGGCTCGAGGAATCGCGACGTTTGGCGATGGCCCTTGGCAGAGACTCGCACCCGCGATCGACCGTAACTAACCGATCGAACGTGTCGGGATCTACGTTAATCATTCCGGCGCTCGCAGACTTCACCAACGAATCCAATCGAACGTCAATCGCTCGATCTTCTTGCGCGTCGACTTTGTTTCCGTTCACAATTTCGTTCTCCGTGACCAACGTCATCATTTCCGTTTGGTTTCTCGCATCTTCCGGTTTTTCCAAGCTCGAAGCAGTCGCTACGATCTCGTTCAATTTCGATGTTTCCGTGGTTGTCGATATTTGAGTCGTCGACGTCCGTCTCCAAGGATCTTCGGCGGTAGCCTCCGCCGGTTCCATCATGGAGCGACAGAAAGGACCGCCCCGTCGCGACAGGAAGCTCTCCTTGGCACGTCGTATTCTAGAGGAACGCGATTCCAAACTGCTAACCACGGAGGATTCTGCTGTCGTCGTTCGCCCTTCTCTTTTCGCCGCGGCGTCCGAAAGTATCCTGAGCTTGTGCATCAGATCCGACGGTACCGCGTCGCATCTCGCGTGATTCTCGTCTCGCTGCTTCGCTTCGTTTTGTCTACGATCGAATTTGACCTTCTCTTGCCATCCTTCTTCTTGCTTCTGGCTGTGGTTTGTTCCTGTGTCGCGTTTGCTTCCAAGTTGCACTTGACTGCACTTGACTTTATCGCGTTCTCCATCGTCCGTCTGATTATATTTAAACTCGCCCCGTATTCGGCTTATGTTTTGATCCCTCTCAATCATTACTTTTGATTTCTCTAGTTGCTCAGAAATTCGTGCAGAAGTGTGCCCAATTGAGCACGCGTTTATCGGCGCGGTCACAGGCTCTGTGTCTGATTGATGAATGTTTTCTTCATCTACATCAATGAACGGTAGCTCTTTGTTGCTTGGTTGTTTGTTTAGTTTCTTATTATCCACGTTCTCTTCGCACGGGGAATTTTCCTCCTGGATCGTTGTCGCATCTTCCACCTTGCTTCCTGAGCTTCTTCTGGACTCAGCCTCGGAGGGAATCTCATCCTCCTTTGACGTGGAGCGCAGAGGCCACGGCAGCGATAACGATACCCGCAGCAGAGCGTCCTGTCGGCCCAATTTCGGCGACGCCGATCTCGATTTGCTCTTGGATTTCGACGAACGTGAAAGCCGACCGTCGACGGAGCTGTCGCTCTGCTTTCTCGAGGACGGTCGATCTTCCGATCGACGAAACGGGCCGAAGATTATGCGCTTCGTTTTTACGAAGACGTTTTTGGTAGAAGAATTATCCTTTTTGATATCCTTCTCGATTTGATCGCGAATCTTTTTAGACGTATAATTATTGACGGCCGCGATCTCGTCCCGGCGATTCACGAGACGATCTCGAATTCTCTCCGCAGATTTCGTTCCGCTTTCCGTGCCCGCTATAGGCACGATTATTTTATTCAAAGTCTCCTCGTTGATCAGAATTCTCTCCAAGCAGCGTGCCTCGTTATTCTTGGAGACTGTTACAGGGATAGTCTGAACGGTCGAATTGATCAAGAGATCTTTCCGAGTTTCCAAAAAATTTTGTTTTCTTGTTTCTGATAATCTCGATGACGAAGAAATCTCTTTTACGCAGTTGCTTCTGTCATTGTACGAGGAGCTGCGAATTTCATGATAATCGACTGGCTCGTACAAGCGATTATCCATCGTATCGCCGCACGTGTCGGTTTTAAACGTGAGGATTTCATAATGAGGTTCCGCATCGGTCTGCAACTCGGGTGAATCGCAACTCTCATAATGTGCTGAAGCCTCATTTTCGCTATGGCATTCCGATGTATTCTTGTTATCGTCCGCGACAAAAGAATTATCGTGAGATTCTTGTAAGAAAAAAAGATACGAAGTTAAAACAAAATTCAGTAAAAATTATAAAATTGAAGAAGAATTTTTACGGACTTACCTGAATTTGAATTCGATAATTTCGGTGAGGTTTCCTTGGAATCGCGACAGTCCGATGGCACCGTTCGTGTTAATTGATAAGCGCTGGGATAAGCGCAAAAATTTGCGCTGAGAATTATCTCTCCCCGTTCGGTCTTCTCGTCGTCTTCGTCATCTTGGAGATTCTTTGACTCGTTCGTCCGCTTATTCGATGATTCACCTGCTAGATCCTCGATTTTCTCCTTACACATCTCGTCCATCCCCTTGCACGTGCGCGGTGTGTCCTGGTTGTACCGACAGGACTCTAATTTCAATTGCGCTATGATAAAAACTTACTTTTCCAAAAAGTTTGAGCCTCGATACAGTGACTCGAATGTCTTGCGAATCTTGACGAGCGATAAACGGCTTTACCCGTAAATAGGCGATTTTTTTTATTATGTATTCATGCTTTGCGCGATTAAAATATTAAGTTAAATAGATAAACGTGCGACATTAAAGTAAGGTTAAAATAAAATTAAAGTTCAGTTTTAGATGTACCATAAATTCTTCCGCATTTGAAGCCGTCGGTGAGATTTCGAGACTCTTTGTAAAGTGAGCAGATCCGGCATTGTCGTTTTCTGAAAGAACATCAGGAATATCAGGAAAGTAGAAAAAATATGCATCTTTGTTTTCTTTCTGAGACGCATGGTTTACGGGAAGTTGCATAAACTTAGAAAATATCGCGAAAAGAAGTAATTAAAGACTTCACTCTTGTAATAAAAAAAATTAGTATTTAGGATATCATACCGAGGAAGTCTTCTTTCGTTGTATCGTTTTTATTCTCGCAAATCGATGTAGAAGGTAATTCGAGTCCCACCGAATCTCTGGAAACACATCACCGATTTTTTACACGATTGTCAAAGAACGATTGTCTTCTTGAGAAAATTGATTCGCGGGTTTACCTATTCGCTTCGTCGCCCGACTCGTCCCAAGTGTCTCGATTCCACCCGACCGAACGGTCGGACTTTACAGAATCGCCGGAATCCGGAATCGAGCGTCGTTTTTTCTCGGTCCATTCTGCGAAGTCTTCTTTGCTTTCCTTGTACCAGTTTGGTACCCAATTCGGCTTGTCTTCATCCAACGATATCGTTCTCCCGCGCCAATTCTCGGACACCGGAAAATACTCCGGACTCGGACTGTTTTCACTCGAGCAAGCATCCGGACTAGCTTTCCATCGTTCGCAGTCTTCATCCTCCTCGGTTTTGACCAAGAACACTGGTGAGGGCTCATGGCTCGATGTGACTGTGCCAAGAGGAACGGCGATGCTAGTCGTTTCGCTGGCCGCGACGGAGTACACCGGCGTTTGATGGGGTTGTACTCCTGCCAAGGGGCTGGCGGTCTCCTCGATAACATCCTCGATGTCGACAATCATCGCCTCTGGCTCGGAATCCACTGTATCCTCCGAATCTTTGATCCCCTGTGAGTTATCTGAAACAAATAAATGGAATAAATTATTAATAACTAATGGAAAATTTGGTGTGATAGCAAATATGGTTTAGACAAATCAAATGTAAATAAATAGAAGTAAAATACATACATTATAAATTTAAAAGTAAAATAATTAAGATATAAAATCACAATTTTGAAAATTGGATTGATGAGCTAATAATTGTTTGAGAATGTTAAGTACATTTCGAAAAGATTATTAATAAAACAGCACTTACTAGAAACTGGTAGACGGTCCATTCGAGTGTCATCCTCGAGCTTGTCTGCGGAAGTGAGAGATTGGAGACTCGCGGAGCGACGTAGCGTGAATGATTCGTCACGAAGGCTGCCTTCGAAGACGCTGCCGTCGGACTTAGATCGCTTCAGGGTCCAGTGGAATGAATGATTCTTGTCTGCAATTACGGAATAACAATATTTTAATAGTCATTACTTCGGAATATCAGGTTTTTCAAAATTATTTAATCTGACTCGTCGTACTTGGCTGTGCCAATGCAACTTCATCCGAATCTTGCGCGAACGGTGTGTAGCCTGGTCCCAAAAGACGGAACGTGGAGGATCTCGGTGATATCCCACGGTACTTTTCCCAGTCGTACAACTTTCTCGTAAATTCTCGAGATATACCCTCGAAACGGTACGAGCCGACGGATGTGCGAATCAACACTTCGCTGCCACAGTTTATGCCTCGAGATGTAGCCATGAATCTTGAAGCAACCGACAAGCTCAATAATTCACAAAGAGCGTGATTGACTTTTAATATTTTATTTAATAAAGATATTGCGGTAAAAAAGTAATCTATTATATATTATTTTGCAAAATCTAAAAATTATACTTTTTACGACAAGAAAATTAAAGTTTTTATCGTTAAAAAAAATTGCAAACGGAGGACTCAATTTTGTCTCTTGTCTCATTTTATAATATTTTTTAGTACTTTAGATGATGCAAACCTTTATTATGAGATTATGCAGTTTAAAATCAAAGATTAATCGCAGCATTCAGAATAATTTTAATGAAGTAAATCTATTTTTCTATAGCATGAACAGAATGATCATTTAAAAAGAGATACGTCTATCTGTAAATTAAATTGAAGCTATTTCTGTGAGCTGCATTTAATAGCGATAATTATCGCGCAGATCTGTGTTGCGTCACAATAATCAAAGCACGATATCTCTATTCTTTACACTGTTCTTTCATACCTCGAATCGCCATCGAAGCAATCGTTCAGCTGCCTTGCATCGCTCTCTCGAAGTTCCTTCTTGGTCCTCTGCCCGAACAGCAGAAGCAGCTTTTCCAAAGCGAGAAACTCCGTTTCGTCGATGTCAGACGCAATGCGATTCGTCGTCGGTGATTTCGGTCTCTCGCCGCTTCGACACGCGGCCTCGCTCATCCTCCTCCACGCCTCCATTCTCTTGATGAAATCCTCGCAGAGATACTGCTTCCCGTCGCTGCCCAGGCTTCCCGCGCTGCCGATACTCCCACAGCTTCCGCGCGATCCGATCGAACTCTGATTTTTCTGTGCGAAAAATGTCGAAAAAATGTTCAGAAATGTTGCGAATCAGAAAAAAAGGCACGCAGATATCGCAGCGAAGTTTTCGATTAAAAGTGATTTCCGATCTTAGACCTCTTAATTAGAAGACTTATCAGTTGCTTGCTATTTATATCAAAACTCAGATAGTTCTCATTTATGACGTTATAATTCAGTGCACGTTCTTTTTCATTCTGACGAGTAAGATTCAACTACACAAGCTCAAGCTCAAGACCGTGTGCTTTACTAAGTTAACATTAAAAGTGATGTTATAAGCCTGTGTTGTTATGCGATAATTTTATCACCAAAGTAAGCAAGTAATGACGTCATTATCTGAGTATAAAATACTCACATAATTATAAGCTCAGTATCACTTGTGTGAAAATGGAAAGCAACTGTCATAATGAAGAATGAAGATTTCGTGATTTGAGTAACAATTCGTTCCAAATTTACAAGATTACTTTAATCTCCCTCAGCCCTCTTTTTCTCCGGGACACTTGTTATTTTTCATGCGATTGCTCGCGAGATCAACGTACGCCGTAACTGGGTTCAGGTTTCGAGGAAGAGCGCCAGAGCTGCCAGTCGGTCAATCGTCGACGGCTGACGCGCTGCTGCTCGATGGCCACGCTGGACCGACGACCCTTCTTTGCTCGCTTCCAGTCCTGCAGCTTCTTCCTGAACTCGGGCGCGAGCTGCTCCTCGTTCAACGGCAAGCCATTGCGAATGTTCTGCGGGCTCTTCAGCCGCTCCCACTCGATCAGCTTCCGGTGAAACTCGGCACCGAACTTCTCCCGCAGCGCCTGATAATCTCTGCGCGCTTCCCGATAGTGGTTGCCGTTGTTATTGGTACCTGCAACGGTTTTACCGAGATCCTCGACGCTTTCGCTACAGCTGCGAGCTCGGCGCGTATCTGCGTTTACAACGAAGACATTTTATGCGGCGACGAGAAGCGCGTATTAAGCATGCAGAAGCGTTAGCATGTTGACAAGTTTTATATGTTTTGCCCTGAAGATCACAATAGAATTTTCACAATGTTTTAACATAATACATCGCAATATTTAATTTTTAAAATAATATGTTTTAATAAAATTCTTAATTGTTGAATATCGCATTTTTTTATTTCAGTGTTTTCTAGTTATTTACGTTGTACAAAATTTTTTAATTGATATTTATCCTATTTTAATCATTCTAAAAAATGGAACGGATCCGGCCACAGACAAACAATGTGCTAAGAGATCTTCTTTTGATTCTTTCGGACTGATTAGTTGTACTTTTCTCTCTCTCTCTCTCTCTCTCTCTCTCTCTCTCTCTCTCTCTCTCTCTCGGAGTTTAAAACTAGAAATAGAAGAGTTTATAGCAGTTTGATGATGTTGATTTAAAAAGAGAGAGCGACATTCATTAGATTGAAGCTTTTCCGCGAAATGCATTTAATATAATAGCAATAAATTGCAGCACAAGCATTAAGCGATAAGCATGAATTAATTATAAAATAAATGTTAATATTTTCGAGAATCTTTTATTATATTTTTATTTTGACAATAGGTATGTATTTGCATTGACGCTTTAATATATATTTTTTTAAGTGTCTTTTGTTTGTCATGTATAACATTTTTATTTCGTTTTGACAAGAGCAACATGTGACACATGATCATCTGATTGGTATGTTGCCAAAAAATTTTCAAGTAGGCTGTCAAATTCTAAATAATGTTGCGAGAAATTCATTGCCCATTCTTCACTTTAGTAAGAAGGTGTCACGAAATGGCAGGTTTATTGAGCGGTCAGAAAATAAAATTCGTTTAACTCACGAACAATATCAAAAGAGACTTGAACAATGTCCCAAACCATCGTTTGTACAACTTTGTTGTAAAAAGTTATTTTCCAAGCCTAAGCCTAAAGTAAATCGTGCAAGTTATTTAACTTCAGTCTGTTCTTAATTAAACACTTTTTCAAACTTTTTCATGAAAGCGCAAATAGGTTAAATTTTGAAAATTTCATTCGTTATATAAATCTTTTAATAATTTATGCGAAATAATTTTGTGTCGTAAACAAAAATTTAATCAACCCTTAAATTATTGATATCAAAAATTAAGACTTAAAAATTAACTATAAATCGAATATTTGATTATTTAATAAAAACTGCTAAAAGTAGAATTTCGTTGCTTCTAAAAATTTTTCCAGAATATCTAATATAATAATATTTATATATTAATATAATTTTATAAAACGTAATATATATATAAATTTTAGTGCGAAGCAGTTACAGCCGGTGACGATTATCTAAAGGCACGACAATCTTTAAAGCTCCATGTTAAGAATCTAATGAAATTCGTGGAGGATGAGTCGCAATTGATCACGAACGACATAAAGAGTCGCTTGGATAGCAGCAAGGCTGTTCGTGCGACTCAATTGGAAAATCTCTTTAAGAAGACCACGGGAAAATTGGACGAGCTGATCAAATTGAACGTTGCTTACGGCAATTGGATGCGAAAGAAGACGTTGCTGTTCAATGACGAGATAAAACGATCTTTTGACGCTCTGGAACGAGCGAGCGATTCAAACGAGAGGCACATAGCGTCTATATTGAAGAAATTGCGAAGCGACGTGTCGACCTGCATCGAGAGCGCGGAGAGAAATTTCGTCGCGTGTCGCAAGCACGATCTTCCTTTCAATCTCGCGAAATGTACGAAGGAACAATCGGTCGAAGCGAAGAGTATGCTCGATCGGATGAACGAGGAAGCGCGTCGCAAGTTTGAAGAGATCGCCAAGTTTCGCGAGACGGTCCTGAGAGCGCACGAGATGGCGGCGCAGGAAGCAATAGAGATAAATCGTAGAAAAACAGCTGATTTGTTGAGGTATCTCGAGAAATGTATCATCCAGCAGAAAAGATCGAGCAAGTGGCGGAAAAAACATGGAACTAAGAAATAGGCAGGCAGTATAAGCGAACTGTTAAACAAACTTTGGAAGCGTAACGCTAAAACTAATAAGTGATACGAAATAGTCAATTTTCAATTAATTATGTAATCGAACCATCTTAAAATTGCGAACATTTCGGGGAAGTCGGCTCCGCTATTTTAAACTTCAGAAACAAATGCGTAACAGAACCGTTTATCTTCGCGTGCCTTTGTGATTCGTACGTAATGTTTCTTTTAAATGAAGATTTATGGATAGAAAAGTATAAAAGAACTTTGCGAAAATAAAACTACTGAATGTGGAAACGAGATTCTAAAACTATGGAGATCGAAAATTTCCCCAGGTTTTTGAAAGATTTAAATTCAACAGAATATAACAAGTTTTCTTTAGTAGCTTTAGTAGCTTCTTTGCAATTAATACAATCAACTAATGTTAGCTCAGAATTCATAGAAGTGTATATCGGTTTGACGATCGCTGGGAGGCTTTACTAAACTCTTACCATCGTTCGCGAACGATTGCGCCGCGATCACTCTAATCGGGCTTGGAGGAACGCTGAAGGTGGCGTTCGTCAGAAAGGCGCGTCTGACCTTGTTCCATTTCGAATCTTGCTGCTGTATCTTTGGCGCGGGCGTTACCGCTTCCTCGATCGTCGAATACTGGAAACAAACATCACATTCTGCTCGTCACGATGACACGTCTGTGACAACCGTTTGGCAAAGCATCGCTGCAGAATTCGGAGGGAACATTATTTACAGCGTTATTTTCTTCGTAGACGAATACGGCGCGTTTCGTCCAAATACCACAGCGACACACCCCCAAACGCGCGTGTTGAAGACAGAAAGAACAATTTCCGTTTTAGCTTCGGCGAACATTACACGAAGTCAGCTTTTTCTCGACTTAAGTCTGTATTTAAATCTGTATCTAAGTCTGTATTTAAATCTGTATTAGTCTGTGTCTTAAGTCTTTGTCAGCAAATATGAAAATACAAAGCTGCGAACGTCAGAGATTTATGCAAATCATTGGTCCAACCTGTCGTTTGAATTCCCTTAGACTTAAAATGTCCTGCCGCATCCTGAGCCGTTGCGGCGAGCTCCCGCCGGAATCCTGCGCGCTCGACGGGAGAGGAGATATCGATTCCGGGGAGGACAAGCTTCTGATTTCCTCCTCGTTCGATGGTATCGTGATCGTCAGAGTTGGCGTCGGTCTTTTCAACGACACTTCCGGATCTTTTCCGCTTCCGCTTGCAGAATACGTTGTATCCGCATCCGATATAATGCGAATCAGCGGTTTACTGCGATTAGCCTAATTGAGGGAACACAAAAATATTTCAACGCAATAATAAAATTAGAATTTCTAGAGGTTTCCTTTTTTTCTTTAAACAAAAATACATTTACGAGTATCGCAGTAATCAGCAACAATATCCGCTCATTAATATGTGTAATATATATCAAGATAAAAAATAATATCTTAAATAAAAAACGACCAAAAAACATCCTGTGCTTAGAAGAAGAAGAAACAAGCTACAGCCTGGCGCGTCAAATGTAAAAATCTGTGTTTCTTCAATTGCAAAATTGGACTCGCTCTAATTTAAATATCGAGATAATTATTGACAATTAGAAGTCTCAGCTACAAATGTACGAGTGTGATTTTAGCTGGAAGACTGTCTCGAAGAGATTCCCCTCAGAATGGAACCGTCTCGTCTGTCCGTTAACGGATACGCTCGCGATGCGTTGATCAAAGAAATTCAACGGGCGCGGTCGTGCGCGCATGTTGCCGTGGATATTTTTAAGCCGGCACTTGTATGTACACCGCCACTCGTGTCGCGAAAAAGGAATTTCGCGGGACGTTCTTATCAAATGCTGTTCTCTCGTGACGCGAAATCGTCGCTACGTTTCGTCGTGGCAACGAAAAGTAACGTGGCAATTGCATTCGTAGAATAAAATTTATATGACATTTGCAGGATGCTGCAATTAAATTACAGAGAATTTTTCACCGATTTTAATGTTACCTCACTAGGAGATTCTATGGAATCGGCGCTCTCCATAATGGAAGTGTCACGATCGAGCGATCGACCGTATCGATCTGGATCCTCCTTTTTTTTATCATCCTTTTTTATCACGAGAGGCGATCCGGATTGTCGGTCCGGATAGTTCACGATATTTTTGCGCGAATCTAAAAAGATGTATTGTTATTAAAATAATTTTTTTCTATTCAAAGACATTCATAGTCAGTTCTTATATTTAAGACCTTTTTAAGCACAGTCTTAAAATGTCATAAGCTAATCACAGAGCTGTATTTAACTCATTACTCAAGATAATCTTAAAATAAGAACAGATTATGAATATCAGCAAATGACTCAAAATTATTGATTAATTATTATATAGAGAGATAATTTTGTGTTATTTCGATAAGATAAGTATATCGTATTGTTGTTCAAATTTTTAATACATTTTAATACATTAATCGTATTTGTTTTAAAATTTATGATCAAGTTTATTCTTTTAATATTAAATATCTCGATAATCCTCTATTGTATAAAGAAAAGAATCTCCTTACGGATTTATAATCAGAAGCTTTTATAATTATCAATTTACAATTTACATTTAGAACTTGATCCGTGAATACCCTTAATTTTAAAACGACCCCAATATTAGTTTCGAAATTTCTGTCCAGAACCAAATTGCCTTTGAATCAATGAATGTATAATGCAGCGTCCACTTTGGAGGACGCTTTGTGAAAACAGTAGACGCATATTCTCACCGTCGAACACATCGTCGTTAGACGACGATGCGGACGATACTCTGCCGATCGGCGTAGATGGGCCGGAGACTTCACTGGTGCATGGCGACAATGCCGATCCGGTGCTCCAGCTTCCGGCGGTGGTCGCATCCGGGATTCGCAAATACTTCGTCGTCGACATCGGCGACGTAGTCGCCGGCGTGTCCGATTCCGCGATATCCGCGAGATCGTTCGTGCACGCGCGCTCCCATTTGAAGGCCGCCTTCACTCTGGTCCACTTGCTGATCTTCGGACCGCCGTTGCGACTCGCGTTCCTCGCGGCACATTTGTCCGCCTCGGCCGTCCACTCGACCAGGCGCGATCCGAGATTCTGCTCGGCGAGCGATCGGCTTCGTTGTCTCGATGAAGCGGATGATCGCACGTTCGAGCGTTCGTTTCTCTTTGGCGTCGAGGATACGGCGTCCCGGCAATTCGATAGCATCGCGTCCAGCAGCGACTCCGCGAAGCCGGTATCCTCGTCGGCGAAATCATGATGCAGTTCCTCACCGTTCGCCAGAGCGATCTCCAGCCGACGATTGGCATTTCGCAATACTTTCGCACGCTCCAAGCCTCGCACGCGCCGGAAGTACTCGGAACTGCGGGTACGCAGTTCCAGGATCTGCTCCGTCAGCGCGCACAGTCGGTCCAGATGCTCAAACGCCTCCTCGGTGAAGGGGGTCGCGTCACCCCCCATCGCCGAGGTCGCCGAGTTCGGCGTGGTGTCGTAGTCGAACGAGTGACCTTCGAACGGCGACGCGCCGAGTTCACCGAGGTAAGTCGCAAGATCCTCCTCTTCCTCTTCGCGAGACGTCACCCCCGAGCGATGATCCCGTGCGAGTGCAACCGGCGGGCACTGCGGATCCGGGGGTGGGGTCGGAAGTCGACCCTGCTCGGGCTTGTCCTTGACCCTGGCAGCTCCTCTTTGATCTCGCGAGCGGTTCGGATAGCCCGACCTGTCGAGCTTCCTCTCGGCTTCGAACGCACCGGATTCCTCGGCCGGGCGGGCATTATCCTTCGCCATTGAATGGATTGCTGAGCGAAGACGCAAGATCTAAATATTCCACAGAATGTGATGGGCAA
Organism: Cephalotes varians; assembly: GCA_037157785.1. Lineage (NCBI taxonomy): Eukaryota > Metazoa > Arthropoda > Insecta > Hymenoptera > Formicidae > Cephalotes > Cephalotes varians. The sequence continues at coordinate 134,375 of JANQDE010000009.1, forward strand.
TATTTAACGAACGACAATTATGCGAATTTAACGACGCTGTCATCTTTTATGTGGTTTTACCGAAACAGCTGTAACGTGTCGTCACGCGGTTACGTTGTCCATAAAATTCGAATAACTTGTATTCGTACCGGATATCTTCTCGGATTTAAATGTTTTTACTCTTTAAATATTTATTTTAATTTATTAGATAGATAGATAAATGTTACTTTATTTTATATTTTATATTAGTAAACTAAAAAAAAAAAAACTGTAATATTTGTATCTTGTTATGCGTATATACACAAAGATTGTTTTTTTATTTCGTCATTATTATGCGCATCAAGCGTCTTTGATTAAAAGGATTTTATTACGTGTTCTTTTATGCCACTAGTATATTTAGTTTACTTTGGTTTACTCGAAGAGATCCGAAGATACCTTCGTCCAAATGTTTGTACTATAATAAATGTTCTTTGTCAGATTTGTTTCTGTATGCTCCGTTAGACGGAAATGCGATCTATAAATTGATGGTACGAGCGAAGTGTTGATTCCTCCCGTAAACATGTTATCGTATAAATATTATGGGAAGCGAACGCGCTGGTAATGGGTTTGAATGCACTAACGACGTTTCTCCGACGCGCTTTTCCTTCTTGCTATGAGAGCTTGGAAAGCACAAAAAGTACAAAGAGGAAACATCAATTCCTTTCTTTATTTGTTTGGCACTGAGACTCTCCACCACGATTTACGCTTCCTATAGTCTTCATGTGATTGCTTCATCAGGTTTCTTCACCGGTTTCTTTTTCCAATTGAACGTGATGTTTCATGGTTTAAAATTAAAAAGAGTTCACTAGATCTCACTATAGCGTGTAACATTTGTTGCGATAATATTAAATCCCTTATATCTAAATATCTATTTACGTAGATAAAAAAAGCAGCCTTTGTTTTACGCGGCGCACAATTCCTTTGTTACAATCCGCACGAATTTCTTCCACGCTTTATCCGGAGAGAAGACACGGAGAAGAGAGTGACGTTGCACTTTGATTTTGTCTCCGTTTTTAAAATTCATTCTAAAAATTTACCCCATCATAGAAACTTTCTTCAAAAAATAGTCGATACAAACTAGAAATTTACTTTTTGCATACACCAATGTTACAATGGTATTGAAAGACTCTCTCGATTTTTTCGATTACGTCCACGCGACGGGAACGACGCTTTCTTTCCTTTTTACTTTTGTGTTCGATCACCAACTGAAATCGCAGATTCTTGGCGCACCCTCGATAGTTTCGCTCTCGCGACGACCTCCGAAACGACGGGAATCCGCTCGCGTGACCTCGCGAGGTCGCCTCTTCGCTGCGAGAGCGAGAAGCTCGTCGGACGCCGCGCGTTTCGAGACTTCGGCGATAGCGCGCCGAATTATTTTCGGTGACGAGCATTCGCCGTATTTACGGCGGATACCCATGCGTGTGTATTGAGTACACGCACGAGTTGCAAAGGCGTCGCGACGCCGAGACGAGAGTATCGCGTCGGCAGGCGGGCATGCGCGGCTGCTCGCGCGTGCGAGCGTTCTTCCTGTTCCCGTCGAAAATAGACGGGAAGGCGGCGGGAAGACGCGACCGTACGGTCCTTATTTATAAGCGTCGCGGAATGACGCTACCGATCATAAAGCTCGCCGTGCTACTTTCGCCGCGCGATAGAGAACCCTGCGGAGAATCGCTAAGAATTGCGGGGTCCATTAGGAAGATGTAGATTGAGATCTCGCGAGGTCTCCGCCTAGCGGGATATTAAACCGATGGTTATTCCGATAACTGCAATTTAGCAAACGCCGTTCGACGCTGATGGACATTGGCGAAGGAAAGGGGAGACGAGCACGTAAAGTAAAATTTTATTCGAGAAGAATACGAAGTCGCGACTACGCGGAAGATATCCCTCCGCAGAAAATATCTCTTTTGTCACATTTCCGGAAGTACGAATTATTCCTTCATCGGTAATCCGGTTAAATCGGGCACTAGCAGCATCGCGATCGCCGCACCTGCGACACAGTTCGTTACTCGATACGACAAATTACAAAACGTAACGATCGTTTTCTTCGTACCTATCAAGCTGGCCGACGCGACGATTATACTCAGCAGGCAGGCCGTCCTCAGGAAGAGCTGCAGCGCGAACACCGTCAAGTGGGGTAGTATCCTCGTCAGGCCCATCACCGTGCCCCTGGAACCGAAACTGTATCAGAAACTACGGGTTTTATACCGCCGCGTCGGCAAACATTTGATTTCCCGAAAACGCGTCTGATGATCTAAGATTAGCCGGACGTGCCGGTCGTTCCGTTTTGCGCGACCTACCTCAGAGCGGTGGGATAATTTTCCAGCAGCAAAACGCACGTCGTCGTGCGCCCGATAGCATAAGCGACTAGGAAAATCGACGATAGGGTTACACGAATCGCGTGGTGCAACCGAAAAATAAGCATGAGCGAGGCCAGGCCACCCGCCAGTCCCGAAAATACTGAAGTCAGGGAAGAAGAGATTCTTTTACATTAAATGTATCGAAGTGGTACATCTTCGCGAAGAAAGGTTTTAAGTCGACTGGATAATCCAAGAATGAATTTGAGAAAATGTTTCGGATAAAAAATGCAGAATTTTGGGACGATGCATTTTGATCTTAATAGCGATAGCGATCTTTGGCGGCCGGTTTGGTTTGCTTACTTAAATACGGCCTTCTGCCAACAACATCGATTCCAACGACGAGCAACGTCTCTCCCAGCACGTAGCCCAGCGATACCAGCGACAGCAGCCCGAAACGAGCCTCGTTTACCTCGTCGCAGCTTCGTAAAAAATCCAATGCCATATTCTGGACGTCGACGTTACACGTGCCGTTCCCGCTTAGAACGTGGTCCCCTTCCATTTCCTGGAGAACGTGCGTGTTCCACAGAGCGAGCCAAACGAATCTTAAACATCGTTCTCGTGATTCTCTTTACAATCGGAGTGCGAGAGACAGATAGCTTACGGAGGAAGCCTCCTTTATTACCCGGGAAAGTGCAGAAGGCACGCTAATATTCCGTACAGTGTCACACGCTTGTACGGAGGCTTGAAGAGTCTGTGAATTCGTTCCCAAGTCTTCGTGAAGTACCTTTGAATAATGCCAGCTTCATCCTCGTCGTCTGGACGCACGCAGCCTTCCAGATCCCTGATCTGCATCGTGGAGAACAATTTCGAAGAAATAAAGGAGAGTCATCAACAAATAAAATATAAGAAATATATCAGAAAAGAAAAATTATTCATTTCGGATGTAATTAGTTGAGATAATTATTTTCCTTCTAATTAAAAATAAATGAATTTTCCTAACTGCGATTAATTTCTTATTCCTACTCGGAAAAAAATTTTTCATAAGAATATATATAAATATATATTAACATATATAATTATACATAGAATATATTCATATAGATTCATATATCTTTTCTTTTTTTATAAAATTAATGTTTGATAAAAAAAAATATAATAATAATACTGAGAAAACATAAAAAATAATTAAAAGAATCATTTTTGCATTGTTTCTTTTATAAAAAATTAAGTTTGAAAAATAAGAAAAAAATCGCTTATATATAATTACATATAATAATCTATATTGTTCTATATTTGCAAGCCATACTCCTATTTCATTTCTTTCCACAACCGAGCTTATAGTATCGTCTGTTCAGGACTCGAGCAAATGACGATTGGAAATGGACTATAAGAAATAATAAGATCTTCGACGAAGCGCGTCGAGTCGCCGTACCGGGTAGGTATCGGCATGTTTCGAATTATTGATGGCGTACATCTGTTGGAGCACCGCGAGCGCTCGTCCCGGCCGTCGACGATGCAACGAGTACCGAGGACTCGGCGGTAGGAGACCGGAGGTGCAGGCGATCACCAGGCTCGGCGTACCGCAGACAAAGGCTAATACTCGCCAGGAACTCGGCCGGAATTGCTTGCCCAGCATGCGTATGACGGACGGCATCATGGACCAGGAAATGCCTTTCCGAATCAAGGGAATCTCTCTGAGATTTTTCGATATTTAACATTTCTCCCGATGAAAAAATATTAAAAATTTCAGAATATTTTATGACGTTTTTTAAAATCTTTCAGCAAACATTGATCAGTCATTGGACAATTATTAATTAAATGTAGATCAATTGCTTTCTTTTTAATTTCAACGTCTAAATCTTCTACTTTCCTTAATGTTGAATTGTGTAAAAAAACGTATAAGATTATTTTTAAATATCATCGTTGTATTCTTTAAATAAATAAACAATATAAAAATAAATACGACTTATGTATAATAAATTCCGAACTTTTTTTAAGACTCCTTGAAATTACATTTTAATCGCGTCTGAAATTTCAGTATTAGAGAAATAAACTATTTAATAAAAAGAATAAATTAAGCGAATTGAATTAAAATTGATTATTAATTAAAGATGTTTAATAAATTACGCAAATTGAGAGGAATTATTTGTAAAACCATTCGGTTACCTAAGGCTGATAAATAGCCGACTACCCAAAACATGTCGATTACTGCTAAACAAGTTCCTCTCTTTCTCATCGGTAGGCACTCGATGAGATAAACTCTCAGAACGATATTATTTCCAGCCACTCTACGAATATAAATTCTCCGTTAATGACGCAATCATCACATTTATTATAATTAAATAAACGCGCACTTTCACTATCATGCACGATCTATATTTTTATGTATTGTTTTTGCAGTAATTTTCGCTTTTTTGTATACCAAAAAGAGCAAAAATATTTTCTTCTTGATAAATGAAGAATTGCAAATATGAAACATATGCAATATAACAAAAAAGTAAAAAGAATTTAAAAAATATTTTTTAAACATATGAAATGTATTGCGCATAATTTTTTATCGATTTAATATGTCGTTGTAAGATTTCCCAAATTGTATCGTTTTTATTATAAAAGGATAGGAACTTACCCCAGTCCCAACATGAATACCGATAAGTTTATTAAGAAATTAGCTTGGGCGAAGGAAAGAATAGCCGAGGCGCAAAACACGATGCCCATAGTAATCGGTATCGATTTTTTACGACCTGCAACGTCTGCTATAGTTCCAAACAGAAAAGCACCTGCTGCCATTCCTACGCGATATTATTTTTAAAAGATACAACAAATCGAAAAATAGTTATAATTATATCAATATATTTATAACTGAATATCTTTGTGATAAATTTAAATTTTTATTAGGTATGCAAATTAATTCAGTGCCTTTATCTTTAATCAATCTACCTTTAATCATCTCCGCAAATTCATTAAAAGGAGTAAAAAGTGAGTTTTGTATGACAATCCTAAAAAAATCGCGATCTGATCCTGATCCATGTTGACCGAGGAACCCAATAATTACGCAAAAAAATTTTGATGTAAAGGCATTAAATTAATTTGTACATTATCAATATAAATTATGTATTTTTTAAATATTTTCGTTTTATATTGGATAACTAATTTGACGGAATAATTTAATTTCAAATCGTTAATTTAACAGTCCAGTACGAGATTAATTAAGATAGCAATTTTTTATATCATATACCGAAATTGGAAGTAGCGATGGGCATTACTGCCTGATCTTTGTTGAGCTTTAAATCGCATGCTATTAACGGTGCTATAATAGGAACGGTCAGAGAAGTGCTTGCTTCCGCAAGCGACAGTAAGCCGCATAAAGCGACGATGAAGTAATGCCAGATACCCCATCCTGCATAAATTTACAAATTAAACAAGTATACTTTTAGGTATCTTTCTAATTTATAGAAAAACTCATTTCACAAATGCAGGTTTTACTATAATTATTGTATAATGTCAAAACAATCGGGTTTTTCTAGCCGGAAATATAATTAATATGATATAATAATAAACAATTTTCCTGAAAAAATGCAAATAACTTTGTCCAATTTTTCGCTTTTTACCTGTTTCAGTTATCGCAGTTTCGCAATCGTCACTCATGCCACGTGACGGTATAGTGACGGCCTTATCGAAATAGCGAAAAAAATTTGCCGAAGAATAGGTTATTAAATATCAAACGTAAAATGAAGTTCTCTGCAATTTGCAGCTCGACTCTCGCAGATCTTTATGTTTAATTATTATAAAACATGAAGGAATAAAGGAAAATTGACAGTTACAATTGCTAAACACATTAAAAGTAAGAAGGCATTTTCGATGACTTGAACTTTCAATGGATTTCAATGATATAGTTCAAATCATTTGGGCTTTTTCCTACTGAAACTTATGTTCCGCCTCACTCAACGTTTTTTAATCATATTGATACTTGTTATCTAATCGATATCACCAATTACGTGCAAATTGACACGGATCAGATTACATGGATCAGATTTGTATACTTTAGGAATGATGTAACATTCTTTAAGAACGTATAGAAAATAAATCCGTTTATTAAACTAAAGACAGATGTTAAATGTGTAATATGTTTCAAGATATGTGTATCTATGTTAAGTAGAAACGGAAGTGAATGTGTCGAACTCGAACAACAGCGAAAGAGTACAAAACACACATACACACGAGTGTAGTTAATAATAAGTGGGAAGAGACATTGTCAATTTATTGTCTATTGATCCTTGAAGTATTCCAGTGAGCCAACGACGTCGGGCTTCATAGTTTTCTTGCCGGGTTTCCAGCCGGCCGGACAAACCTCGCCGTGTTTGTCGGTATATTGGAATGCTTGAACCAGACGCAGAGTTTCGTCCACGGATCTACAATTAATATGCAAAATAAAATCATTAGCAATATTAGCGATAAAATTGTATTAAATCATCACAATGAATGCCATGCTTCAATGCTATATTCTGAAAGTTTATATTGCGAGACACAAAATAAATATTTTTATAAATTTACTAGTGTTTTAATAATTGAGTGAGAGCCTCACCTTCCTACGGGCAAGTCGTTGATGGTGACCTGGCGCAAGTTCTGCTTGTCGTCGATGATGAAAAGTCCGCGGAAAGGAATTCCCGACTCCTCGTCGAGCACACCGTAGTCGCGGGCGATCTTGCAGCTCTTGTCCGCCAGCAGAGGGATGCTCATCTCACCGAGACCGCCCTGTTTACGCGGTGTGTTTACCCACGCGAGGTGACTGAAGTGGGAATCGGTGGACGCGGCGATCACGTGGCAGCCGATGTCGGTAAACTCCTTTACTCGGTCGGAGAAAGCGATGATTTCCGTCGGGCACACGAAAGTGCTGCGGCAAAATAATTATGCAATCACATCCACTTAAATTGCCTATCTCCTATTCATCCGAAATCTTTAAGATGCGCAGCGTGATTCTTAAAATTTTACTTCCTGCAAATGCAAATCTGTCAGAAAGTTATTTTCGTTAAATTTATCAAGTTAATTATAATTATAATAGACAAATCGCTTTAGATTTGATCACTTTAAATTTATGTAACTAACATAGCCTGATTTTAAAACAAGGACTTGCTTTCTAAATGTCTTAGAATGTAGAACACGTATGTCTGTGTTATCGTTTCAAATGCATCAGTTAAAAGCATATTTGACTTGCAGATTTTAAGCAATTATACAACACTTCTTGCACAGCAGTAATTGAGAATTGCATAAACTCTTGCTATATCCCTATGACATGCTTACAAGTCCAACGGGTAGAAGAAAAGTACAACATATTTGCCCTTGTAGTCGGAGAGTTTGATATCCTTGAATTGTCCGTTCACAACAGCAGTGCCGGAGAAAGCGGGCGCTGGTTTCTGCAGTTGAGGCACTGGCATGATTGCTGCTTTGTCACTGGAATACAGAAGAACTTTATAATCCCAGATCTCGGATCCTCATGCACTCATTAACGTACGATTTATTTCCAAAATACGCAAAAATACACAAAATAATCTCTACTCTCGGAAACTTCGCAACAAATTCGCATCTAAACCCGCGCAATAAATTCAATGATACATTACAAAGCTTTTTTTATCGCCGCGCACACAATCCGAGTGTTAAAGCTTTTGCAACTTATCTCTGCGAAGAAACCTGAACATTCGCAAGTTTCCGTGACATTTATGGAAATGCCATAGTGGAAATATCGCATTTTGGAAAACGTACTTAAGAGTAAAATTGTAAATCGTAAATGTAATCGACAAGTTGAATCAACACTTAGCATAAGTGAGTTTGCGCGATAAGTACTTCAGAATTGCCACTAAGTGTTTGTTCAACTGCAACTTATGAACTCTTATCCTCGCGTGTTTTGTCACATCAACAACTTCACACGTATATATCGTTATCTTCATTAATTCCGAGTCAATAAATGTCAATTGCGACAAATAAAACATGAATAAAAAATTAATGCGGGTAAAAAATTTGGTGACGCAGAGAAACGGTGTATCCAGAATTGATTGAACATAATGAATTCATCTGTCGAAAAGAACCGGGAATAAATAAATAAATTTTATATTTAAATGAATCGTCGATCGGAGAAAAAGCCACGTGCAAAGTGGACTTTACAAATAGCTTGTTTATTTGAATGCCTCGCACATCATTTCATTATAAATCATGTGTATCTTTGACACACTAGGCGCCGAATTAAAATACAAAGAGCTCTTTGTGAGCATCGCATAAATTAATATTAAAAATTAAATCCATGATTCTTAAACTTTATGCAAGAGTGACGCTTCGCGGGAAATTGGATTCAGTATTTCTTAAAGTTTCTTAAAGGGACCAACGGGACGAACACGAGGGTTCGATTCAAACCTGGGACACCAGGTGGAACTTCGGGTTGTGTAACGGTCAAGACAGGTATACAAGCCGAGATATCGTATAAGGAGATCACAAAGGAATCGTGGAAAAGCTTCGCTCGTAAAGCGGCAGCTTCGCGCAATTGAAAAGGATAATTTCACTTAATGCACGGACGACCTCGCATTATAGCAAAACTTTTCTTTGTTAGACGGCTCCACTCCGAGCTCGCGTAATTCCAGCTGTGCACTCAGCGATAACCGCAACCTTGTATTCCTTTTATTTTTAGTTTTTAAAGAAAAAAACTGTGAAGGTTTAATCTTGCGGAATTTTTATCTTTTGTATCTATAATCTATCTATAATTATATGGAATCGTAACAGCGTTAAGCGATCGTAGTTGAGATTTAAGATTAGAAGATAATTTCTTTTTTTAGACTTCGACGAAATGTCGAATACTGTAATGCATTGCATAGATTGTGAAGATTATGTAATTGCGTGTACATAGGGTGAGAACAGCTTTGCTGAAATATCTAAAAAATTGGCTAAATACAGATTTGAAAATAATTTTATTTAACTATCAAAATGATTATGATTAGAATGTTTAAACATTGATAATGCTGCAAAAAATTGTAACCCTTCGTCTGCAATTTAAATCCTTTTTTTGACACAAGCGAAATTTTACTCTCAAATTTCTTCAAAATAAAGGGAGAGCGAAGTCCAGTTAACACTTAACATTCAAGTTAAAAAACTATTTGATAAGAAATGTTGAAAAATTACTTCGAATTTTTCCAGATGTTTTGAAAAAGCTAAAATAAAAACTTAAAACTACATAAAAACAATGTTGCAGACAGAGGTAGTAAAATATGATTGCAGATGGAAGATTAACATTCTAGCTAGTTTGAGTGTCACTTACGTAATTATTCTGAAAACAAAATTATTTTCAGATCTGTATTTAGTTGAATTTTTAGATACTTCAGCAAAACCACTCTTCTCGTACATGTAATCTTATATTGCCTGCAATTAATATAACAAATGAATATAATAAATGACGTATAATTAATGTAATTATTTATTATATTAAATGTAATTATTTATTACATTATATTAAAACCCGACCTGTTGCCCTTCAAGTTCAAAGTGTTGTTCGTGTCTCCTTTAGAATTCTCGTTAGACTTCAAGTCGTCTTCAATAACAATGTGTTCTCAAATGAATTTCGACGAGAGACAATACGGCTAATCTGCGATAATTGTCCGATAATTGGCTCGACATTAGACTAACGGAGATTACCGCGCATAAATCCATACGCGATGCGTGCCGGCGAATACGAAATCGATTCCGCACCGCGCCAGGCAAGCCGGCGAGCCGAATTGCGTTAATTCGCGCAACAGAAACGCGGAGATTCATTAAAAAAAAAAACATGTCACGAATACCATATGGAGTTTCTTTCTCACCGCGCTTACGTAAACGTTCCAAGAAAGAGATAACGTTACGATATATAAAAAAAAAAAAAATCCGGACGTCAAAAGAATTAAAGAGAAATAAATTCCAGAGGAAGAGATTTATTGCAGAAACACATTTTGAATAAGGAGAGGATTTATTGGACGAGTCGAATGTTAAACAAAAACATGACACGCGGCTTTGTTTCCATTTCGAATCTTTTTCTCGACAACTTATTTAACTTTTATTATATATTAATTATTATATATACTTATATTACATATTAATTATTAATTATTATATATATTTATTAATTATATTAATATATATTATTTAGAAATTTAACTTTTTCTCGTTGCAAAATAAAATTAATAAACCCGGCACGCAATCTATATTTTTTTTCCCCCCAGATGACGGATAATTTTGCGGGAAGATCGTTCGAGAGGATAATTTCTCGATTCGCACCGTCGTGACACGCGACACGCCGAACAGTCGTGGCCAATCTCTCCATTTCTCTCTCCGTCTCTCTTTCTCTCGGTGACCCTCTCGCGAAATTGTGCGCAATTCGTGCGAAATAGGACCGCGAGACGGTACTGCGTGTCGGAGGGAGGGACTCCCCGAATTATGTAATCCGCCTTCGGGACCTTCTCGTCGTTTCGATCGCGATGACGCGCGCGATCTCGCCGGGGACAACCTCGTCGTCCGATAAGCCGCCGGATTCCGTTGGTTTCGGACGAAGAAAAGAAAAAGGGCAGCTGGTGCGATCGTCCGGCGTCATCCGCGTCGTTCGCTCGTGTTTCGTCGGACCCCAAAAAACGTCGATTCGGAAAATTGTGTGTGACGAACGGCGAACAAACGACTCGGAGTAGTCGGAACGACGGTTACCTTGAGTAGTTCTCTCGAAGACGACTGCGATCCGCGAAAGGCGCGACGAGACGAGAAAGGAACGGGAACTCGCCGGCGACCGGTCTCTGAGAACCTTTTGGTATTGACCGCTGCATATATATACGAGGAAGTCGAGCGGCGTCGGGGAATCGTCCGCGACATCTAGCGGCCGTCGGCTGAACTCGAAAACAAAAGATTCGTTCCACTTGCACTTGGGGGAGTGCAAATAAAACGAAAACCACGTTATGCTTTTCGCACATAAGAAATGAGATGGATCGTTAATCATCGTCAATTAAACGTTGGGAGAAACGAGGGGAAGCTGATAAATTTGGAAGATCAAGATTTTCTATTATTTTGAAAAAATAGGAATCAGGGGAATCAATTGTGTATCTTGACGAAAATTACGAAAATGACAGAAAATTTATTAGATATTTAAAATTTATTAAAATATTTATAATTTTGGTATTTCATGAAATTGCTCACTTTTGTAATTTTCATTTTTGTGTGACACAATCGAATCTCTGGACAATTACCGAGGAAATCTTCAGATAAACTTTCCTTCAGTTGACGTATGAAATGCAAGAACGATTGGTTTCATAGAAGTGTTGCTAGACTTGTCGCGCATGCGTATTGATAGAAGAGGTCTCGGTAAAGTATTAAAATTGTAAGAAAAAAGATACTATTAAAGTCTTTGTTTTAACATTCTTCAAGTTGTCTTTTTTTAATCGTTCTTTTCAAATTCATATAACAAAAAATAAACAAAATTTAATTTAATTATTACACTATACAATTATATAATATTTTCATTTTATAATAGAAATAATATATTTATTAATAAAAATTTATTTACTTGTGCTACCTAATCATTTATCACATAATCATTATCTTAACAAATTTCTTCATATTAACTCGCAAAATTCAGAATTTCACGCCTATAAGTCATCAATTTAATGCTACAAGTGATTCGAAGCGAAGTTCCTTTGATTGGTCAATTTGTAAAATTTTTTTTCTGATTGGTCAATTAAATGCTTCGAAACATTTTTAGCGTTGTGAATCTACAATAGGAATAACCGTAAGAAACTGACCAATCATATCGATTATTCTCCTCATACTTTTCTGTGATTGGTCAATTCCTTACGGCTTCTTATATAAACGGCTCATAATGTTTTCATCTCCAATTAGCTTGATCGGTTCATTAAGTTCAACTGTGATTGGTCCATTCAACGACAAATGCGATTGGTTAACTCCAATGGAATAATCAATCGAGCTAACTGGAGATGATGAAACTGATCCCTTAAGATTGAGATTGGACTGGAATTTAACCAATCAGAAGAAAGAAAACTAATCTCAAGTTTAGTGAACTTTGCTTTGATTGGTTAAAATCTAATCCAAACTCAATTTTAATCTGTAGTCTGATACGGGCTTTAGAAAACGTTCTATCTTAAACGGTGTCTACAATGAGAATTTAAATCTGAAGTCGCAAGAAATTGACCAATCACAATCGAATATGAAGAGAATACTCGACTATGATTGGTCAATTTCTTGCGACTTACGGCTTAAATTCTCATTGTAGACACCGCTTTAAACGTCGTCTACAATGAGCGGTAGCAGTATAGATGAGGCTGTAAGAGTAAGAAATTGACCAATCACAATCAACTATTCTTCTTACATTCGACTGTGATTGGTCAATTTCTTACTCTTACAGCCTCATCCATACTGCTACTGCTCATTATAGACGACGCTTTATAGAGCCAATTTCACCAATGTCGATTAAACTAACCAACGGTTAATTCCAATGTAATTATCCAATCGCATTTGTCTTTGACCAGAATGAACCAATCACAGTTGACACTTTAACCATTGGTTAGCTTAATCGACGTTGGTGCAATTGGCCCATAATCGTCAATCGCCATCCAATCGGCGATCGCTAGTGCGATTACGCCTTAAGATTGCACTATAGCTGCTACCATTGCACATGCGCGAGAAAAGCGACATCTGGTAACACTGTACTGGGAGAATCTCCTGAAGTTAGCCGCACTGACATTTACATACTTACCAGGCAGACGACGGCAAATGCGGTGACAGATACCTTCGCAGCTTTTACTCCGAATTTATTCAGTCGCAACCGGATTGCAACAGGTTACACATTGATTCGCGTGCTCTGGCATCTTTTGTATCGTTTGAAGAAAATTGAGTTTATCGTACGGTAGAAACGGTCTAACCTCTCGCTCTCGTTGTCGGAAAGTTATCGCTTAAAGGTAAGTTCTTTTTTTCTTGTCGCTACCCTTGTCGTTCATCAACTTTGTTTCGAGTGTGTTATATTTTTCAAAAATATATCTTGAATGTTTAAAATACCAAAATGTCATTCTCTTACTCCACTTTCTCCCTGTACAAATTAGTGCCCCTTCATGGCGCGCAGTGATCACTTCGCACAAGAGAATACTACGTAGCGAGAACAATATACAAACAAAGTAACAATAGAGCGGTAATAAACAATTAAATAAGAGAGGCAAGTCGGGTGTGAATAAATCGCCGTCTCGTAAACTCGTAATGTGTCGTACGTGCTAATTATTTCTGCGTTATTTGTTCTTTAATAACAACAATCTGTATAAATAATACATCTTTTGCGTTATGCCGCGACATCGTGGGTACGATGCCGCGGCGAACGTGTTTCTACGCGCGATTCCGCGGCGCCGACACCGCGGATCCCGGGCGGGATACACAGTTCCGATACATAAATAACACGCGATTACAATCCGCGTGTGCGTTATACCTTCTTATCTGTAAGAATGATAATATAGCTT
>JANQDE010000009.1:148329-287508 GCA_037157785.1 Cephalotes varians
TTACTAGTAATTAATCGAAACCTGGGAGGGGTGAGGGGGAATTTATTTATTTAAACATCAGACGAACGCGTTTAGGCTCTCGCGAAAGAGAGTGGATCCCTTCCTTCCCTCGCGCCCCCCTTTCTCCTCCGTTCTCCCCGAGCTCCGCCCTAAGATCGTTTTTTTTTTTTCGAAGCGAATCTACGTGTACAGAAGAGTCCAATTTCTTTCTCGCTGGAGAATGCCCGGTATAGTTCAGTACGTGGTGCTGCCGGGAGATCTCGCGAGACGGTGGCCGCTGGGCGCCGTGATCGCCCAAGCGTGTCACGCGTGCACCGCCGCTATCCATCTCTTTCACAATGACGCCCACACGCAGGCCTACCTCGCGGATTTGGACAACATGCACAAGGTGGTCCTCGAGGTGAGTATTGACTCTCGCGAAGGGAGCTCGCGCGCGTCGACCGCGAGAGGTCCGTTTGTTTCGCGATGCACAGGGGGAGAGAATTGACTTCAGACCGTTCCCCGTTATCCTACATAAGAATGCCTGCCGAAAGCGGCGTGAAATCACGATTATAACTGAACAATAGGCCGCCGATGAAGCCGAACTGCAGACGCTGTCGGCGAAACTGAGGGCGGACGACATTCGGCACAAGCTGTGGATAGAACAGCCCGAGAACATCGCGACGTGCCTGGTGACGAAGCCCTATCCCAAGGACAAGGTCAAGTCATATTTCACGAAGTACAAGCTACTCAGCTTGTGACGGATGTAAGTGGCAATAAATACCGCATAAGGAAACGTCTCGAGTTGGTTTCTAAGTTACACCGAATCCAATTGATCCTACCGGCGCCATTTCTGAAAGATTCTAGCCGTTCGACAAGAGGTCTCCGAAAATTTTTAATTCGGGCGAAACACGTTAGACTGCACGGTCGTGATGGCGAACGTGATAACCGGGAAATCCGACAAGAGAGGGTAGATCTCTATAGATGAGATACTCTCTCCGGCGCTCGCGCGAAATAAATACTGGCTTCGGAGGAGAATGCCATTCATATTTTACTCCATTCGAGGGGGAAGAAGATCAATGCGCCGGGGATAAGCCGCGCAGCTCGAACGTCGATATTGCAACATCTCGGTTTCATCTTTTTTATCTTCTTCATTTCTCTACTTTTTTCCCATGAGCGATATCGTTCTGACGTACGGAAAATATTTGCGCGTGGGCTACGAACGTCCGAAAGAGAAAAAAGAGAAAGAGAGAGAACACAGCTGCGAGACGCCGCGGCGGTCCTATGTTTCTACATCGAGAAGATATACACTCGCTGATTTATTCCACGGTACCTTGCAAGTATTGACAATGCGTGCGCACAGTCGTGCGTATTCCCCTTCTCTTTCCTTGCGTTACGCATGATACTAGCGTTTGAGTTACGATTTTAGAACGGGATCGCACGCTACTAATCAACTAGTCGTATCAAAAAACGAGTCTACGGTTGCTCTAACGGTAAAAGTACGGCGAAGCTCGTCTCTTCACAGGTACGGTTCGGCGTACGTCTCTCCCGCGGGATTAGCTGAAAGGCGACCTGATCGCGCGCCGTGGAGAAGCGCAATTTCTAAGGAACTTTCGAGGATATCTGTACGAACATGATCTCGCAACGAGACTTCCGTTCTCAAGCGAAATGTTTGATGAAAAAAAATAAAAGAAACGGATTCGAAGCGCGTTTCAGGTCGTGGCTAAGAGCTAATCCATCGGTGCGTTGCGACTTTTCCTACTTCTCGTTCATATTTCATCGTAGCTCCGTTCGAATCCGCGAAGAGTGTGTATGCGTGTGTGTATGTGTGTGTGTTCCTCCGCGACTCATTGCAAGATTCGCACGGACAGCGTTCGAGTTGCACGGCAGGCGAACGCGCGTCTTCTTCCTCATCTCCGCACCGTCATTCTCGTCCGCGAGATGCGTCCTTCGCACACACTTCACTGCGATTCTTCCGGGATTATCCCTCGTTCGCTCCAGAGTGTTTCCGCAGTCCTGTCGCGACGTTCCTCCGCGCAAGGATCATCGCGAGTTCACCCGGAAGACTCCTTCTTCTCATCCATCTTCGCGCATGGAATCGGAGGTGTCGATCGCGGATCCATCACTGTATACCTTTTGTACGTGTGCATGTGTATGTGTGTGAGAGGCAAAGCCGTATCAGCCGACGATACGACGACCGTCGTATCGGCGATACGACCGTAGATTCGCAGTAAGCTCTAATTACTTATGTACACGCACTGCGGACGCTAGACACTGTAAGTACACATATTTACAACACTCTCGATGGCAAGATGATTATTTTGGCGTATATAACGCGGTCGTAACGAGACGGAGGCGGGAACGGGAGGATATACAGAAGTCCTTATGAAAAAAATGCGCTATTGTCCTTGCAACATCACTGCCGCTCGTTCTCCTCTTCCTCCCCATTCTCCTCTTCCTCCTCCTCCAGCCATTGGCGCAGGATATTGTTCCTCGGCTGCAAAGCAAAACGGAAAGGGTGTCATCGACCGTTTCTCCTTAAGAACGGAATTGATTGATTCTTTGCACAAGCAAGCTCGAGATTGTTTATTCTCGATGGAAATGCCTCGACGCGTCCAATGGGCGCAAGACAGAAGCTGCACTAGATTTCTAGATATCTTCTCGACAGTTTGCCAATTTAATTTCGGGATGTATAGATCGATATGTGGGGGAGAGCGCACAAGCGAGTCGGTTATACACGCAGATAGATAAGCCATAAATTAAAAAAGACGTGTATCTTGGACATTGGATGTGTGATATTCTCATTTAATCTTCTTTTTTCGCTAGTATCTTTAGATGGTCTCCAAATTTTCCTTGTTGCGTTGCATTGAAGAGTTGCAAAAAAGTAGAAAAAAAAAATTCGCGTATTGTATATACTATAATTATACATGCGTTTTTAATAATTAATAAAAATTAGGAACTGAGATTTAATAAAAATCAGTCGGTTTAAAAATAAATAGATAAAATGTACGAATGTATGTTAGTATGGTAAGTAGAAAATGTGCGAGCGATTTACATAAAGGGATAGATCTACGAGAGATTCTGGCAATTCTACTCGCATGGCAGATTCCGCTAGGCTTTGTACACACGTAAAGCAGCGTTTGTCCTCGGTATCGCAACCAATAGATATCGCATTAGGAAGCAGCGTGCGCAAATAGGATCTCAATGCGAGACCAAGCTGTCGACGAACATCGCATTGCGTTAGTATTATTACGGGATGTCGCAATTACCGGGACCACGTTAGTTTGGGAGAACGGGATGAGACGAGTGATGAGGGTGGCAGTGGTGGTGGTGATGATGATGATGATGATGGTGGTGTTGGTATTGGTGGTAGTTGTCGGTAGTTATTAGGGCAGCGCACAAAAACGAGCATTATTGCTCGGCTAAGTTCCCGTTCGGGTCCGTGTAGTCCTCGTACTCGTCCTCCGGTTCCTCGTAATCCGTCTCCGCGGGCTCGGGACCCTCGATCGCTGGCGCGGACGTGCTCGTGATGTCCTGCTAAGCACACACCAAAATCCAAGCGTACCCCAGTACTCCCCTCTATCCCTTTATCTCGCGTGTTAGTAGACTATTAGCGGACCATTATCCGCGCTGCTGGTTATATTTTCAATAACTAGCAAAGACGCGGTCCGTTTTTGCTCGGACAATATATTCGCAGAAACTCTATTAATCTATTGATCAACTGATTAATTTGAAATTCGCGGAAGATTCATGGAGCATTCTCTTCATTTTATTTTTATCACACTAAAAATAATTGACATTCGATGGAACAATTGAACGTCTTTTATCTTTCTTTTATCTTATCTGAAAACGACCGTTTTATGGAAAATTGGACAATTTTTGTTGATAAATTATCGTTACGATTTGAAATATATTTGTAATATCCGTATTCTTAACACTTTTTGTTAATTTATCTCGCTACGAGTCGAGATTATATAGGACACAACTTTTATTCCCACAATCTCGTTTGCCCACAGACTCCGAAGCAAAATAAAGCTATCGATTACCTGCGGTGGTCTCCAGCCGCAGCCCGGTAAGGGGAGTCCGTCCGGTCCCAGCGGACACGGGGCATCCAATCCTGGAACACCTTGATCTCCCTTGTTGCCCTTGTCGCCTTTTCTGCCGCGTTTACCAGGCGGCCCCTGCGCGCACACGTGAAATGCATCATCTCTCTGACAGCGCGAAACACCCGATGCAAGTACGCGACGTGCAAATAAGGCCAGGCATAATATTGTTGGATTATGCATTATAGTACTTGATCGATCCGGTGCACAATACCCCGACGAGTACAAAGAGCGAAGGTGAGCCTGTCGCGGGTCGCAGTTTAATTATAACGGATTTTAATTGATAATTACTGCCGAGGTCTTTCGTTCCTCGGCTGACTGTGCCCTTTTGACTTAATTCACTGTAATTACCGGATCGCACGATCCTTTCATCAAAGCTGAGATGATTTCCTAAAGAGAGAGAGAGAGAGAAGGCGACGGCGACAGCGCTCCCGTTGGCGCTTCGTTCCTCGAGCGTTTAATGTTAGCGTCTCTTCTAACATTATTCGCGCTTCGTCATATGCGCTTTCGCGGAACGGTGGTGGCAGCATATATATATATATATATTTACAAATTTGTATGTACGCGATCAAAAGTGTCTCGTGTGGAACTTGGGAATGGTGGGCGTGTTTGAGGATTCTCGTGTTTCCTACAACTAGAGACTTCCTCCGCTTCCTATTTTTCGTGACCTTGTGGCTCCGTGGAGATTCCGCAGTCTCCTCGTCGTGACGATGACGACGACGTCGGCGGTGGCACGGCGAAATCCCACCGACGTGCTTGCAGCAATAGTCGTGAATAAAAAATAAGTACGAGGATGCGAAAGGAACGAACCACGACGCCGTGATGATTTGTTTGCACAGCAGCCACACAGAAACTCGACACGTGCGAAGTGCGCACGATCGATTCCCCCCGTTCTAATTTTGATACGTCGCCCGATGGTACTCGAAATCGAGCTAATCAAGCGAACGCCCCGACGTTGCAGAGCCAACGCTAATTAATTTCGCCTCCGCACTAGTCGGTCCGACATCTCGAATTCGATGACTTCGGCAGTAAGGTAAACTAATCGACTAATGCAAGGATCCTCCGTGTACGAGAGTATTCGCTAACTCGCCAGGATACATGCATACGATTGTATGTCCGTCAGGAGACGAGTAGCATCCGGATACGTCTAGCGCTCCTCTTGGTCAGTTATCGCTTGACAAATAATCTCCGTAAAGCACACAAACGATTTAATCACGCGCGATCGTTTTCGCATCCTCGTGAAAGAAAGAGAAAGAGAGATAGAGAGGAAGAGAGATAGAGAAAGAGAGTGACGGTGTAACTCCAGAGTGGATCGCGCTCAATCGGCGTCGCGCGACGGAGCACGCGCGTCGAAAACGTGAATTACTCGAATTAAGTCAATACTCACAGATTCGCCTTTGGCACCTTTCTCTCCCTTCGGTCCCTGGAATTGGTGAACACGGTCAAAAGGAATTTATTCGGTAAACGTTGGCCGTCGTTTTGCGCGCGCGAGACGCACGGTCGTTCCAGAAAAAGCGTTTTTTCCAAGCTCGAAAGGGCGCTCGAGGAAGGGTGCCGCGTGTGACCGCGATGTCGTATATCGATCAGCGGCGGCTTTTACGTTACCGTCAACCGTCACCTATCGAGCCGTAAAGGGCGGAAGGGTGGCATATCGATTCGCGGCCGGAACGCGGCATGGCATTTCGAGTGGATCACTTGGTTATTGCTCTTCCCTCCGACGAGAGACGTCAATAAACCGAGAATATCCGATGTCAATAAACGCGGCACCGATACGAGAAAGAGAGAGAGAAATAGTTTCCCCGTTTTAGATTCAGTTTAACTTTCCGAGCAATTAGAATTTTGTTAGCTACAGACACACGTGCGATTATTTACGTAAATATCACGTGAATAAGTGAATTTCTGGAACTATAAATTTGAAAGAGAAATTAAGGCAAGATATACCCAAGCGGAACAAGAAGTCATGATTACATCGAAATGCACCGAAATAACTTTTCGATCAATCGCGATTCATTTTAATGTCATTTTGATGTTATCGTGATCTGTTGTTCTGCTTGAGCATTAATTACTTTCTAATTTCTTTTTCCGATATATTAATAGTGTACACTCAATAAATGTACATCGTAATGCCGATTTTTTTGTCTTAAAAAAATGGATTACACACGTGCTTCTAATTTAACTTCTTTCAAAGTCTTTCTTCTTTCAAAGAAGAATAACTAAACTTAAGTAAAAAGGAAATATTTGCGCGCTCCGAGATATAGCTGTCGTATGTTCAGAAGGGTGAAAGGGATTATCCTCCTTCGAGTACCTTCCTGTGCATTCGAGGGTACATACACGAGAGTCATTCCGTTTATACGCTCCCGCATTTGGTGCGCATCGAGCGGTCACACGAGCACTGCTCGAGCATCCTTCCGGACACTCCAGAGAGAAGCACGAGGGAGTTTGCGCGTTTCCCCCTCCGTTATAATTCGGCCGTAAATTTTGATCGGGCACGACCCTCACTAACTTGGTCATATATCGAGGTGACACACGGGAGTCTTACCTTTTTAGTTCTTAAATCGGTTCAACAGCTACTCGCGCGCAAATAATATCAGGCATCGAATGACCTGATTTACTCTGCACAAATGCCAAACGTAATGCGCGAAAATATCAAACGACATACGAAATCGATCGCGTCGGAACCCAATTGTGCCAAGTAAATGGCTCCAAAAATGTCCATACAGCTGAGCACTGAGAGTTCAAGTACTGAAAAATCATCTGCGCAGATCGTGATGATTTTTCGTGGGTTTTTGAACGCAATTGAACGCAGAGTAAAGAGAAAAAAAAAAGAATTTTGCTTCTGAGAATAGATTCCGAACGAAAGAGGGAGAAAGGCGCAAGACGCTGCTCCGTTCTCTTCGAAATCGAACGGAAGCGGCAAAAAGAGAGGGGCTCTTTTCGATTTCTTTTTTTTTTCTTTTTTTTTCGAGACAGTCCCCGGGGTAGATCAGGCGGAAATGTGTCGTCGTTACCCCGGGCTGGTCAGACCGTGTCAGACTGTGTCGCAGTCGCGCCGGAGGACGAGCGATAATCGAAAGCCAACTGTACCTCCGCGCCGGGAATCCCATCGGTACCCTGGGGACAAACACAGATCGACTCGTTAGCGTGTCTCTCCGTGACGACGGTGAGATGTAATCGAGTCAGCGAGTTGACTCGACGCCACTCCTCGGACATGACTCCATCTCGGTACGTGCCCGCACGTACGATCGCGGGCGACGTAAAACAGAGATTGAGAGGGATCGGCGATCGATCGGCATCGCGATTGATCGAATTCGCGGAAGAGGAGACGGCGATCTCCTCTTGCGCGCCGCGAGAGACTTCAACGAGATTTTATTCGAGGCTTTATTTATCGAGGAATTCGATTGCCGTAGAGATCGACTTAAAATGTATAAAGGGAGAAATCTATCTGTAAAATATTTATCCCGATAACCGGAACGATCCGACCGCGAAACCGGAAAATTATTGTTTGATGAAGGGCAAGATTGCCCCGGGATAATACTCGGTAAATCTCGAGATATATATATCCGAGTGTTCTCGATAAACACGAGCGGGCGATATCGCGCGTTAGACGGATCAGATTCGACCGACGGATAAATACTTGATGAAGCGTAGGACTTACAGGCAATCCCGGATCTCCCCTTTCGCCCTTCGTTCCTGGCTCGCCCTGCGCGCCCTGAAAGTACGAAAAAAACATGACGGGCGATTTTGGCAACTCGGCTCGCTCTCGTCGTGAGGAAAGCCAGTGAGGATGAAAGACGCGCTCGCGGCTTCTCGGCTCGATCTTAAACTTCGACCGTTTTGGATTGCATATTTCGGAACGCGAGACGAGACGAGACACCGAGAACGGAAATAGAGCGTGTCCGAGAGAGAGAGAGAGAGAAAGGTAATGTATAATGGGAACGGGGTCATCCCGTGGATCGCTCACCTTCATGCCGTCTAATCCTGGTGATCCCTGAAAGGTAGAGGAAACCTCGTCAGATACACGACGTAGCCCATCGATAATATCGAGCGTGTAATATTGTCGACAGCAACTTAAAACTATGTCGCGGAGGGGAACTTTTATTATTAGAGATCGCCCTTTTGACACCGTCGCTGCGCCCTCGAGTGTTTCAGGCTCGGTCCTCGTTTTTAATTCCCGTCGCGACGATCGATTCGCGCAAAAATTTCGCCGGCTCGGCGAGAAAGAATATTTGCACAGCGCTGTTTCTATATAAATATATATATATAGCTGCAACTCTCGCGTTACGCTCTCCCCCGCAGCTTCCCCGCGCACGATGAAGTTTCGAAACTCTCGTTCGGATTTTCAAATTAAGTTATAGTTGCGCTATATCGCGCTTGATGTGTCAGTACAGATATTGGCCGGGGATATTCGATCGGTTTTCGTTGTAACGAAATTGCGTTTCTATTGGATTCTGCACTCGCGCTCTCGTTACAACGAATATCCCTCCCTCCCCCGCCCTCGGTAAATATTTGAGGTGTAACTACAGATTCATTATATATAATTTCGAGATGGAGAACATTTCGAACTATTTTTGACCTTAAAAACGATGTGCAAACATTTCTTCCGCGTAAGTAAAACTCTCACTCGGCGTGTAATGAATTAGATTTAGTTTCCGTTCTTCGGGCGTTTCTACTACGAAACTCATCTTCGATCCATCGTCGCAAGATAATCTTCATTCCCGCTTTCGTATTATCAAAATTAATCCCGACACCGAGAGAAAGAGAGGGAAAGAGAGAGAGAGAGAAAGAGAGAGAAATAGAAAGAGGGACAGACTGACAATCGAGGGCGGTCGGCGTCGTGGAAGGTGAAGCAGCTTGAGCAAAGTTGAAAGAAAAAAAAAACCGAGCGTACTTCGTACCGAAGCGTCGCGACGCTTGTCGCGTCTTTGCGTTTATCCTCCTTTTCTTTTTTTTCTTCTTTTCGGTCTTATTTCTAAGGTAGCAAGATTAATCGCCGGTCTGAACGATCCGCCGATTAACGCCACCGTCGTGGTCGCAGCAAATTAACACGTGTTAATTTTTCGTTGTTGCTTTCTTCCTTGCCTTTAATCGTTTTCCAATTGCAAATGCAGATGCAAGTACATAGAGAGAACGAAAGTGAGCAGAGACTCGTTATCCGGATTGGCCGGAAGTCGCAAACAGTCGGAGCACAATGCAAAGAAGCAGGTATCTGATTATGTTACTGAGTCACCGTGTGTGAAAGCATTAATCTGGTAGGCAGTTTTAGAAGCAAAGGACACAGGCACATGCACATTCTGTTTATTAATCGGGACAATGTAAAACAAAACTGCTGTTAGAATCAGTATTCACATACGCATTCAATTAGGTCGCCTTAAGTTGATCGGCTTAAGAGGAGCGCCGCCTTAACAATTAACGCACGCACACACACGCCTGGGGATTCGTGTGTACATATACTTATATACACATATATATATATATATATATATATGTATACATGTACACACAGAGTGTCTCCTGAGTGTCTATTGATTTCTCCAATTATGGATTCCTCCGCGAATTCGCGCGGAGTCGCGACTTTCGCTCGGGCGAAAATTCGATCAAATATTTGGCAAAACAAAGTTGAGATTTTCGTTAAGGTTTAAAACTCTCGTTTTAAATTAGCTAAAAAAATTAGTTGCTCTCGCGCCGGCGTACAGTTTTAATTCGGAAAAAACCCTTTAATCTCTGAGAATCAATGTAATTGGATTCCGTTAAATTTTTGTTAAGGGGAAGAGATCGATCTCGAGTTCGTCAACGAACCCCTAGCGAGAAGAGGCCTTCGACACGGCGTGACAGCCTGTGTGTGTATACCTGCACACGACACGCAGTTACGTGTGTATATGCACCTTTTACTTGTACTTACATTTACAGACATACACATACAAATGAGTATACAGCGCGTTCCCGGGTTTCATCGAGCGAACACTTTCGTGATCTATCCGGCGCACTAAAACGGAACTCTTTTAATGGGTTAATTAATGGCAATTAACTCTCCGTCCGTGAGTACCTCGCTATTGAAATTTCGGCGTGGATGGGACATGTCGAATCGAACTTGAAAACAAGGGCGTAGATATCCTTGTCCTGCAGGATCGATAATTACAGACGTTTCCACCATCGATTTACATTCCGGCTTACTCGCCGAGATAACGAGATACTCGCGCGAGCAAGGATATCTGATAAAAAGTGAAACGTTCCGTTCTGGCGTCCCGAAGAAACCGTATATTCGTCGACAGCATTGAGAATCGCCCCGTATATTTATATATACACACATCTCTCGACTCTTGCGCGCCTCGACGCGACTGCGTTTCTCGTTCCACGCATACGCTCCTTCGTGTGTACGCACTGGTTCGCGCGTGTATGTGTGAGCGTTTGTATACATATATGACGTGTTCGTGCTCGTGTATTAAATATGTATATGTGGGCGTCGTAAACTTTACACGCACAGGAGAATTGCCGCCCAGACAGGATCGTCGGAGCTTCGTTTCGCTCTCGCGCAGTCTCTCGTCCAGTTATCCTCTTAAGACTAAATCTGCGTTAATTTATCGGGGTGTGCACAGGGGTGTTAGAAGTAGTCCGCTCGTACAGTCGGTGGTATACGGTACATCGATGTGCGACGGCGAGAGCACCGTCTATTCTACACTGTACATTCTCGCGATTCTTCTTGCTCCTTGTATTTTTAGACGCCGAGGATGGGGCGCGATCGATTGGCGCGGAAGTTGACTTAAACGATTTAAAATTAATGCTGCAGCTCGATATAACAATACTTTCCGACGCGAATCTGGTAAAACGAATTGTTATTAATTCCCGTGTGAAAGTTGTTACTGGTTCCTGTGTGAAAATCTTTTTTAATTCCTGTTCGCGAGGATGAGACGATTTTCGCGATCCACTGCATCTACTGAATTTTAAAATTGAAGGGACAATTTCGAGTAAATCAATTTCCGCGCGATCGGAGCCGCACAATCAATCGCGGACCTTCCGCGGCAAGTAGTTAATATTTCCGATTTTTCTATATATCGAGATCGTCCTTAAAGATGCTTCAATGGGGCATCTCGTTGTATTTCGAATAAGATCCTTCTTAGGCCGAGTGATTACATCTCGTGTATCGTGAAACTCTTCCACATTTCTGTCAGCATTCGCAAAACGCTTTTGCAAAGGAACAAAAGATTTTAACTCCGAATTTGTCGATCACGTCGCCGAGGAACGCTTGTCGAAAATTATTGACTGTCGTAAACGTTAAATCGCGTTCACCGCTTATGCGGTTGACGTCTAGTTTATCGCCAACGATCGTATTGACTTTATTGATGAAAACGTCACGCACCCTGTTTCTCGGCTACGTTAGAGTTTTCGCAGAAAAATATCGTGAACTATCGATAGCACGTTAGTGCACCCGACGGGATGGTAGCGGAAAAGCCGAAAGCAGGCAGAGAGAGAGGGAGAGAGAGCGAGAGAAAAGACGAGAGAGACGGTATCTCCTGCTTGTTATTCGCGACGGCCAGTCTCGGGAACGGTTTTACTACTGTTCGGCGAACGTGAAATTTTCTCGCGACCGATGCTCACGCGCGATATCACCGACGTTTCCCACGATTCTCGTAAAAGGTGCTTGCCGAACGTAAGGGGGCCGTAATACCTTCTCCCCCATCGTTCTCCCTCTTCCGCTGCCACGCCTCGACTGCTGCTTCTTTATGCAAGCTTTATGCAAGCGATGATTTAAAACGCATCCAGCTGTTCTGCGCGAGGGAGAAGCCGCTTTTAGCGAATTTAATTGTCAATCAACGCGTTTTTTTTATCAACGTTCGCGTCCGGATCGAGCAGCGTTGAGAGATGAGAGACGTTATCGATGAAGCCATCCTGACGCCAACAACGAGTAATCAGGAAAATTTTTAACGTGATATAAATTTAGCTCGATATAAATTTTTATTTTTATATTTGTGCTTCAGCTTCTGCCGCAAGAGAAAGAATCACGTCCGATTTCTCGCTTTTGACGTCACAATTTAGTACAATAGCGATGCGATCGGGAATCTTAATTTTTATTCCCTTCTGTTTCTTTCCCCTATTTTTCCCTTCATCAATATATCTTGCAGAATTTCCCATGTAACCGTGTGGAATTCTTGATGATTCGTGAAATGCGACTGGAATGCTACGAAGAAATGTAGAACGAAGAGAAATCATGATAAATGGCTGGGTTATTATTAGGTGCCGGCGATGCTGCGAGAGCGAGCTTTCGTTAAGTACAAGCCGACTGAATTATTCTCAGGAGAGGCACAACGGAAAAGTAGATTTTGCCAGACAAGGGATAGACCGAAAATTGTTTCTCAAGGCTCGTCAAACTAGTTTAGACGAAATTTAAGCTACTTCTCGATATGCGTTTCTAGATCTAGCGACTGCGCCTTCGTCTAATTTTGTCCTCTCTTGCAACTTATATCACGTTTGTAAAAAATATTTATTTTATTTTAAATAAAAATTAAGATGTAATAAATTACGTTTTGCAAAACGTACTGCGCAAATTTGTCGATCCGAGAGGATAAAAATATCGTGAAATCATCAAACAATGTATACGAATATTTCGAATATATCATATAATGCGATGAAATAATGTCGCATACTTTACTCCGTACATCCTTTACTTTATGCTGCAAAGGTGCGACAACTAAAGCACCGTCTTCACATTTTATTTCATATTTCGATAAGATCGAGAAGTCCTTACATGCTTAACACTAATGACTTGTTCGAAGAACGGCGTCCAACGGCGCTTTTTTTTCGTATACGCTGGTGACACAAAATTTAGCGGGACGGCGAAGTTATCTTTCCTAAAAACCCACCAAACTCGTGAGTATTCGTATCTGCGATCAAGACCTGTTCTCGATCGGCGCGAACGGTTTGCTTATCGAGTCGACATGTAGAGTAAGTTAAGAGGACGGATGGTGGCGATGCGTTAATGCGCGGTCGCGAGCGAGTTGCACGCGGATCGAGAGCAGCTTACTTTGAAAGCAGCGTAAACCAAATCTCGTGGATCTCGTTAAAACGGACACGCGATATCGCGGTCTTTTTGGTACCGCGAATTAATTATTAACATCATTTCACCAACATCATTTCACCTTCTGGTTTAGACTCTTTGCAGAATAAGCGGCTCCGCGGTACACGGCATCGAATATATGAACAGGGATGTGATCTCGGGATGATATTTTAGCAACGACTTTTTTGACGAATCGGAATTTCTTTTCAGCCGATAATTTCAGGGCGATTTAATTAAGGGGATGTGCACCACATCGAAAAATTCGCCTTTAAAAATTCGTCAAAGAATCCGTCTTCTAAAATAATTTTAGGCAGTAACCGGACACTCCGTACACAGCTTTGTTCCGATATCGCCGAGTGACGTAATTTTCACTTCGTGCCAAACTTCGACGAGTTTTAATACCCTGGAAGACGTACCTTCCGCATTCTTGTAATCGCCAACGACAGATGACGCGATTTCAGTCGAATCACTCGACGAATCTATTCCGCGCCTGTAAACGCTGTGAAAAAATTACGATCGCAGGCTACAGGGAACTTGTATCCGGCTTCTAAGTTTTCTCGAGTGAAATCGCGCGCGAGGAAACACCGTCGGCGCTGAAGGCTCCTCAGCGTCGAGGCGCGTATTCTCTCGGAGCGGACGAGACGAGATTCGATCGAAGCACACGATGTAACGCGTATTACTTTTCAATGTCGAGAGGGAAAACGCGCGAAATCTTGGCGTTTCGCCGCATCCAAGTGGATCAAGTCTCGTCAATTCCAGGGATGGCTGGTGTTGAATTTCACATTAAGACACCTCGAACGTAGAGTCCGTGGTCACAGCGACCTCGCTGGCAGACGAGACTGATCATTGCTCGAGATCCGATCTCGGACGGTAGAATCCAGCCGACTCCGGGACTAAACGCCTCGCGATTGCAATTCTATTCGATCTAACGTTAATCTGGGCACGGCGGTCGTCGTCGGCGGAAGCGACTGTCTTCGCGCGCGCGAAATATTTACTAGGCGTCCGCTCGTCTCCTCTCGAATCGCCACTCACGACGTGACGACGGCCGCGCTCGTCGACGCTCCCTCTTACCCTATGCCCCTTTATGTATCGTATGTACACGCAGAAGTAAGCGTACTCGAGAGGCGATCGAGAGGCACGCTCGCCGGAGGCTGCGTCGCGCGATAATTGTGAACGCACTTATCGGCTTATCAGCGAATTCCGCGGCGGCGACGCCAAGTTACGATGACGTTAGGAGCGGGAGGTCCGCGTTCTTACCATGGCGCCAGGTTTCCCGGAATCCCCGGGCTTTCCGGACTCTCCCCTCAGTCCCATGGGGCCCTGAAAGTAGATAGACAGAACGCTCATCAGCATGTCTCGCCACCGATTCGACACGGTTTGGCGACCCCGCGCACAGCGGGTCTCGCAGGTGGTGGTCAAGCGCGCGACTTTTCCGTCGCTCGGAGGAAGATATGCAGGCTCTAACGCTTGTACTTGTAATCGCTTTTTGTCATGCAGACAGATTGCGTATACCTTCGTAACATTGTGCGCACGCCTCCTCCCGTCTTTTTTTCTCGTGTACCTACTTCGTTCTGGCGCTAAAGTCCAATTCGTTAATTATACCACGTGCCACGATGCCCTACAACCCTTTCAGTCCCAAGTATTTTCGTTGCCAAAAAGAGTGGAGAAAGAAATCTCATGCATCAGATACTTGAGTGTATTGATAAATAAATAAGCGGTGATATTTTTGTTTTTCGAAAAATCGATAAATTGCAATAAATTTACGAAATGGACTGAAAGAGAGAGAGAGAGAGAGAGATATATCAACAATGCTAGCAATACAACGTTCGGAATTTTCGGAACGCGATTTTTGCAGAAAAATTGAAGGGACTTTTTTCCTTTTTTTTACATTTAGGAGGGTCTTGTCTGTTCTCTATCTGTTTTTATGCATCGTTTTTATCAGCATTTCTTTTTTTAAGACGCGCTTAAGGCTACACGCGTGTGCGTGTGTATGCTGTGTGCGTGTGTGCATGCTGTGTGTAATCTGGAGAGAAAATACGTACGGGCAGTCCCATCGGACCAGGATCCCCTTTGGCACCCTTTTCTCCCTGCAACGTGAAAAAAGAAAGAGCGGCGCGTGAGAACGGGCTTGTCCGCATCGCGATGGTGTCGCGCACGCAAAAAAGTGATCTCAAAGATCACCGGCGGTGAATAGCTTCACGCCTCGAGAGTCACATCGCAAACGCAATCTTTCTCGCATTCGGAGGGTTCTCAACTACCTCTGCTGTTCTCCCTTCGCGATCAGAGCGACTATCTTTCTTGACTCATAATTTATTTTTAATGCCATCGTGAGATTAAAAAAAAAAGATATTAGAAAGTCCAAAAGAATGGGGTTTTTTTTATTTAGCGTGTGGTAAATTTTTTGTTAGCCGCAACACGGACTGAACTAATAAAATATGAAAAAATAACGCCATTTATTATTGCGGGCTCGCTGTAGTCGTTACGTTCTCCAAATTCAGCGGTAGTATGACGGAGATGAATAAAAATATAAAGCTATGGTTGATGTATAAAAGGTTTTCGCGACGGTTTTGCGTACAAAACGAGGCGACGCAAACAGATCGATTCTGTTATTCGATGTCTGCTACCTCGGAGAGAAATCAACACTCGTTTTACACTCGCGCGAACGCGGACGCGTGTAACTGTGCGCTTTCATATTCTACACGCGCGGATACAACAGATAGATAATAGTTACTGACAGGATCGCCCTTGGCGCCATCGTGTCCTCTGTCACCCTTGATCCCGGGTGGGCCCTGCAGTCCGGGGGTACCGGCGGGTCCTGGAGGTCCGGGCGGGCCCATTATCTGTGCATCGACAATTACGAATTAAAAAACGATCGCATCGACGTTTATCGATGAAGAAAAGATTGTTCCTCCGCAGCGAATTAATTTTGGATTCTAAAAATCGCTGTAGATTTTAATCGATTATAATTATCAAAAAAATAATTTCGTTTTATCTTAAAAATTCCGATGTGGATGAATGTAAAATGTATCGTAAAATCGATGGGAAAAACGAGTTTCGTTTGACAATTTTTACAGCTTTGGGCGAATCGTTTTATAATCCCCGTAAATCGTGTCGCAAAGGGTTACATAACTACATAAAACGTGGCCATAACGGAGCACAAAGTTGATGACGCAATGGCGATGCGATCGAAAATTTAAAACCCGCTCGAACAGACAACACGGAAGTGAAGTAATATTGTCCACCGTATTTTTTTTTTGTTTTTTCACGAACTAAACATTACCGTATATCGCGTGTAACTAACGGACGCATTCGTGAGAGAATGCGTTTTTGTGAGTTAACTTACCACTTCCCCGGCGTTCATCTCGAACGTGCCGTCTCCCTGCGAACAAACGCGCATTCGTCGTGTTCATATATACTGCACTAATATCACGTTACACGCTATTCGATGTAACATTAACGATTCTACTTCGCGCATCTTTCCTCGATCGAAGATAATTCTTTTGTCACACGATCGAGGATGAAGACACGAAGATACATCTCAGATACAAACTGTCACGTACCTGTCTTCGTCTGAGCTTTTTGTACTTCTATGGGTGGAAGGTCGATGTCCCGCCATGAAAAAGAAATTCATATTATCGTAAGATTCTGTCTAACATATGCCTGCGTCAAAATTGCAGTTTCCGATGCTATCGCGAAACTGCCATCGATCGTGAAGCTATGTGGCGAAAATACGATGGCATCTATGTGCAAGATGCGATAGCTTCGCGATCGATAGGACCGCGGCAGCTGCATTCATCGAATGATCGTCCATAAAAAAAAATATTATTCTTTGATAATAGAATCTTGCTTAAATTTATATAAATTGGATCCTGAATGAAATTAATTTTTGCGAAATCGCTCCGACGAAACTGTATTTTATACGATTACTGCATACACAATTCGACATATGTCACGATATTTTAAAAAGTGAATATAATAAAAATGAATCGTAAAAATATAGTTAAAAATGACACAAAACTGTTAAATAGAAAATTTTAAATAAATCCTACATATAATTCTCATATGTTTCTATACCATATAAGAAAATTACACTTATATAATATATTATATAAGTCATACTTTTACATTATATTTATATAATTTTTTCTGAATATTTCATCATTGTGTTAAATCATCATTGTGTTAAATTTTTCATTAGGCTTTCTATTATATTATATTAGCTAGACTTTATTTTCCCTTCATTGAACAAAGATTAATTATTAACACAATTATTGACACAATTATTTATCACTTTAATTTCCGAAGCATGAACGCAAATAAATTTGACAAACACACACTCACCGATTCGCCTTTCTCTCCCTTTTCGCCTTTCAGCCCAGGATAGCCCTGTCGACAAGTAGAATCACATAAGAAATATTTACGATAAGACGGGTCGTTGAAGCGATGGTGTTTAAGGCCATTTACGTACCGGTGGACCAGGTAGACCCGGAGGTCCCATAAGGCCGGGGGGACCAATGTCGCCGTAGTCGCCCTTTTCACCTTTAGGTCCGGATATTCCCTGAAAAGAGGGATAGACGGACGCGACATACGTAAAATGTTACAGCTTCATTCTTCCGTAAAAAAAATCCCCTCGATATATCATATAATATACCGAGCTTGCATATAATTAGATTTAACACACAATATTCGTAATATTGTATCAGTGCAACTGATCAGATTACATCGATATAATATTACAGGT
Organism: Cephalotes varians; assembly: GCA_037157785.1. Classification (NCBI taxonomy): domain Eukaryota; kingdom Metazoa; phylum Arthropoda; class Insecta; order Hymenoptera; family Formicidae; genus Cephalotes; species Cephalotes varians. Next base: position 166,202 of record JANQDE010000009.1, read on the forward strand.
ATTGTGTGTTGAAAGCTCGGTGGTGCAGTGAAAAGGATATCTAATATTTTGTGAATATATTATGATACTTGATATATTGCGGATATCTATCTTGGACTAATAATTTGCTTAATATTCTTTCAATAACTATTTGAGCAACACTTATTATATTGCATTTCTGATTGTGCGGAAATATCACAGAAATATTTGGTCCGATTCTCAAAATACGCGGCGATTATTTATGAGAGACACGAGAGAATGTAAAAAAGCTTTACATAATGCACTTATTTATTTTGTCTAACATTAAAACATTAATTAAACGTAAAAGAGATATGTTGGTACTGAAAAAAAAAAAAATGAAAATTGTTTCTTGAAAAATACAGCGGAACAATATGTCATACATGCTACAAATTTATTTTCCTACACCTCTCGAGAGTTTCTCTCTCGCATTTGCTCAACTTGATTCAACAATCGTTGCAACGTAAAATACGCTGGCATTATGCAAAAGTCCGACGACGAGAGAGATATTAAATTTTCGCCACCTTTGTAAAACACGGTGGCACGTAACGTCTCCCGAATATTACACCGTGAAGGGCGAGGAGACGAGGAGATTTGGGGGAACCATTTCTCATTTGCGTCCCACTTACCGGTAATCCGGGGGGTCCTTGAATACCGGGATCGCCGTCGGTTCCGTTGAGCCCCGGCAAGCCCTGCAGTCCCGACTCTCCCTTGGGCCCTGAAAGCGAATTTGCCGGCCATGAGCCGTCCGGTTGCTCGGATTCGCCGAAGTTAGATTAATTCGCGCACGAGAGCGCGATCGATGACGCCCCGCGATTCCGTAAACGCGCGCGTGGCAAGAAACCCCCGTGCGCATTGCCCACTTCGCCTTCCTTCCGTCGTTTTTTTCGCCCCCTGACTTTTCATTTCGCCCCGGGCGATTTCTCCCGTGCCGGGAATACTTCCGGCGTGTTTATCGCGTCTCGAGGGAATAGTTCATCCGTAGACATTCGACGTTTATTGTCGGTCTAAGTATCTTTAACTTGGGAGTAGACGCATGAATTTAACCAACGTTAATAGTCATTTAGACCGACTTTAAATATATCGAAGTTCACATAAGTATAAGTGTATCAGCGCTATTTACTTTTCCACACTATAGAAGAAACGTTAAAGAAAATATATATAAAAGAAAAAAATCTGATAATGCTAATAAATTGAGAGATATAAATAGAAAACAAAAAAGTGACGGCAAAATGACCGGAATGCGACTCTCAGGTTAAATATATGCAGATTCTTTCTAATCAATAAATGAATGATAAAAAATGAAAAGTAATTTTAAATAAATAAATAAATCGCTAACACAAAATCCAGTTGATGTCCGAACGACATTCTTTACATTGACGAATCTCGCGTGCTCGGACATATTTGTATATCAGTTTTAAAGCGGCAATCAATGAAATAGTGTCAATGCATTAATACCTTTTATATTCTGCCGATACTTTGATTGACATCATGAAAAGCATTCATTAAAAGACCGTTACACCGACATCCCTCAACATTTGCCGCTAAACGCGCAATAATATTCGCGACGTCGACGTAGCAATGATAAATATCGATCGCCCGATGACCCTTTTAGAAAACAAACGTTTAATTAAATATCCAATTCGATATGAAGCGGATTAATATTTAATTTCCTACCGAGCGATCGACGTTATTAACTTTTGATTAAAATTTTTTGCGGAGGAAGGCGAAGCTGGCGCGTTACGTCCGGGAGAGAATCGAGGGCACAGCTTTCGAATTCTTTTCCCTAGGGGCCGACGCGGGGTCGTTTTCAAGTTTCGTGAGAGAACTTTTCAAATCGTTCCGCTATTACATATCTTCGGAAAGTTAAACAAGAAACTGATCTCGCGCCCGCATTATTCTCTGTATGTTTGCATAATCAAATGGAAAAATAGAATTTTTTTAACATCACGTTTACTTTGCATATACATCATGAAATTATAAGACGTTACTCTTTTATACAATTATGAGACGTTATTCTTTTACACAATTATATGCAAAATGCGGTACAATTGATGACAACAAAGTTAAACGAACGAATATTTGCTTGTTTATTTTCCGAAGAAATTCGATACATCGTAAATCTTAAGGCTCCTCGTATCAAACGTTAACTCTTCAAAAATTAAATTAAATTAAATTAATAATTAAATAAAGAGAAAAAATGAAAAAAAGAAAATAAAAAGCTTAGCAATGAAATCTGATTGATAGCATCGTCGTCGATCGCGGATGCTACATTATCTTCTGAAAGAAGTGGCTATTACTGCTAATCATTGTCCTGGAAAAGGTTACACGAGTCTCCATAATTTTCGGATTTTTCGCGCGAGTGCACGGAAGCGGGGAGGCATGGCCGAAGATATAGTGACAACGCGGGCCTTCGTAGGAGGATTCCCCACGAGGAAGAAGGGGGCGGACACGATCGTTTTTGTGCTTATCCTTCGGTCTTTTACCACCGATTTTTCCGCCGCGGTAAAATGACTTTCGTGGTAATCTACCTGGTAAACCCACGTCTCCCTTGGCGCCCTTTTCGCCCCGGTAACCCCGTTCGCCGGACTCACCCTTCGGACCCGGCAGGCCGGGGGCACCCCTCGCCAATGCCAAACCGCTCTCACCCTTGAAACCCTACAATGACACTGCAAGGTCAGATCCAACCAGGTCCTCCATGTGCGCTGTCAATTTCTTTTTTATTTTTGCTTCTATAACGAAGCGTTAATCTGTCTTCTTTCAGAGAGGAGGGAGAGGAGGAGAGGATGGTATTTCGAGATCTACGTCAATTGTTCAATCGATCTTGATACCGCCCGTTGAATTTTCACAATTTATCTTTATGTGATGTCCGCATAATCGAATGTCGTTTTTTACCTTAGATACCAAGATCAGCTACTCTTGCACTACACAATTAAACACACTTCTAATCATTAAACAATCAATGCTTACTTCGTGACGTAGACAACGACAACTAATACTCATGCGACTACAGAGGATTCGTTAGTGAGGGTTCAAATTTAGTAGAAAATTGAGGACTACTAGTATATCTCTTTCTCTCTCGTGTTACGATAACATCTATGATTTATAGTCTCTCCTCATAATTACAACCTGTAGAGCCAGTCCTACTGTGCTTAATAGGATCCTTTCTTGTTCGTAAAAGAGCAAATAGGTATCCCATAAATTTTAACTTATTATATATTGGCAATTCCGCGTACATTTACGCGGCAATAAAATTTTTCAATTTGTATGCATCGTTGAAATGTAACGTGATATAATTTATACTCGATTTATACGAAATATTATTAACAAATTAATATAACAAACGCAAAGAAATCCTTCATTAAAGTCAGGAACTGTTAATAATTACAATTTGCGAATGCGATCCAACTGCAGAAACGCTGTGCGAGAGAGAAAGAGAAAGGGCGAGCGACGGGTAGAATCGACGGAAAAAGTATTAAATAAAAATAGATAAAAATATTAATATCGCGCATAAAATGAGCGAGAAAGAGAGAGAAAGAGAGAGACCATGATCGCGACGGTATAAGCTACATACTTTGACAGGATCTTGAATACTTACGCGACAGCCTGCAGGCGCTTTGCGATCGCCAGTCGATAGAGTTGCGAGAGCCTCAACACAACAACAAGCCGGGGGTAGTAGTGGTTATTAGTGATTAGTGAATCGAACCGATACACGGGGGAGAAGTAGTGGGGTGGTGTTACTCGCTACATAAACACAAATTAGTTACACAAGCTACGTACACTACACGCCGAGGATCACTACTCGCTAACAACTGTACACACACATACGCACACTCGCACACGCACGTATGCTATCAAAAGCGCTCGATATCGTCTCTGTCATCCATCACAGAAGGACAGTGACGAACGCGATGGACATCTATACAGTCCAATCAAAAATATCTTGGGGATCCTTCGATGAATTTGAAGTCCATTTTTTCTTAACAAAAATATTGAAAAAAATCGCTTCTCCATGTTTGATTTTTTAACTTAATTTTTAACTAATTTTCGAACGTTATACCGGGAAAATATTGAATTAAATTTTGCATGCGAATTTAAATCCGATGAAAAATAATCTAAAGGACCATCCGCAAATCAAGATACTTTCAGAAGAGTAGTAGTCGACTTCAAGTGTTGGTCGAGGATTCGTCTTCAAGATATTTTTGAATAAATTTAGCGCACTCTGTATACGTTAGCTGTAGTTAGACGTACACTTGACCGCGGCTTTGCAATCGGGACGCACGCAGCACATCCCGGCTTCGCGTCTCGTTAGAGAGGCAAATCGAGCGGACGGGCGAAGTTGCGAGCGAGCTTGCTTTGTGGTCGAATGGCGAATTTTACGGTTCGGTGAACCGGAGGTAAGTATCGCGGGCGGACACGTGTATCCGCGAGTTTACCGTCGTGGTTCGACCGCGAAACTGCAGCGGAACTGTCGAAGTTGCTTCGAAGGGTAACTCGAAAGCGTCCGAAACCGCATCTGTAAGGGCCGAATTACAAGATTTGTATATTTCGCGTTTAATCGCATTTCTTGCAAATGTCCTGCTTGCTTTTGTCGCTTGCAAAATTATTCCGCGGTACCATAATCGTAAAAAGAAATCGCGAAATGCAATTATGTTTAAGATTCTCCATATGACAGAAATTTGAATTTCGCGTAAAGAGAAGTACGAGATACTTTGCTATTTTGTGATAAAACTTTATTAAATGCCATTTCTCCCGCTGCATCTTAATTCAGTTTAATCTACATATACGTTTGGATGTATGTACTTTTCCATTGAGAAATGAAATTCGTGGATTCGTATATTTATTAATTTTTTTATTCATTAGTTTAAAATTTGTCATGCTTTTAATATTACACGTAATAAAATTCGCTATCAAAAGAGTACCTCTTGATTTTACTAGTTATTCACTGCAAAAAAATGGCTGTTCAAATCCACGAAAATAAAATATATGGAATTACGAAGAATTTAATAATTTCTAATGGGACAGAGTACCGCTTTTCTGTCGTAAACACATAAAATGGACAGTGAACTTTCGCACATGGCAAAAAAAAAACACATAATATACATTAAATGAACATATTTGAAAATTAATATCATTAATTTATATGAAATTTGATTTCATAGAACAATAGCTTAATCGTACAATAATTATTCTGCAAAAAGTTTTTTGTTAATTTATATAATGTTCCCCTAGGCTTAATTTTCAATCGTAATATTTAAATCAGCAAAAAATTTATTATATAGATATCTCAGAATATTATATGTGCAAAGAATATTATATGTACGATAAGATCTAAGAATAAAAAATTAAAAGAATTGTATTCCTTGCTAGATTGACTTCATTTTATTATAATTAGTACTACGTTAATAACGCTTTCGAGAATTAAATTTTTACTTCTCGCCATTGACTGAAAGTATGCCAAAATGCAGCCGCATTCGGGCTTGGCATTGAAAAGAGAAACTTTGAGAAACTAATATTCCTTGCAAAACCAGAGTAACTAACTTCACTGATACAATTACGTTTCGAATCACGCTTCGGTTGACAATTTCAAACACATTAAATGCCACGGTGGCCATTTATGATCGGTGCAATCATGTCGAAGTGTTTCATTAATTTTTCATGCAACCACGAGCGTTTAGGACGTCAATAAATCAATTAATGAGCGAACTAACTAACGAGTATATCGTCGAATATATACGACGCGTCAATAAATTTCATCTTGTCTTTACATAATTAAACGCGTTCTCAATTTCAGGGATGCTAACCGACATTTCGCGGAAAACGTGTTAAGTGCGAACATCTGGGGATACGCCGCGTGTGGTCGCCGTTTGCAATAGCCGTCGGGAGAGAGTTACGATCGCTCGGCAGATCTACGAGTATACTTACGATGGACCCGAAAGAGTAGTACAGTCGCACGCCAAGCTCTTAGGCGCACTAGTTTACAGGTGTTAGGCGCGTAGGCGTGTAATTCGGCCGGAAGAAGAGCGCTTTAAGCCCGCCACCCCCTGTTCGCTCGCTCGTTTGCTTGCTTGTTCGTTTGCCAGCTCACAGTCTGCGGTTCGCGAATGGTTGCCGGTGGTGATGCACGCGAATGCGTAGAGACGATCGACGTCTCGACGTTCGCGCGAGAGATAAAAAAACGAAAGAGAAGAAAGGAGAGAGAGAGAGAAAGAGAGAGAGAAGAAGAAAGAGTTGAGAATGAGAAGAGGGAGAATCCGAGGGGAAGCCTCGGATATCACAATATGGGGTACGTGTTATTTGCTGCCACCAACGTTTCTTTTTTTTTTCCTATCTGCTTTCTTTTCCCGTTCCTGCCTGCTATTCTACTCTTTTTCTCTTTCCACTTTCCATGTTGTTTCTTTTTTTTTCGCATTTTTTTTTATGGGACAGACGAGTCCCGAGGTACAGTCGCTCGAGGTACGTATGCAATTCCGAGGATGGACACGGGCGGGCGAGGAAAGTTCCCGAAGGAGGCGCGAGAAAATATCGCGTGTAAAAAGAAACATATACATGAGGTTTCGCGAACCGAACGGCGACAAGAGGCGTTATAACCGTAACGACGTTGCCGAATAACAAATAACATGTGAGATATTCCATGGTCAATTTATAAATATATGAATTTCAGAATTTCTATGTGTTATCTGATGGCGCGTGCGACCGCATTTAAAAACCGTCGCTTTCGTTCATTTACATTGCAAAATACATTTGCATTGTAACGCCCGACCGAGAGGAATTGTTAATCGATCAATTATATCTTTTTATAACGGCATACAGATTCCAGGCGTGAAACCAAATGGTGAAGAGATTCGTCTTGCGTTCCTTCGTCGCCGCTTCCTCGCGTCGCGCGCCCCACTCGGGTTCCGTCGACAGTGTAAACATCTTCGCGAGGCGAGATTACAAATCGCCTCACGGCGAGGAACTTCCCTCGGCCCGTAACCGAGTGACGATGCTGCTCGGCTGCAGTTTGTTCGACGATGCAAATGTGATGGAGTGACGTACGTGCTCATGCTCGCGTGACTGCGTGAAGAGTGCCGTGCCGTGCGGTGCCGTGCACGCACGCCGTGCTTGCGGCTCGAAGCGGCGATGGAGTCGCTCGCTTTTTAGAGATCTCGGAGGATTACAGAATCTAATATTCCTCGCGGGAAAAGCGCGAGACGCCGGCAATGCTCAAGAGTAAGGAAACCAAGAAGGCGAAAAGGAGCGGAGATAGACAAAAAAAAAAAGAAGTCGCTTTTCGCGCAGAAGAGAGAATTACGGCGTTTGTTCTCCTCGGAAGATGACTGCGCGGAGAGAATTGTTTAATCGGCGAAAACGGAAGATCGACGATTGAAATCTCCAGAAGAATCAAATGCAATTTCAAATTTAAGTCTACCGAGATAATTAACTCTGTAATTCATCGAATTTATTATCAGGCAAAAGTCGGAAGATGATTAATTTTTTGCCACTTTCTCAAATTAGGTCGATTAGTATTCTCAAAGTAGTAGGTATAAATAAATAAACGAGATGTGATAAAATCGATATGTAAACGCAGTGAACGACGCGAGATTCGTTCCTCCAATTATAATGTGGAATTAAGAGCGACGTATTTGGGATTGTCAAATCAGGCAATCTACCACGCGACAGGGAAACTTCGTTGACGCTAAACAGCTCGATCTATACGTATCTATATATAGATACAGACTGGAGAGGCATGTGTTGTGACACGATGTAAAAAAACAGACTGTATCCCACGCGGAAGAAAGCTACGGTTACGTCATGCTACGCACATAAAAGATCCAAATGGTGACATCCAAGTCAAGGGGCATGCGGTTATCAGCGTCCGAGGGACGTGAGTGTTCGATGTGTTTTGCTACCATGCAAAAGCATGCACACATCATGCTGGACAGGATGCAACGGGAACGGTTCAAGAGGGTACGGGATATCGGGGAACAGATTGGATGGACCATCCATTTCTTCCTTTTTTTCTTTTTTTTTTTAATTTCTTTCTGCTTCCTGCTACGTTCGGATTCAATCAACGGATAACGGGATCCGTCGGACGAATGGATGGCTGGATAGGGACGGGGTGAATGGATGGTCGTACGGGGTAGCTTTGGTCGATGGTCGGTGGCGGTCGGAGGACCTCGCTGAAGCTTACCCTCTTCCCTTGCTTTCCCCGAGCACCTTTCTCGCCGGGAAGGCCGGGCGGTCCTGTCGGGCCCAGTTCTCCCTTCTCGCCCGGGGATCCTGCGTGCCGTGCATAAGATGAGACATGGTGCCCGCACACCACGCTGGCTCGTCCGCACGCGAACGAGCCGCGCGGAATTTCCGGGATCGGTGGCATTTTTCGTAGCGTTCTCTTCGCGTGATCGAACGCCAAGCGGCGTTTGACAAATCGCGTGATCGAACTTCACGGAAGTAGACGTCTAGACCGAGAGAACGCGGCTTGCGGCGATTTTGAAGACGGAACAAATTACGCGGGAAAATTTTATGACGAGATTTATAACGCGATCGGCTGAAATGTCGCGATGTAAACTCGAATGTAACATTATCAATCGGGTCTGTGAAATGTCATACGGATTAACTTCATTTAACTACGTTTTTTTTTTATCAACAATTCTGATTTATCGCGTCTACGGTTTTTAAATGAATCGACGGCTAATAGTACGGATAGTGTATGTCGCAACGAGAACGATCAATGTTATTCTGTCACGGCAAAGGAATTTTTATATCTGCACAATAGGATTTTCTTTCATTTGCTCGCCAGTAATAGAGTGACATGTCAATATAATGATTAGAGAATGTTTTCTAATCATGAAATTTACATTAATTCAATAATAAAAGTTAAATAATAAATTTATATTCTATTTTCTCTCTTTCACATTCTATAAAAAAAAAGACCACCGAAAAGTTGAAAGAATTTGTAATTTGCTTATCTTCCTTTAGCGAATAATATATATCTATAAACCGTTAACTCACAATTTTAACGCGCGAGCTGCCTTTTCAACGCGTTATTCATCCCATAAAGTCGCAAATTTTGCAACTGCAAAAATTCCCACGTGCACAAACGGAATTCGAGGACCGCACGAGCGAATCGCGCCGAGCAGAGTAAATACATCGCGTGGCGCGCGTCGTTGATTCTAAAATACGACTTTGTACAATATCGACAGTAGCAAATTTCCGCGACTCCACTGCTTGTTGCAGTTCGTGCCACGAAATTGCGAGACGGATTTGTATGTGGCTAAATTAATTCTGTCAGGCGCGCATGTATAATGCCCGGGAAACGTTGTTACTCGTCCTTGGTTCTCTGCCATCGTCGCACAACGGTATAAAGACGGATTACCGTTCGCGTAATTTCGTTCTGTCGAATGCATCAGGCTCGCAGTTGCTAGCCACGCTTTTCACAACGTTGTTTTGTCTTCGACAATCACATCGCCAGAACTATCAACGTTAGATTATTTTCTTGCGGGAAGTTAAATCGACGTAAAGCTCCTCATCTAAAATTTGCAAGGTCTACAAAAAAGGGGATTTAATCCGGTCTTTCTGCTAAATCCCCTTTTGAGATCTATACTTTTAGTTCATTTTTGATCGGGATAAAAGATTTTATCTTGCGATATTATCTAATTATTTTTTATTGTGAAATTAATCCCATTCAAATCAAATAAACTTATTTTCATATCTTCGCAATTGCATAAATTGTGTTTTCAATAATTGTTCCCCGATAGTCTCTTTAAATTAATTAAAGATTAATGAGCGTTTAAAACCTCGCGGTGTGTTTTCTATTTTCCTGACGGTTCTCACTCAATTATAATTAGGATGTTTCTCTCGCGAATCAATCATGTCGCGAGGCGGATAACTGATACTCGCGACGCTTTTGCCAATATATCCGACGTATCACGGTCAACACGGCGCGCTGTAAACGGCCGTTTACGAGATCGGATTCTGAATACGTCCGCGATCGTAAATCATTTTCTCGCCGTCGCGCGGGATGGCGTGCGAACGGTGACGAACGACCGAGTCGTGAGATATTGGCGCGAGAGGAGGGTCGGAATTTTTTAAGCCCGGCAGTTCGGGTTCGTCTTTCCGCGACGAGATATTCCTCAGCTTCCGCTCGCCGTGCCTCAGGACTGCGCATTTATTACCGTCTGCACTATTCACGAGGAGCGTTGCGCGTGGTGTCTCTTATCTTGTAATTTTAAGCAGATCTGAATCTTTTACACGCAGGGTATCTCAGAATTGTCGTGACAGCTCCCAGAGGCTACAGATTTCTCGGTTGCACTTAGAAGCGACTTGTTTTTTTTCCTCGGCGGAATGTTTCATGGAAATTCCACGTCGGTCGCGTCTTTACAATGCCAGTGCTGCTAAATATCATACAATTAATTCAGCGAAATTATGTTAGGAGGCTAATTCAATTTTCTACAAAATTGAGATTCACTTCTGAATTTTTTTAATTTGTCTTGTCGCATCCTGTTTACTTTCGAAAGCTTTGTAGTCCTGGCTTCGAAGTAACGTTGCGTTACAGCAATACTTTAACGTGCTTAAGTAACGTTGGTCTAATTTTTCTTTTATCACGAACATTATTTTTCTTTCATCGCAGAAAATTTTTTCTACGTTTCCTTGTACTCGCCACTTTTGGTAAGATTATTTTCGCGATCCAAGTAGGAATTTCACGAGGTATTATCACGTACATGAATGTGTAGCGCAGATTTTTGTACGGCGATCCTCGAGGACGCTCAACTCCCAAAGGGTTAATGTCCGATCCGTGCGGGATGAGTGGCGGTAGAGGAAAAAAAGGAGGCTCGAATGGCAAAGAAAGATTTGCTCACGGCCGCATACATTACTACACTGGCGAGACACAGCACGTGTACACGCCCACCGTGCGATCGCTTCTCGATCCTCTCGAGAAACCTGCACGATCATCCAAGTCAAGATTTCCTCGTCAAACATTTCCGCGTTTTCTTCGCCCGAGGTCACGCCGGCGAGATAATCGATTCGCGGGGATAATCGGACGAATGATCCGCGTTCCGATTCCGAATGATCGCACGCACGACTTAATTCTCTCATGGATCACGATACTAACGATTTCTCAATCGCGCACTGCCTAGCAAAAAAAAATCCATGAGAGAATTATAGAGTGGAAGATTACAGCTTGTAATTAACATATTAAATAATAATGTGGAGAAAATATCGAGTTTAGTAAAACGTGTAAACTGAAAATACTGTCGAGAAAATGAAAAATAAACATAAACGAATGCAAATAACAAAAAAATACTCAACTCCGTGTATGATTTTATGACTGCTATGTAATTAGAAAAAGCTATTAGATTCAAATGAAATGTTGAAGAAATAAAAAATTTGCATAGAGGATTCGCAGAGAGTTACCGTGACGCCGTTCTCGTATTCCTCACGGGAATGTAATTGACGTATAATGTTTAATCGTTTATTTCGTATGCAGATTATCTCGTTTGTATGCTTACCAGGTGGTCCAGGTGGACCAGGCGGGCCTTCGAATACTCCACTTGGAAACTGCTCACCCTTTAAGGTCGTCGTGAAGCCCCGATCGCCCTTATCACCCTTGTCACCCTGTCGAAAATAAACTTTCGATGATTTTTTTTTTTCAATATTTATAGCATATTCGCACAGCTTCTCTCATATTCCACGCTTCATTACAATAATTATTTCCTGAAAATGAAATTATCGTGTTTCTTTTTCCGCGACAATTCTGTCCAACGTATAACGACGAGTTAATTAAAAGAACACTTTCCTAAATGGATGGCGTTTGATGATCCTTTATCGTAGCAGTATCAAGCGTCGGTAATTAATATGCAGGAACGTGCTTTCGAATGTAATTAATTATACTGGATTAAATTAACAATGCACCGGACGTAATTAATACTCCATTGTTCTGTAATCGCTCTGTTGTACTCCATTAATAATTATCGGTTACGTAACCTCTTGAATGACGCAATGCTAAGCGCATAATATCTACGCTGCGCTTTTTTTCAACGAGGGCAGCTATAGATTAACTTGTTTACGCAAAAAGTGTCTACGCGCGAAAAACAACGCATATTCTTCTCGTCCTTGCGCCAAATGAACTGAAAGATTTATCGCTCGTTAAACGAAATTGAGAACGCCGTTGAAATTTGAGAGAAATTCAAAATCCCATGAGATTAGCCGGATTTGTTTCAAACCACGTACTTGAAAGCGCGCGGCCCGTAATCATTACATAATTCCACGGTATAATGTGGTTACCGGCGGTGATACATCCGTAATATTAAATCACTCCCTGCGGAATTTTGAACACGCTATCGGATGTTTGATATTTCGAAATACGTTCACGATTATGCGTGAAATCACGCTTTATAATTTCTATTGGGAAGTTAAGTTTAAATTTCGTATTGTCAATCCTACTATCAACAAATTGGTAATGGAGATAATTTATGCAACGATATGATACAACATATTTATGAAAATATCTCTACTTCTCTACTCTCTATTATTTTGCAAACGTAGAATGTTTATGTGAAAATCCAATTTTTACAGCATTATATTTTTCGCTCTTTGCCTTTGTTTCTTTAATCTCGGAATAATTCGGTCTTTCTCGAAATACAAATCTTTTTGACACACGTTTTTAATTATTATTAGTGAAATTAAATTAGTGAAATTAATATTAGTGAAATTATTCATCATTATTTAAAAGGTAATTTTAGTTTCTTAATTATCTTTCCTATTTTCATGCTGTGCAATTTCAACTTTGCATAATTATTTCGTTACTTTTTTGACGTGTTTACGAATTATTGTACAAGCAAAAAGGATGCGCGAATGAGAATTATAAATTTTAATAAAACTCTTCAAAAATTTCTTGCAGGATATATTTTATAATATTCTAATGTATAAAAAAAATAATATTAAAAGAATTTTTTTAAATAGATCGCTTATTTCCGTACTCTTTTCTCTGCCAAGAAAATGCTATTTTCATCCCTTTCGTGACAGGATACATCTGTCACGTCAGGAGAACCGCTGACCGAGAAAAGCCTTTTCAAATCTACGGAAATGAGTGACACTTGATACCTCGATGTCTCACAGACAAAGAGATGGTCGACGTGTAACCGGAGATACATGGATTAATTTGTCGGACTCACCTTGGGACCTGCAAGTCCTGGCGTGCCCGTCGGGCCGATGGGCCCGATCGGCCCGGGCGGGCCCTTCTCCCCTGGTGCGCCGACCTCGCCCGGAATCCCCTGTCTGCCTTCGTGTCCGGGAAGACCCTCGGCTCCTGGCGGACCGGGTGGTCCCGGCGGCCCGGGTTCACCCGGCTCTCCCTGTTACGTCCCAAGAGCGTTACGTCGTTACGGCTTTTCTCTCCGGCGAGAGCCCTCGACACAAGAGTGTCTCTCGGTACTCGTCGGTTTGTGCCACGGACTGACGGGGAATCGACGAGGGGAAGAGAGAAGAAGGGGGTGGGTCAAAGAAGGAGAGCCGTATGTGTGGTGTACGATCTCTCGGGCGTATGAGGATGGCGGAACAGTAAAAAGAAGTAGATAGGAAAGCGAGAGAGGAGCCAGAAGAACGAAAGAGCCAGAGAGATAAAGAGAGGCAGACGAAGTTAGTAAAGAGTCCAGAGAGAAAAAGAAAAAGAAAAAGAGAGAGAGAGAGAGATAGAGAGGGGGGAGATATGTGGACTGGCGGGTGGACGCAGGAAAAAGGAGAACTCGCATGAGAGAACAGTGCATGGAAACGAGAAAGATCTCGGCGCGCACGGGGGTACGGGGTTGCTCTTCGCGCGGATTTATGGTTTCACGGTGCGGCGAGTAACAACAGTGAGTTACGAAATGGACCTTTTACCGTATTATCGCGTATTACTACGCGGAGCTGCTTCGACGGCGCGATAAGACGAGTGAAGAGTTTTCGCGAGGGAATTTTTCATTATCTCTCTCGTAAGAAGACGCCTAAAGATGCTCGAGGTGTAACCGGATCCCGTGGAGAAATACCTCCATGATGGCCTTTAAGGATCGCTCCATTCTTCCACGGATACTTTCACGCGATCGTTTTCGACATAATATAGAAAAGTTCCCGACGTGCCGGGAACCGTAAAAGACAGTGTCCATTGTCCGAACCTGGAGTTAAAATCGCGGTACGATCAGTTCGAAGGTAATTTTGAAATATCTTTAAACGAACAAGTTTTATCTTTTCTTCTGCAGTTATTGGCACTTATATTCTCGAAGTGAAGTAATTTAACGAAACAGAAAGAGCCAAAGGTGAGAGAGATAAGTATTCATTATATTTTTAATTAGTTTTAACTAATAAGATCCTCGTGAAAACGTTTAATTAATTCTCGTTTGTACGTTTCATCATTATTTCCCTCGGAGAGAAATTAAACAGCGACCTTTCTTACCGGGGAAACGTACGCCAGAATTTTTTAATTTTTTTCGAAATTAAATATCTCGATAATAAAATCATAAATATTTTGAAATTCCCGTCGGATTAAAATTCCGCTAAAATCATCTCAAACATCAGAATTCTATTATATTTTTAATAATTAATACTTGTGCGGCGCGTTATATGACGAGTACGAAAAATATTGCTGTCAACACGTGTCATATGCGGAATACTACGCGTGCTCTCGGGTCAAATATTAATTAGACCCCTTCATCAAACGCATTCGGGACGATGAATGCCGCGGTTCGTCGAAGGCCCGGCTATTGAAACAGCATTTTCCAGCGGCGATGAGACAGCCCGCGTACACGAGCGAGCAATTAATTTCTGTCACGACCGGAGAGAGACGCATCAGCGGCCGTGCGACCTCGTCCGAGCAACCACCCCCGTAGCAAACGCGCGCGGAGAAACACGTGTTCATATGCGCTCGCGAGAGAGACCAAACGCGGGGAAGACGATAGGTCGCGCGATAAACGCGTCGCGACTCGGCCACATCGAGCGCATACACATGCATTGCGATCGCGACTGGATGATGGCCGAGACAAATAACGATGGATCGTCGTTCGATGCGTACAGCGGGACACCACATACATACGTACATACGGCCAGGCAGACAGAAATGTACGCAACGTTTAGAGAAGTCTACGACACGCGGCATGCATGCGTGTTGCACACGCACGTACACATATCCCGAGGGCGCAGGTGCTCCGCGGATGAAAACTCAACCGGAATAGCCCGTCGAGACGCGTTTGCGGAGATATACGCGGTCGTCGCGGGCATTTTGCGTTAGGGCAACATGTTTCATGATTGGGAAAAAAAAAAGAGAGAAAGGATGAAATAACTCTTCGGCGCAACCTATTTTTTCATTTCTCTCCCGCGTACGCCGGAACCGATAGAGGCCTGAAGCACCGAGAGCCGTAATTAAAACAGAACTGAATATTCATATAAGAAGGAAAATATATAGAGTTTTGTCATATTTTTATTAAAGATGATTAATTCTTTCTTTGTTGTAAAAAAAATTACATGTGAAATTATGTGACAGGCTATTGTGTATTTTTAGAGAAATTTAATCGAATAAAATCCTTCTGCTTGACTCTAATGTAACAATTGTTGGTCAACAAACCTTGCTATCAATACGATTAATTAAATCGGCATAGAATATTTCGTTTAACTCTGCTTCCGCGGAATCTTCTGCGAAAAAGAGTAAAAGGATGAAAATTTCTCGTATCCCTTGAATACTTATGATGTAATGGGTTCTTTAACAGGATAATTAACAGCGATTAGCGTTTCATTATTGAATCCTCGAACGTAACTCTAGCGTCGCCAGAGAAAGGAAATTTAGCTCATTATGGCTCTCTCTTTTTCCAACCACCCCTTCCAATATTCCGCGGTCGCGCTATTGTCATTTATTATTTGCGTTACCCTTTGCATTTTCATGCTGCCATTGTGTCAGGCGCTCGTCTATTTTCATGTAAATATATTATACAACGCGCTCGTATCTGCAAAAGCGTCTCTATCGACGCTCGCAATCACGTCCGCGCAATTCTGTCGCAATTCCATCGAAACAGGTCAGGCGCGTTCCTTTTTTAGCACTACTTTCCGATACAAGGTTTGTTCTCTCAAATCGACTTTCGGTGCAACCGCCTCCGATATTCTTTTCCTTTAATGCTACCCCTTTCAATAACAAAATCCGACCGGACTATCGCGATATCGTCTCGCGAATACATCGAATATTCGGTTGACCAACGCCCGCCGGAGGATCAGCAGTTACTCATTCATTCCCGACAGCTACATCAATACACCATCATCGTGCGATCATGCGACTGCGATACGATCACAGGCAAGTCTACGGATACCCACCTACGCGCATAAATCGCCCGCGCATTCATCCATTCAGCAAGTGGACGCACACGCGGTGCGCACCCGCGTAGGTGGGTAGCACACGCATACACACACACACATACACATCGCACTACGGCACAGAGAGAACAGGATAGACTGCAGATGTTACAAAGTAGTGTCATGCAACGCACGCACGCACGCGCCTCGTGTGTACGAGCGCGCGTGCGATTTTCGCATCGGCATGCGGGACGGGTGCGGCGGGGTCGTGCATTTTTTTTACTCGCGCCTTATGTACGCCAGCGTGGCGCGGCCGTTGCGCTCTTTTTTTCCTCTTCCTTTTTTTTCCTCGCGCACGTTCCCGCCGGGATTTTTTTCACGGCTACGCGACCACGTAATCCGCGCTTCTCGCGTAAAATTTCCCTCTCGCGGAGGTGTCGGTAAATTTTGACGTTTTTTCCCCCCTTCCCTCACATATATGCGTTTTTTTTTTTTTATATTGACACCTTGCCTGCATGTCGCGTCGAATGCAAAACTCAATCATCACGAAGAGTTATTCGAGAAATGTCATTGGTAATTCCGAATATTCTACCAAGCAAAATTCGAAAGTTTTGTTAGTCCATGTCAATATTTTATTTTATGAGAATCCTGTTTTTATGAATATTTTATTTGCATAGTGTAACAAAACTAAATAGTTTGATTATCGCAAAGATTTATCACAGATATCATGGACAAAATTTAAACAAGAGATTGTCTTCCTCGCGAAATTCAGATCCGAATCTCTTTCATCGTAAAATTTAAGTTGAAAATTCTTTCGGCATATCTGAAAATTCTTCGACTGTAAATTCGATTCCGAAAATTTCTACGTCGTGAAACTGTAATTCTAAAAATCTTCCACCTTTGGAATTTGATAAAGCGATGCGTTTCGAGCGATATTCCTCTTTGAAACCCAAACGGCGCTCGGTGGAAGCCATCGTCGTGCCGAGTCAAAGCGCGGGGCGGATGTACGAAACGAGGGGGAACCGGTTCCATCTCTTACTCTGAAAGAGTGTAGGATATCGCGCTGTTGGCACTCCACTACCGACCGTGTCTCCGATCTTTCGAGGAATACGAATTCGACGACCAGCAATAGCAGCAGTAGCCGTAGCTGAGCCGAGAGGCCGTGTCTGCCTTTCGCGAGAGGATTTGCATTCATCCGAGAGGTGGAATCCTACGAGACGGCAAGACGGTGGCTTTCCTTCGCGGATTTTCGAGCGGTGTTCTTCCCTTTCGCGTATCGGGACGGGAGAATCGATTGCCGAGATGGTACACGAGGCGCGCGGTAACTTGTACACGACCCCCCCGATAGAGAGAGTAGAGTAGAGAGAAAGAGAGAGGAAGATAGGGGCGTAAGAACGGAGGTATCGAACCGTAAAGTAAAAGGGTATGTTGTAAGGGTCTAGCGAACCTCGCGCATGTCGATATGGCGCGAGCACAGCGGGATAAATCGGCCCGATCGCTGTGCGATCTTTCGAGTTGCAACTGCTCGAAACTTCCTTCCGCCGTGTTCGCGCCTCGTTCGTTCCCTCAAGGACGAACGGTGCTCAGCGTGAAACCGCATCGACCGCCACAAAATTCCACTATGCGATTAAGGGACCAGACAACGCGCTCGGTGTCGGTTATCCGACCGATAAATAAATCCTCCCGACAACTTCCGGTTGTCGTGACGGCGAACGAGAACTAAGTTTGCAATATCTCGGAGAAAGGGGGAATTAAATCGCCCCCGGGATTCCTCCGAGGTGAGCAAAGTTTTGCAACGTCTTTGCAGCGCGACAGCTCGTTTCAGCGGCGCGTTTTCCATTTTCATCAGCGAATTTTACAATGATCTCGTGGCGTTAAATGTCCTCGAAAAAGTATGAATAAACAAAAAATAAGTTTCAAAAATATTCAAGTTAATCTGCGTTACTTCTTTCCCTTCTTTTGTTTCTTTCCTTCCTTTCGAACATGTCAATGTAACTTAAAAAACTTAGTGCTTTAATAAAAATGGAATGAAAAATGGATGTAAAACGATATCTATGGAAATATTGAGCAACTGATGTATAATCTTAAAAAAATTAATAAAAATTTCAAAAATAAAATCTGTCTTCTAAAAATCGATCGTCCGAAGTGTTGCAAAATTCAAATCGAGCACCATTCGTCGAGGGATAAAGGGGAAGGAAATAGGGGAACTCCCGAAAAGCAGGCGCACTTACTTTCAGTGGTATGATGTTCTGCGCTGAGATATTAACCCCTTTCTCCTGAAGATCCTAAAAGTAGGTCAACACTACGGGTAAAAAACCAAATCGCTACAAGACAAGAACAGGGGGGGGGGAGGGCAGTGTGGGGGTAGTGTGACGGGCGGGAAACGTGGGGATTCACGTATCGACTTTTTGTTCAAGGGGGCGGGTGGGGAGGGTACGGGTTCTCGTATCTCACTGCTCTTCCGAATCCAAGGCATGCCCAGAGATATACCTAAATACTGTAACTTAAAGTAAACACCATTACCAACCAAAAACCAAAGTGAAAAAAGTGCGTCGCCGATGACGTCGTTCAGCGGTCTCTCCTTATCGTTCGATCACGAATAATAACGTATCGCATAATGTGCATCAATTCTTACACGCAATTATTTTATTCTACTCACATCTCTTACAGTAAGTTCCTTCTGACATCACATTAAAGGATCGATCGACGGAGAAAAGAGAGGCCCCGATTCGACGATTGAGCATCGACGACGCGCTTCGTTTCGTATAAACCAACGAGAGAACGCTACACCGAAAGCACCGCACGAGGCAACGACTAGCTAAAGAACAACTGGACGACGAGATCCGGCCTGTCGCGCATCCGAGGATGTATGCAACGACGCGCGGACACAGAAAAAAAACTTACATATAGGTGATGTAACAAGGGGTGGACAGTGGAAAAAGTGGACAGTGGGAACGGGGGATGAAAAGAAGAAGAGAAGAAGCGACGACGACTACGGCAGTGTTGGACAATGACGAGATGAGGGGTGAGAAACAGCGGGGAGGCGATTGACAGGATTCGAGGACGTCCGTCCGGATCGCGACACTGAGAAGCGTGTCGCGCCTTCCGAGGAGGAGGAGGCTGGTTTACCTTGAGGGCGACGATTTCCGCGTAGCCGAGCGTCCCGCCGCGGAGCGTCGTCACCGACCTCTTTAACCCCAATCCCTGTGCATTGACCCGTAGGCGAGAAAAAAGGCAAGATTTATTTATTTGCTCTCGTACTGCGATGTCGCGTTGCCGTTGGCTGTTGACGGTCGACCGGCGAGCGAAACAGATTTTGCGTGAAATTCATTTTCACGACGGGCGGAGTCCGCGTGCGGAAAAGAGACGTGACACGAGAGATCGACACAATTCTTCTTTTTTTTCGCGCCCGGTGTTCACCGGATTCACCAGCTAAGGCAATCACGCCAGCGCGCCGACGTCTGCATTTTGACGGATGGCGCGCGCGACGGAACGATCGTTTTTTCGCTGCTCGTTGTTCGAACATATTAGAACGTCATGGAGTTTCACGATGACAAATCGCGCGCAAACAGCTGGCGTGATTTTTTTTCTAGACAATGATCTTCATTCTGCCGTTATTTAATCGACAAATGTGCGAGAGCGCGATAAAAATTCGTTTTCCTCCTTCGTATAACAGATGCACAAAATGAAATATCACTTTCGATCGATTTCGCTTACAAAACTTCTAAGAGCGTCTATGTACTCGATAAAATAAAATTAATTAGCGTTTCCTAATGACCGCTCTCTTTAAGACCAACATCTGTTGCTCGGATTGATCCGAAATCAATTTTTCTCTTGACAAAACCTTGAAAAATATAATCTACGAATTGTGACAATCTCCTTTAATCATCGATCATCTGTGCTTCGTCGCACGCGGACTCCGCGCGTGATGTGCTCGTCGTCGTGCGGCAAACGCATCGATCGATATACCGGCGTGCTTGTTGCACGTCGAGAACGCAAAGCCCCAGTGATTTCGCCCTGGACACGAACGTATGCATATGCATGTGCACGGATAAATGCACGCATCCACGTCGTCCTCGCAATGAAATCGGCGAACATCGGCTCGACTTCCAGGGCGAAGCTGGCTAGGGTTCTCGAACCCGACGACGACAGAAGGAAGTGCCCTCTTGTCGCATGACACTTCGTGAAAGAAATCGCGTGCGATCGACGACGCGCGCAAGTGCGCTCGAGCAGAAACGAAGAAGCCTCGTGCTCGACCTMAAAAAAAAAAAAAAAATAGCGACGGGTTAAATAAAATGTCGGATTCTTTGTGCGGCGCACGAAATGTTATTTCAAACGCTTTGACAATTTTACAAATCTCGCTTTCGCGCGAGAGCCGAGATTTAATTATTACGGATAAACGCGGTGCCGAATTAGGCCAGCCGGAGAGCTTCGGTTATATGATTTCCCCGCGGATTCGTATAAAAGAGTCCTCGTTCCACTCCGAATCGCTCCAAAGTGAGCTTTCCACGCGTGCGACAGTAATTTCTTCGCTTCGATTCGCTCCCGATATTTTTGAAATTCTTCGAGCTGAAATCATGAAATCCCACGTAATTTATTCGATTAATCGTCGATCCTTTGACGTTTCACGGCGACGCCATCGGAGAAGGTGTTAATAACGTTCCCGCTCGAGTGCACTTTTGCTACGTAAAATGGGATTTGCAGCTTTACACGCGATGAAAATATCGTTTTACTCCTTCCGCCCGCGCACCCATCCGCCGTCCCTTCAGGATTTATCCCGTATTCTTCTCGCCTCTGTCTCTCTCTCCGCGCGTCGGCAGCGCCGGTGGCACACACGTCCCGTGGTACACACGGAGCTTTACGAGATTGCGCTCTGAAGGACGGCGATGGAGGCTGCAGGGCGAGAAATGAGAGAGCGCGGCACGCATTTTCGCATTACGACTGCGCCGACGGATATTGCTTTACTCTGCGTCAGATAGTGTAGCTTAGATACCTTCACTGCGGACAAGACGTCGAATCCGGGGCTGCCCAGCTCGCCCTTCTGCCCTTTGTCACCGGGTCGGCCCTGCGAACAAAGGAGACGCTGTGTATTACGTCGAGTAATAACGATGACACAATGAACAAGACTTTTTCAGGAATGAGCGCTCTCTCTGTTATATTGTCATAACTGTGCAGCGATCAAATATCTCTCGCCTCTTGTTGCGCATTACCTCCAATTTGTAAGCTAGCTGTAAAACTATGAGAGAAAATTGAAAATTTTTTTCAAGCTTTTTGCACGCGATTCTGCGCAATATTTTTAGAGGATTCTACTATCTCCTTTTGATCTTAAATGCCAGAACGATGCGCGATACGGGATTTCGCATCAACTTTGCGTGTTGAATCGCTATGAAGACACTTTCAGCTTTAATTAAGAATTCTGACGCACTCATTCCGTTTCAGAGATATCCGATAGCGTAGAGCTTAAAATGTCTCTGTACAGAGATTCTGCAGATTCTACCATTAAACGAGATTTTCTTTCAAATAATTTTCTAAAATCTACGAAGAAGTTGGATGCGCGTGCAAGTTTTTGCACTCTAGCTTCATCGATTATTTTTCATAGCAACACACATAATTAGTCCTTAACTACTTTAACGTCACGCAACAAAATTAGTCCTTAACTACTTTAACTTCACAAACATATAATTACTTGTATCAATGTCGACAGAAATGCTCGCTACAATTCATGCCAATAGATTAGAAAGCAATGCCAATTGTACTTCTACTATTATTTTATCTCTCTTCGTGACAAATGAAAAAAAATAAAATAAAATTAGACGAATTAGAAGAAGAGAAGATATTAGATGAATTTAAATCGCATATTTTGTATACTGTATAAAATACTGTGCTATCAGATTTAATCTACAATTACTGTACCGGGGGCTATCCAATCAAAAGTCCGAACCGTAAAAACCCTGAGATTCCTATTCCACTGCAAGCGATTTATTCAAATCCGTATTCTGCGCACTGTATCGACGCACGAGAACTCTATTATCGTGCGGCGCGTATCCTACGCGACGTATCTGGATGAAGGGAACGCAGACTCGCATAAAATTTCGGATTTCGCAGACCCGCGGACACACGAGGGCGATTCGGCGAGAGTTAAAGTCGTGATTTAATATTTCGTCCGGTCGGGTCGCAGTGCAGATAGCGCGGTTGTAAATTTTCAGGAAGATAAACCTGCGTGTTTGCGCGCCGGATCTTGCCCCCGGAGTAGCGAGTAAACTCCGCGATCCCGAGGCAAATTGCGGAGTCACTGCTACCGCTGTAACCCGCGCCACGACTATTTGCACGAAATCCGATATAAACGCCGGATTCGTTATTCGAATCTCGGAATGCCCTTAGTACGTCGCCGCGCCGGGTATTGGTCGCCGGTCGACTGTGTACACACTCGTTTGCCACACTCGTTTAAAAAGAAAACGTCGGCCGGGCAAAGAGAGGAAACGCGAGGAAGGAGCCGATCGTGCGGGTCCTTTCTTCCCGACCATCGACAGAACAAACAACTCGCGATATTTGCAATGCACTTATTGCTCTCCCACCCTCTCTCTCCCTCTCTTTTTCAATCGCGTACACGTACTCGTATCCCTTCCTCTCGAACACGTCTCCCCGCTATCTGTTTGCTCTGTCGTTTGTACCTCACCGCCACCGAGATCCAGTCACGTCAGTGTCCTGGCCGCACAATACGTCCTCATGTATATTCTTCCCGGTCTATCAGGTACCTGAGCGTACAGAGTATTCCAAAACCATCGTCCGTGAATTCCACGAAATTCTTTTCAGATTGTTCTTTAATGAAGGAAGTTTTAATGAAAAAAAAATTTTACCGGACACAAGTTTTTTTCTATTTCTTAGAACGCGGCACCTCGGTGGCTGCGTGTCACAAATTAGGACAATATTCAATTAACGTCCCACTCGAGATCAAGTAAGATATTATATTCCCTTATCTGGTCGCCCCTCATCGCGAAAACACTTATTAGCGCGTCGTCAACCTTCTTAATTAATCACGTAGCGTCTGTAATTAAGGGAAATAGCAGTAATTCCGGAACATTCTGCGCGACATCAAACGTATACGCGCCACACGGCCGGGCACGTGTGTGTACACGAATAGACAGAGGCTGTTCTCCGGGGTAAGGCAAACTAGGTGGCCACAAAGGGCCACCGACGCGCATACAAGGGCCCTGTCATGCGAAAAGACTTTGCGTGTCACGAGGACCTTGCATAACCGAGAGTCGCATATACACGAGGATGTATGTACGGGGATATAATACAAGGACCCCGTCGTGTAACCAGCACGAGCCTCGTGCAACCATCTCGTGTACCAGGATGGGTCCTCGAAGCGAACGCGCAGAACCATGGAACTTCCATATCCTAATACGCGAATTTACGTATTCCGTTAGACGATGATACTCGTCGCGAGTACGTACATAGATCCTGACCTCGTTGAAAGCGAGAATTCCAAAAGCGCAATGACCTCTCGCGTGCCACAATGGGTTTGCATGTGCAACGGCTGGACAGAAATACAATAAGAAATGCGGCGAAATAAGAAAACGCGAAATAATCAATCCGTCGCTCCGATATCCGCATGCCTGCTTTCTCGAGAAGACACGTCGCCATTATCTATGCATGGACTGTTATACATTTATGGATAATAAGCGAAATAACGACGACAACGAACGGCCTTTCGCGACTTTGTACGTCTTGCGTCTATTTAGCGCGAAAAGAAAGTGACAGCAGGCACAGCTGATGAATAGGTTCGAACGATGAATCGGATCGGAGTTAAAAGATCGCATCTCGGAGAAAATATAACGATCGAGCGCAGATGGGGAACTGCTTCCCGACTAACAGCGAAGTTAATAGAGTAAATGAGTGCAAGTGAGCGAGCAAATCTTCAATTTAAAGTCCGATTCATCTTCCAGTCCTATTCGACCGCCGCCACACACTGCAACCGCGACCGAGGATATGTAGTTATCTTAATAAATCACGATAACTCCAACTACGGAGCGGTCGCAGAATTCGCGGTTCAAAAAATACAATGTAAATTTGTTTACTGGATTTTAATAAACTACTTTTGTTCACGAAACGAAGTAACTTGTTATTTATTAACTTTGCAATAATGATATTATGCAGTGTAATAACATCGCTTTTGTAAATTCTTTAATAACGAAGCTTTTATCGCTGTATAAATATCCACAAATAAGTGAAATTGAGCTTCCTTTTTAATACTTTATATTAAAAAATTGAAAAAGTCGACGCCTGCCTGTACATTCGTAGATTAATATTGCAATTTGTAATTTTTTTCTTAATGTACTTCATATTTTTTATTAAAACGCTGTGAGTATTGAAATACTAGAAGAACTTTGTTTAATTAATTTTCACGCTATCGAAGCAGCAATAAGACAATAATGATTTTATCGATTAGTCGTAATTTCGCAATTCGTATTCGTATAAATGCCAGCGAAAATATCTGCATCGGATCCCTGTAATGTTCCATTTGATTTTAAACTTTGATATGTTTTCATTCGCATTGCCTGTGTTTGATCCGTACCCGTCAAAAACCGAGCCTGATAGCGAAATGTATGGTACATGTATGGAATATATATGGTATTACTCATATGATTGATCATCCTGTATTTTTGCTGCTAATTCGTTCAACATACGTCAGCTGTTGCGAACAAGAGTATCGAGAAAAAGTGTCGGAGCAAAAGCGAGTCCAAAGCGATTGGTACCTGACGCGTTCTCGTTCAAATTGCGATATCTCGAAAATATCAGGACTAAATATCTTATTCCAATTCCTATTAAAATAGAATAGAGTACCAAGTAGACTAGAAAAGTTTCATCCTTTTAGGAACAGGTACATTTGACGGAAACTCGATATCAAAATTCTCGCTTTCTCTCTCGTGTCATTATCTTTACGTATGTTATTTCGAGCGTTTGGTTTCTTGATCGTCTCTTCAGATGACGTACCACCCTTCTCGTAATACGTAACTATATATATATGTATATATATATAATAAAAGTACATTTTATATATAGATATATAATAAAAGTATTAATTTAATTAAATCGACTAGGAAACACGCGATTTAAATAAATTGTCGTTCTTATATTTGAGAACAGTGGAATAGGCAGATGTCCCCAAAATGTCTTAACTGACCTCGTTTCAAACCTGTGCAATTAGAACAGAAAATCTAGAAGCACGTCTAATTTCATATCGTGTCAATTAAAATATGTATGAACAATCGGTCGATATCGACAGTTCAGTCAAAAAATTTCAGAGATATATCTCGTACGTTTAATCACAAATTGATTGTTTCGGAATGTCTAACGTTTGTTTTCGTGTCGATCGGTTTCACGAAACAAAATGTTTAAAAATTTCATAAATCAGCACAGTCTAGACGTACCTGATCGCAATAAAAAGAAGAAATTATTCGGATTTATTACAATGACACCTCGCATAAGCATAAATTTTGGTAAAACAGGTTTCTCGCCGCACGAAATATATGATTAAAATTCTTCTTCACGTCCATAACCATTATTCTATTAAATAATGTTATTCTCAAAACGTTAAGCGTCGCGAAATAAAATATTGCCTCTCGCGTTTTTTTTTTACGAAGCAATTAATTTCACTTGCAACGCCACGACCGAAATTAAAATGTAAATTATGCGGTGAACTTACCGGATCACCTTTGGGCCCGTCCAAGCCGATGGGTCCCTGAAAGAACACCGCCAGTGAGTGCCAGTCGTCGCTCACGCGTCCGTAACGACGAACGAAGAAAAGTGAAAAATTGCGTGCGGGCTGAGCGAGCCCTTGGAAATCTCATTCCTTGTGTATGTAACATGTAATAAATGGGCGAGCGCGACAAACCGTGATGAGTCGTTATGCTTCCAGGCGCGACAAAAGTGCATTCGCATGATCCTCTCTGATGTATGACGCGTATCATTTGCGACGACCGAGAATCGCGAGGAAGCGCTGTTAATAGAAATTTTATTCGGCATATACGGTGAATGTTTAATTTTGCGCAGCTTCGATCCTGATGGAGCAACTTTCAAATATTTAATGCCGGGTCATACCTCGAAATTGGTGTTTCGCCATTGCGCTAATTATACTGAATTTCTTTCGATATCGCGATTAATCAGACTCGACAGATAAATGTCGTTACGTTTCACATATAATTTATATATTTTTGATTGCATGCAATTTAAATAAGAGGAAACGCACAATATTCTCGATCGATTGACCGAATTTTACAAATCGCGTATGTAATGTTTCATTTTCTGCAATAGAATTTCACTTTTTATCTAATATTATCTAAATTTTATTAAAACGAACCTTTCGCAAGATACTACTCGAGATATTCATTTTTTATAGATGAATCGATATAGAGAGTTTACACTCGGCAATTATAGCTGCATCGGAATGATAACTTGATGCTTAGCAAATCGGAAACGTTGTTAGGCGGCTCAAGATTGCCAGCAATTAAAACGAGAAGTGAAGAAAGCAATTAATCCGTTTCCTCGACGCGCATAACAGTTGCACCTTCAGTCGTCAAAGCGACGCGCGATACAATGTTGGAGACGAGAATGCCGGAGTCCGATTTCGCACTTCGATCGCGCGTATAAATCGTGCACTGACATACGATACAAAAAAAAAAGGAGAATAAAAAAATCTAGAGAGATGGTCTGTATCGGAGAGCCGGAAGAGGATTCAGATCGAGAGACAGCTCGCGGATAAAGAAGCAGGTCAAACGAGCAAAAATCAGCGACTACATGATACGCATTAATGGCACTTAATGGCTGTTATGTTCGATGCACATAGTGTGGTGAGAGTCCGTGATGTTCAAGATACGTGACAGCGAGAATGAGAGAAAGGACAGAGACATGCAAATGTGAGGATATGTGACAGACAGACAGACAGACGTACACAGGCAGAGAGAGAGAAGCGAGAAGGAGTTGTGTTGTGGAGAAAGAAAATAAAAAATAATATACCGGAAAACCGTTCTTGCCC
The DNA here is from genome assembly GCA_037157785.1 of Cephalotes varians. NCBI lineage: Eukaryota > Metazoa > Arthropoda > Insecta > Hymenoptera > Formicidae > Cephalotes > Cephalotes varians. The sequence goes on from JANQDE010000009.1 coordinate 193,527, forward strand.
GGCGTCCCGGCCACACCCTGTAAGAAGGGGTATAAAAAATTAAAAACTCGTTTACACGAGAAGGCAGGAGGGGGAGAAAAGGGGGGGAGGGAGATTTACTCAGGGTACTCTCTCGCGCTCATGCAGAAGCGATTATTTCGCGGGCCGGCCGGTCGTGCCCGCGATATTATCGGCCCCGGTCGCGTACATATATGTATGCATATGTACGATCGCGACCGTAAAGGGGCCCGTATACACTGCCGCACGCCGATAATTATTCCGGCCAATTAGATATTCCACGGGCGTATAAGCACGCGCGCACGCACACGAGTGCGCGCCGATCCCATTCCCTCCCCCGTTCTCCCGGTGTGTTCCGCCAATCCGATCTTTGATTACGCGACGATGCGCTCGCTCGATCGGCAATCGCGAGGGAAATCCGATCACGCGCCTGCGGAACACCCACGATGCCCGCAGCCGGAGAGAGAACCCTGCCGCCGGTCGCGACGGGCACAAAATTCCGACGTCGATGATTAAGTTCGACAGATAACGATCCGACTCTAAATCCCATTATTTCTTATAATTTCGAAATTTAATGCGGCCATATAAATAAGTTGGGAAATAAAAAAATAAATAACGAGATTTAGCAATAATAAATCAAATTTAAAGGGAGAATAACAGTCTTCGAGTTAGGATCGAAAATGTGAATAAGTTGTACAACTTTGCGAACTAATTAATTACGTCTTGACTAATGTAAGTTGGTGCCGCGCGAGTGGTTAATTTGTTTCTCCACTAATAACAATGTCATATCGTAATCTTTGTGTTTTAATCGCCGAGTTATTTATCGATATTTCTTTATAAGGTGCAAAAGCTAACAGAGAACCAATTATTATAAATATCAAATAAGCTCTCTCTCCGCAGAATGTACGAGTTACATTTTTGATCCAGCATAATTACGCGACAAAGTTTTCGATAATACTCACGTTGAATTGAAGACACGTCCGCAGGAGCGGTCTAACAAACTTCTACTTCTTCAGGAGGAAGAAAAATTGATTTCTCCCGAAGAAAAATGGAGTTTTATAACACCATGATTAATACACGGTAGCACTCAGCTCGTCCTTTAAACTTTACGGTTCAGACCGGGAGTATGTCTTCAATTCTCTTCACGCGTGCAGGTCTCGCAAAAACGCGTACCGCTTACATTAGTCACCACTCAGTGTATTCGGTCTCAAGTCCAGAAAAGGGGGGGAATAATAACGCGTACCGTTAACTATCGTATTTCATGCATGGAGCTGCTGCACTCCCTAATAAACACACTCACGCGCACACACACAATTGTACGTGCGATGTATCGGTGCACTAAACCCGAGGTTTTATACATATATACACATATATATACGTGTATACATATGTATATGTGGCATGCGCGATACTGAAACATCGGCACGAAGGTACTCACCGGCGCACCGGGCTCCCCGGGATCGCCCTTCTTTCCTTTCTTGCCCCTTTTTCCGGGTGGACCCGGCTCACCGGGTGGACCTGAAACACGAACAATGAAACTATGAAGTCGCATATACCTGAAATATTTCCAATTCTCCCTTAGCGATAGGATGGCAAGCGTAGTTTTCTTGTTCGGTTATTGAACAAGAAAATATATATACTAAAGGGATAGTTATTTCAATTTGTCTTACGCCTACGTTAAAGAACCGAATTTGTTTAATTCTTTAAACAAACTTCTTGATCTAAGCAATTCCACCTTGCGTGTTTCACGCTTCAAAGTGCACAAAAATTTCTCAACATTCAAACTCCAATTATTCGCTAGATACGTGACACATTTTAAATCCGCACGGTTGAGTACAGTTTCGAATGTTCAATTTTAAAGCGTATCGTTCTTAAAAATATCTTCTAGTCGCAGCTGTTTCAGATACAGATCTACAAGAGACGATCTTCAATGAAGTGAGAATGTCTATTTGAAGATTCTGGTGGAGAATTGAAGTTTACGAGAAAAAAACTTTTACTCTGTGATCAATCGCTTGCAGAATAAAATTACCACGTAACGGATACTCTACAGTCCGAGAGTTACCGTTAACAGAATGTTACCATGTAGTGAAAATGAGTTTTCGTGTTTGTACCCGGATGGATAAACTCCCGCAATAGCTATATAGGGTGTCTCGACACTTCAATATCTTGTTCACAAATATTTTGGAATAAATTTAAAACAATAGACTATAATTACGATATTATATACAGCTCGTATCTTACTATCAATATCGCAATTTATTTATATCCCATCTGGTCCATTCAATTCCACCTACACGCTTCTGGTCTATTTCGAGGGGCTGCCTCAAACGTTTCGATTTTCACCGTTAAGTAGTTTCGTAATCATACGTAGCTCGACGTTCGGACAAATCTATCATTATCCCAACTTCATTCCCGCGGTTGCGTGATGAAAGGGCATCCGGTAACGGCGGACCACCCCGCAGCGCGCGAATGCCGGCGGGTCGAAATGAATGGGCGAAAAGACCGATAGATTTGACGCGTAATGAAATTACATCGTCGTTCTCGTCCGTTGAAGGATTTCCGAAAATCGAGGGGAAACGAATGCGCGGCATGCAGGCGAAAATCTGATCGACCAACTTCGCGGCATGAACGTAACGGGACTAATCCTTTTATTTGACATTTGATTTTTTTTTCCCATTTTATTCGACGATGGTTTTAGCAGTGAGCGTAACGTGTACGTATTTCTCTTTCGGCTTCATTACTTGAAAAAAAAACGAAAATCCGAGCTAACTCCGTTTCAACGAACGCAACGAATGGAAATACACTGTACAACGTTATGTTCCAACGTTCGATCCATCGTGGTTAAACAATATCATTCTAAAAAAAAAAAAAAAATCGTATCTACACGCTTTCCTATCTAAAAGCACGGGACCTTTAATGAATCGTTACAGTCAAGTTAACCCGCACAGTTCACAAATTAAAATACAATTTTTTTTTAATAGTAGATTGCAACACACTCAAAAATAAAATAACTAACGAAGCATTTGGAACAGATTTACTGCGTACTTTGATTTATGAAAACGCTGACCACAATTTTGCAACTCATTAAATGTGCTATTTGTGGGAAAAATTGTATATTTTTTTTAACGGACCAAATTGAAATTGTTACAAATCATAACAAATGAGCGTAGAGTTGGACATGCATTTCTATGGTGATACGAGTGCTTCGCCTGAGGGATGCTGCTGCAGCTTGTCTCTCGTCGTTCGCGTTATTCTAATTTCCGGCAGGGACTTGCCTGACATTCAGAGGGTCGGGGAACCCTCTCTCTCTCTTTCTCACAGAGAACAATTCGATCGTGATTTATTCCTGGGGCTGCTGGCCGCTCGGACAAGGGCGCGACGAGCGGTTCTCCTTTATTTTCCATTTATCGCCACCGGCAAGCATCGCGCAGGGGATGACGTCATATCCTCCAAAGAGGGAAGCCGCGAACTGAAGCCGCCCGCGGGGCCGAAGCGCATCACGTTGCAATGGATAGTAACTTTTGCCAGGATTTTTTTATAATTAAAGAACCTGGGGCAATAACGCGCGAGGAAAAAGTTGCGTGAAAAAAAATTTTTTTTTTTTAATGGAAGTGTCGACAAACTTGCAAGTAAACATCAGTTGACAGCTTCTATTTACGTAGCCTACTTACGATTCATTTATACCGACTTTGTTCGCGAATAAATCTCGAATATTTTACTAGATGAAAAAAGAACAACGCCACTGAAAATCTAGATTAATCCAATATAATGAATAAAATTTCTAATAAAAAATAAAATTTATAATGAATAAAAGGATAGATCACGTATGGATTGAATTTTAAGATAGATGTTGTTGTCCAATTTAGAATGAACTATATTTCAATAAAATTTTAATTCGAGAGCTATTTGAATTTTGAAAGATTCTGAAAAAAGGAAAAACCTCGTATTATTCCTTCATCATAATATGATTTCATTTAAAATCTCGTGAAAGGGCGACGCTTTGATCGTAACGATATAAATATGAATGGACACAAACGAATGAATAATTAACTTCTCATAAAACTGATCGATATCACGAATTAATTAATATTAACAAGATTTTATTTAGCTATCCATTATTAAACTGACGAAGTATAATTAGAGAGTTGCCGCACAACCAGTTGTTTGACCGCGAAAATTCGTCGGCATCCAACTCTCTCTCGAAGGGCGGATACAAGCACACTCCGTTTAATAGACACGAATCGTCGGTACGATCGCCCGTAGCGTTCCACGACAATTCCGGATAATCCGTTCTGACGGTTACACCTCGGCCTTAATCCACAACGTGTGTGGAAATAACGACGTACGTGCCGATCGCACGTATTTCTCGGCGGCAGCTGGCGAACGCGTATGGACGTGTGTACGTATCTCCGCGTCTCGAGAGAGCGCACCGGTTTGTATCTCGTATCTCCGTATAAAAAGTCAGAGAAGGCAGATGGCATAATCCCGCACGTCGAGAAGCACGGCCTTTCGAGGATTACGCGGCGGAGAAGGCGAAAGATGCGCTACTGGATATCCAACAGACAGCTCTATCAAAATTATATAAGTGAAACACGGTGCGCAACTTTTAAATCCGACACGGATTTGCAGGGGATATAAGCTCGTGAAAGACGCGTGTAAATGAATTTATCAATGCGAACGAGTTATTCAAGTAATGTCCGAATATTTGACATGTACATTTTCCGATTTTACATATCAAGATCATTATTTTTAAATTATATACAGAAAGATTTTTGAACAAGATAAATGTAATCGTCTGTCTAGTTGCAAGTAAATGTCAGCTTTTATTTACGTAGCCTACTTACGATTCATTTATACTGACTTTCCGCGAATAAATCTCGAATAATTCATATTTTACTAGATAAAAGAAAGAACATAAGCCATTGAAAATCTAGATTAATCCAATATAATGAATAAAATTTCTAATGAAAAATTTATAATGAATAATCTGTCTTATAGATTTTTTTTATGTCTCCGAGTTCTCCGATTTTATTAAGCTCATACTAATGAATATACGAAATGATAAAAATACGCTGTTCCATTTTGAAAAATTGGCATGTCACTCTTGTCGAGAACTTCGTCTTTTTGCAACGTAACACGATATCCAGCTCTCGCGGTGGTACCGCGCGCGATAAGAAACGACGAGCGCAAGTTCGGTAATGTTTCGGTATCCGGGAAGAAGAAGCAATGGCAGGCGAACGGGACGAAGAAGCCGACGACAGCGAAGCAAGCGATCGATCGCTGTCGATCGGTATCGAGATAAAAAAAGAGGCGACTCCCCTCGTTCATCCCGGCCGCGTCGTCCGCTATTCTCTCGGCGCGGCAAGTTTTCGCCACTCCGCGGTTCTCATCAGAACCGCGCAGATGACGGGTGCCGCCGTCTCGCCACCCCGAATACTTGTACTTGTCGCGAATACCCGGGATATAACGAGGAAAGTTTGCACCAGCGGACATTGTCGATCGCTGCCGCTCGCGGCTCGGCAAGAAGAGACCAAAACGAACTTTGCGGGCCGCGACGCGGTCGTCACGTCGAGCGAATTGCGGTATGTTGAGCAGATACGTGAAGGAGAGGAGAGTTCAGCTGTCGCGGAATTAAAGAAAGCTTTGAAACAAATTTTTGTAAATAAATCGTTTGCGTCGCGATTCGAAATCATAAATTTTCACAAAGGAAATTTGAGCGTTTAATTACAGCGCTTAATGAAATTATTTCGTGTTTCATTTAAGCTATCTAATTATTTATTAATTGCAATTTATATAAAATATTTAATTATGAAAATATTTAATACTGGAAAAATTTAACTAATATATTATAACAATGAGATATTTCAAAGTCTCTCCGTTAAAATAAATTGGATAAAATTCCATAAATAGCTTGTCATTTAAAGGAAAGTGAAAAAGAGTCAATGTTTCATAAATCTTTTAGAATATTAGAACCAAATTTGATATATACCTATTAAAAAAAGAAATCAATTGTCAGTTTTGAAATTATTTCTTCCACGTATATATTATTTTTTTTTTTTTTAATGATCGCATTGCTTATTTATTCAATCGTGCGATATACGCAGCATGCCTTGCGTCCTTAAAAGCAAGGCAATACGTTTACAGGACAATTTCTGCTCCAATCGAGCCGTAGAATGCGCCGTTCGCGTTTGTGCATTTCGCCCATCGGGATAGTTCGCATACGTGCGATTCCAGCGACATAGCAGTTCAATTGCTCGGTAATTCGTCCCGGTGTGTTCGTCTTTTCGCCGGGCGATTTGCACGAACGTACCGAACGAGGTCGCGAGGTGAGGCGGCGAGGGAGCGAGGATGAGACAAGAGGAGAGCGCCGGGAGATACGACAAAGAGAAATAAATAAAGAAGAAACACGCGCGGGAAATAACCGCGTAGTCTAGACACGACTGAAATACTTCGGGACGACGATGTGCAACACACGGAACAGGGAGAAGAAACCTTCATATATCTCTTTCTCTCCCTCTCTCTCTCTCTTTCTTTACTTCCCAATATCAACCCTCTTGGAATCTTTCGCGTGAATAAGAACGAGATTAACGCGACGTTTTGGCAAAGTTCCGAGAAGAAAGAGAGAGAAAGAGATGGAGACAGGGACAAGGAAGGGACCGTGTATACAACGCGAGCGACGTTAACGACACACCGCGCGCTCGTTCCGCAAAATAGAGTCACGCGGCTGGAAAATGATCGCGGTGGCGACGACGATGTCGTAAAGCCCGGTGCACGTAGGAACGTTTCTCCGACAGGCGCATTTTCCGTGGGATTTCCTCCTTTTCTATTAGGCGCCGGTGAGACGCGCGTTGGTCCTTTCTCCGCGAGCGTTCGACGGGAAAAGAAATCGACCGAATTCACCCCACGGTCCACGGAGCAGCCGCGAGGATTCTGAACCAGGCCGTGCGTCAGGATCGACTGACGCTGATTAGACCCATTTTTTTCATCCCTCGCCCCTGTGTAATAACCGGAGCTATAATTCAGAAGGGGACGACGGCTCGCTAGAATTGATTAATCATCGTCATGCTTTCAATCCTGAATACTCTTTGTTTCATTTATTATAATATGCGCAGTAATCAATATCGCTATAATTTATGGAGAGATTTTTTAATTCAAATAACGCTAAAAGGGCTCAAACGAGAAGTGACGTGAGTCGAGGTATTACGACGCCACTGAGATATTTATTTAAAAAAAAAAAATGACAGAATTTTGCGAAATTTTTAGTTCCGATAAATTGCTGATACATAGCACGAGAAATATATCAACATCGTGAATGATGAAGAAATAAATGACGTAAATAAATGCACGCAATATAATAAAAATGCACTGGCTCATGACAGTTTGTTTCAGGTCATTTAGTGTTCCGCGCGTGGCAGTTCGTCGATTGATACGAGCACCAGACACAGTTTAGATAACGCGTAAAAAAAAACCAAATGGATTTATCGGCTCCGATTTTTGTCGAAAAGGCCAATGCATCTCTGAATATGACAGCTGTCGAAAACGCACAGTCGAAACTTTTTGTGCGCGAAATCGAGAGAGCGCCACGTCTTCATTTACACGGTTGTTCAAATGAAGAAGAGTAAAAATCTCAATGTGTCTCGAGCGACTTTTTTTCTCTCGCCACACACCGAGAAGAACTCGTTTGGCAAACCCTCGGTTGCATTTCCGTGAAATTTATTTTCGCCGTGACGTATTTATTCTCCTCCTTTTTCCCCAAAACTTTTCGCCGGCGCATCTCCGTCAGGGAACGATCGTTACGCGCGTAATGATGCGACTTTCGCGTAACTCGTCACTGAAACACTGACCCGCGCATTTCCGAGGAGTTAATTGCCTTTGTCGGACGCGGGTTGTTAAAAAGCAATTACTCGCCACGATCGTATTTGCGAACCGTGCCCGTCGGTCGGGGAGGAACTCCCGGGAGTGTATTTAGCGGAGAGCCGTCGATAGCCAAAGAAAATAATTACCCTTCCGCTGAACGCGTTTCTTGCGGAACGCGCACGATCAAAATCAACATCGGTACCCCTCGGCCTCACCTTCGGCTTTTATCCGCGCGACCGGGTAACGTATTATATTCCCTGCCTCTGCAAAGGTGACTATGCGAGAATTATCGATCTTTTCTGTCAAATCAATTTGTTTTTACGCTCTCTAACATCTAAAATACGAGATACGATATTTAACGCACAAGACGCGATGATTATGAGCGGAATAAAACGGAAAACGTTATGGAATGGATCGGATTCAGGTCAAAATTCCATTATATAAACGTTTTTTTGATCCGATTATTTGTCACCTAACGCTTGCGTCCCAAAAATCTGTTACAATGTATTTAGAATTATTTTTTTTTTTCAAGTAAATAAAATCGTACGATAAATAAATTCATAAAATGTTATTGTAATATATTGTATATAAATTGTTTTTTTTATCTACGATGTATCTACAATAAACAATTATTTAATTATTCTCAATTTAGTTTTAATCATAGTACGCACGAAAGCTGCATGTTTAAACTACAAATCAAATCAGATGTAAAATTGGCTGGGATTTATTTTGCAAGCAAAACGAACCGTTTTGTACCAATTTTCAATGGGAGATATAGGATGTAAACTTGGTTGCATGATATCGCATTCTCTTCCCTTCGATGCACTTCCGCAATTATATCGAGCCACCGCTGACAAGCTTTAATACGACCGGAGTTAGTTTCCACTATCTGCCTTCTGAACGGGAAATATCGTCTTCGTAATCGAGTAGCCCCACGATTCTGCAACGCAGGAGTTTATCTCTCTATACAGGGACGAGGGATTTCAGCATCGACGCCGAGTTGCGAGACTCGACACCGAATGCATCCGGTCGCGTCGCGAATATGTCAGATTTATACGCAATATTTTCGCCGCTCTTGTTTTTTTTCTCTCTCTTTTTTTTTGCGCGCGTCATACAGGAAGCTGTACCGAAAAACGGAGCGCGGCGGTCGTAAAATCCATTACGTCCCCGCCTCTCTCGTGGCTATCGGAAAACAACGTTCTCCGAACGTACCTTTATCAAATGCGGCGCATGGGTCTGTGCATTACTGGCGAAGCAGAGCATCGTTTGAACAAGCGGACCGGGTAAGGTTACTACAATGGGGTAAGAAGCACGCTAAGGGCGCAGTTGTTACTGCCATCATAATCGATATCCCGTCAATAAATCTGCTCTCGCAAGTCCGATATAAATATAAAAGAAAACTTGTGTAAACGCGGAACGACATTCGTTCCTTGCGAAAAACGATAGCGTATTAAAAATAGTTTTATTTATACAAAACGATTTTCACGATTGTTACGATATGACTCTTAATAAAAAAATAACAAGCGTAAACAGGTTCGATTTTTCATGTTTTTTGAGAGACTCCTTTCAATAACGTAACGAGTAATCGACACGTCTTATGACGTGATATCCGCTAACGAGAACTTATCCCTTTAAATGACCTTATAATTATTATATTAGAACTCATCGTTGAAGGATACCCATCGTTACAGCGTTAGTTCACTTAGCCACATGGCAAAATTACTCCTTCGACCTTACGTTTTGCTTTTATATTTAGACTCTCGACGCCAATCAAGACGCATGGTGTAACCGGACTCTCTAAGCTTCCGAGAGATAGTTGAGAGACTCTGCCGACGGCATGGGAGAGAGCGGGCACAACGGACAGAAAAGCAGGCGGATAGGCAGGCAGGCCGGCGGGCAGAACGAGAAAGAGAGAGAGAGAGAGAGAGCATAGGGACCTCACATGTCGCGGCCGCAGGCAGTACAGTTATACCGGGCCGCCAAGCTCCGATTCCCGCCCCGGTAGTTTCCCATGATTGAGATACATAATCGGTACTCTGCGATGTGCTATCCTACGCTGCAACGACCTACCGTCTCGCAAAAACTTCCTCTCCGTCTAGTCTCTCCTTCTCTCTCGCTTTGTCTGTCATCTCCAACTGCATCCTGCAGTTGTGTTTCAATTCATTAAAGGCTAAACAAGAAATGACTTTACCTATCTGCCTGTATCAAATACGTATGCAAATCCAGTTCCTATTCTTATATTAAGTTGTACCTTGCTTTTCCTCAAATATCTATCGCTTAGGAAAACATGTTTATGTAGGTGTGTATGTGTAATGTCTTGATGTGTATGCGAGGGTTCGCAGTGTATCGAGCTCGGGTCCGTGGGTTCGCTAAGCCCAAATGACTGTGTGGCTCAGTCATCATCCCTGCGGGAGCAATGCGCTGGGAATTTGAATTAGATAAGAGAAATTCAACGTTTTAGAATTTAGTTTTCGAAAGTTCGATAGGATATGCATGATAACTTATCGATGCGGTACGGCAAAATTAACTTTAAAGTTCAAAAGGGACATATCTTGTTTCGGTATATCAAAGTTGTACGTTAGAAGATATCTTGTTTGTTGCTGAAATCTCGAGCAGATGTAAGCAATGTCGGAAGATACGGAAATTGCTTTCACAAATTGGAAAACTTTATAAAGATACGCTATATATTCGTTGAGTGTACGAACGATTGATCTCACCCAATGAAAAAGATGCAGTCAAAAGTTGCTAGATAAACTTTTTTTTTACTGCTAATCTACATAGAAAGAACGATTTTGCTGGGATCTAAAATTTTGCTGGATACAGATCTGAAAATAATTTTGTTAGATCATCAAAATAATTTTGTGGAACCTTAAAAATAATGAGCAATGCTGCAAAAAATTATGATATTCTAGTAACCGGTTTGAACGTTCTACATAATTATTTTGATAGTTCAACAAAATTACTTTTCCGATCTGTATCCAGCTAAAATTTTAGATCTTTCAGTAAAACTATTTTTCTTGTAACATCGAATTTAGAAGATTTAATATAACAATAATAAAAAAAAATTAATATAATTTTCTGATATAACTTTTCAGGGTTCGATAATGATTTTTAAGAATCGTTCTCTCTTTCTTCCTTTTTGGGGGGAACTAAAAATAACGTCGCCATACATCTGATCAGAGTTAAAGGCTCGCATGCCGAAAAAAGTACAGTGATCAAGAAATCGCTTCTTTCTCAGATGCAAACATTGTACTTTAGCGATAACTGCGTACCAATCAACGCGGGGTATTCTTCTGCTGGCTAGTAGGACAGGGTTTCACCGTGGGGAAGAAACGTTCTGCGGGGCCCCGCAGGCGCAGCGGTAGTCCCGCGGCCCTCCCTCTAAATCATACGCGTCGTCCGTTGACGATGAATACCTCCGTGCCACGGCAGAGACCCCCGGGCGCGAGGGGATCAGGGGTTCCGCAGGGCTTGTTGCGATCGTGTCGGCAATTCCGCTACCGAACGCTGCACAGCTCTTGGTTTATCTATCGCCTTTGTGGATCGCGTGGACTTGGACTAACTTTGCAGGAGCTCAATTAAAAGCGAACGTTCAAGAGTGCAACAATTTGCAACGAATACAAATGGCTGAATGCTACGGCGCCTGACGTACATTCTCCAAAATTTCAATAAAACATGAAGGAGAACATGGGGAAGATAAAGATTTATCGTATTCATATCTTTTAAAAAATTTTAAAAACAAATTTTGAAATATTTAGGGATGAAATTTTACAGTTTTCTATAGGTCTGTGCGATTTCATTTTGCTACAGAGACGAAAATAGAAAATCTGTATCTTCAATTTTTCGTTTAATTCTCGTAGTTGTAACGCGGTGGATAATACCTCCTTTTAATCCAGCATATAAATCTATAGTTCGGACCTTGATTCTACCAGGATTAAACGGGACTATGCAAAAATGTATAATACATATTTATATTCATGGGGAATTAATAGCAATAAAGTGGATGTGTCTCATGGAGACTTTCTAAACGGAGGATTTATATCCAGGGCGGGGTTTCCGAAGTTAAAGGCTGGATAGCAGGCAGATGGAACAAAGAAGAGATCGCCTTCTCGGCATATCTCGACTACGATAAAACGCTTAATAGGCGTATCATGACGACGATATTTGCGACATAAATGGCCGAAAGCTTTCTCGTCGTAATCGCTAGATAATAATACCACGGAATAGAATTTCAGGAAAACGCCGCGATAAAATCCGAGTGTCTACCGTTTTTGCTTGCCTTGTCAGTACCAGACTGGTTTCGCTGCAAAGATGAATCAACAGAATCCTCAACGGGAGCGGAATTTCAAGGATGACGACGCCTTTAGATCGGACACTAGACTTTAAGATCCGATTCGGAGATATCGGATCACATAATTCTGCATTTGTGTTCTAATGCTGAATCTGGTACTAACGATGCATGTAACGTCCGTAAAATTGTCGATATGGCCGACACGTGACAAAAATGTATGGGCACCTCCGATTTAAAAGCTTAATGGCTGTATTGTGTGCAAAATATTCGTGAGGCGATTGATAAATAGCTGTATCAAGCGAGTTGTTATGCTCCCTGTATTATAAGTAGAAACGTGAGCACAAACCCTCTAATTGATAATATATTTATTGCCTTATCTCTGGCAAGTAGATATATCTTTTACGATATTTTATACAATGAATACGAAAATATCATTCATTGAAATGGCATAAAATTCTAATAAAAAATTAACAATAAGTTATAAATTAAATTAATGTAAAATTTGATTTAATTAAACGCAATCCGTTTTATCTTCGATGTTTTGACGTACTTTTAGAATTAAAATTCGGTAGTCAGCTAGAGTAAAAACAAGTACAGGGCGGACTTGAATAGACGAGATGATGGACCCGCAATTACGGGAGCACCGGTATCGGTCGGTTCATGTTAGCGTCGTGCCGAGATATACGATCTTAAAATGAGATATAAAGCCGAAACGCGCGGACACATATCGGTCCATAAACCGACGCTCGTCCGCAGACCTGTTTTTGCATAGCGCCGTAAAATTGCTGACATATTATTCGACGTAAAGCATTACGCGCGACGGGAACGCGAAAAGGTATAATCAATAACTGTTTAACGCTGCGGGGAGATGCAACGGCGAATTCAAGCGGTCCATTTCTGACGGGCCATTATTCAAAGCAAAAGATAAACGATGAATAAAGATAATTATCCGCGTTAAAAGAGGAAAGAAATCGTGCTAATTATAGTCATTAAACACGCAAGAAGACTTCTTGCGGATCGTGTTCGAGCAATGAAATTGACGAATAAACATAAACTATTCTTGCTTGCTGTGTCTTCCTGATGTCGTCCTAACGACGTAATCTGTGCTCGTCATCACGGAGATCATGGAGTTTGAAGAGAGCTGCACGGAGAAAAAGTGATGAAAACGCGAGCGGAAGCGCGATCTCCGGGCGCGGGACCGGATCCATCTCTTCGCAACGTGGCTCGTAAACCATAACTTATAATCCAGGACACGAATTTCATGCCTTCTGCTTGGCTCCTAAGCGGAATCCGGCGCGACGCGCAACGGGGAGTCGGAGCGCGGGAGGACCGCACGCAGCGAGCTACACAATGAGGAGTCGTCCACCCCGTGTCTTATTATCTGTCTTTCTTCTTTGAATTGTTTCGCTACGCTTCGCTTTCATTCTCGATGGACCATCATCTCTCCGAAACCCGAGACTCTTCTCTCTCTCTCTCTTTCTTTATCTTTTCTTCTCGGTTGAACCCGTGCGAGCGTTCGTTGCAACTCTCTTCGGAGAAGCATGCTATCACATCGATATAATTTCGCTCGAACTTATAACTGTCCGGCCGAGAAGAGATATGACATGAAACTCGATATGTTTGACGAATCATGGTTTAGATTTTCCTCTGTGTGAAATCTATTTTAAACTCTGCGAGCTTATGATTTCGAGAAGCGACAATAAAAATGATGACGATGAATACTTAGTATTTATTTCTTATTTTAGCAGCGTCTAATATCGTAAATGATTTTTAACATTTACATGATTTTGTAAAGAATCGAAAAAGAATTATCTACGATAAAACCTTAAATTGTTCTACATCTAAATTACAAATCCTACATCTAAAATTGCAATACATAAAAATATTTCCTTATAATTAATTTACATATTACATTTGGATTACATTTTTAATTGTAAGACTTATTTCTCTCAGTTTTCAACCTTAATCATTGCTCGCTTGTATCTAAACTTTCGTCTTGATCATCTTGAACGATTCGACTTGATGATAAGTCAAATCGAGTCTTCGGATTTTACGTTTCTGCTAGGAGAGTGTCGAAGTTACTCAAAGGCGTCATTATTATTAATAATCAAACTCGAAAATCGCTTCGTTAATCAGTCTTCTTGATGTAACAGTTGGACCCAATTACCTTCCAACTACCTTCAATTCTCACTTCTCTATAGAAATCTTCTCTTCTATACAGGGGATAACTTCCACAGGGAGGAAAACACATTTCCGATCCCTTCTCCGTGCGACCCTACTTCGACGAACCCTACACGATGAAGCCCGTATCCAGATCCGCCCTTCCTGCCTCTCCGGTCTCTTTCTGAAATACTAACGGAATCACGTAGGCGCCCGTAGATAGTAATGGCCCTCGAGCCGACACTTATGTGTGAAGTTTGAGTAAATCAGGCGAAAATCATTTTACTTTATCGTTAACATTATTTATTTTCAACATTATTTTCAACGTTCTTATTAATATTCATATTATTTATCTGTAGTAAAAATGTATAGCATATACTTTTATTTTGCCACGGAAAGAACGATTTTGAAGTATTTAAAATTTTAGCTAAATTCAAAATTAATTTTAATGAAATATCAAAGTAATTATAGGACGTTCAAACTAATTGCTGAATATCAAAATTTTTTGCAGCATTGCTCATCATGTTTCCTACGTAATTCAATAAAATTATTTTCAGATTTGTATCTAGCTAAATTTTTAAATATTTCAGCAAAATCTTTCTGTCTATTTAATACTTTTTTTACACAATGCGATCGGAAAGTGCGCGAGGAATTTATTTACCCAAAGTTTTGTAACAAAATGATAATATCGGTTTAATATGGAAATTCCCTCGAAACATCCTGCTTTGCATCGAACAGAATTACTCCGGCGTTTACCGTATTCGACGTACAGCATCGTACAAGCTCGCTAATGTCACGCGCGAGGGTATCAGTCCCATCGCTAGAGCCGCACACATGTCCACGTGGGCGGTGCTTTATCGTGTGTTCTTTTCACGCGAGATTTACGCCATCGACGACAATGAACTCGTTATCCCGTGGATTCCGTGCCGGTGGGATTTCCGATTACACGTGCGCCCGCCCCAAGGTCGATCGCGTCGTGATCGCTCGCTCTCTTACGTTGATCGGCTTTTACGATATCGAGGCATCAAGCCCACGTTGTCAAGATCGATACGATATCGCGAAGGTTTCAGTTACCGTGCGCGAATTCTCTTTCTCTTTCTCCAAAGCGATCGAATGATAAATACGAGCGCCGCTCGAGACAACTTTACGTCGAGTTTTTATTAATGAGGGACAAATGTGTGCTTCGTACTCGCAGTGGTACAGAGCGCAAAAGTACATAAACAACGTTTTTAATACAAGTGGGAAATTATTATTACTTATTTAACACTAGACTACCAAACCAATCAAAATGACTGATTTTAAAACTTCATTTAAAATATTCAAATTTATAAAGCTCTGTTTCAGAAATTTTCCATGATTTTTATTACAATATCTGAAGAATTAAATTATCAATTTGTCTTCCTCTCTTCTCCCCATTTTTCAAAGTTATATATGTATACCTATATATACTGGATCAGTTATTTTGACTTAATTGTCGGTAATTCTAGTGTTAATAAAGTTTCTTATAAATTTTGTGTAATATTGTTTTTATCAGTGCACGGAAAGAACGATTTTGCTGAGGAATTTAAAATTTATTTTCAGATGCTGAATACAGATCTGAAAATAATTTTATTAGACCATCAAAATAATTTCGTTGGAACCTCAAAAACAATGAGCGATGCTGCAAAAAATTGTGATATTCTAGCAACTAGTTTGAGCGTTCTACATAATTATTTTGATAGTTCAACAAAATTATTTTTTATTTGTATGTAGCTAAAATTTTAGATCTTTCAAAAACAAAACCGTTTTGTCCGTGTGATAGAACAAGATTAGAGGCAGAGTAATTTCTAGAGTCTGGAAAATGCAGTTATTCCAGCCTCTATCGCGATTAATGCGAGACGCACAAGACACTAATTGGAAGATTTAATGGTACTCCAATATACAAAGCGCGCTAAGCATGTCGTCTGTCAAATTGTACGCGATATATCGAGATTTTCATTCTCGCGCGACGTAAGACATCTTATCTGATACGCTTTACATTAATGCATCGTGATAAACGTCGGAAATAATCCGCTCTTTGACTATCGCGTAACGCGAGCACGACTGGTGTATTTAAATATTATGCAAGTAGTTATGTTCGCCCGTCATAAAGCGACGTATCTGTTTAAATCTTTTACAATAAAATTATTAGTCTCGTGTGCACAATCATATTTGTGCGTAACTATATCATCTGAAAAAAATAAAATAAATTTTGAAAACATAAACTCTATCAATTTAAAGCAAAGTGTGAGAACCAACTCTCTTATTATGTAAGAATCCTGATAATAAGTTAAATGATGTGATAAGAAGTTGACAGAGCAAGTTAAGCGTCAAACGAAACTGTTTGTGTTTACTGATAAACACAAAATTCCAATATACTTTTCTTTAAGAACGGTGCGTCGCGCAAGATAAATTCTGAAGATGAATATTAATCTCGGTAATGTTTTACTCTTCGTTAGCTAGAGCCTATTAAATCCGCTCCACGCGGCACGGTACATTCAGTATAGTAGACACTCTTTCTCTCTATTCACGTTCACCTCCGAGAGTCTTTCAATTTCGCAAAATGCATTGTGCGCGGTAATACAATGCCGCAGAGAGCCCGCGGATAATCTCTCCTGCTGGATTACGTTCTCTATCTCGTATTTCTCTTATCCATCTTTTCGAGTATCTCAACGGTGCATCATGTGATTAAACTCCTTGCTATTAATATCTCAAATCTATTTCCACGTTTCCGATTTCAATGTTCTCTCCCTCTGTTCTCGTAATCAGTGCAAACCGATCGCTTCTAACCACGCTACTACTAGATCCAATATTACATCTCGATTCAATTGTTCGATCAATAATAATAATCAACGTATTTTTAAAATGATAAAATTCTCCGGCTTGTACATTTTCATGCGCATGAATTAATTCTCGCAAATGATAATACGATAATAAAAAAACGTTGCTCTATTAGTGAGGGCATCATTGGTTTTTTGAACACGTTGGACGAGTAATCGTCGTCGTTCCTTCCAATGCGCTTAATTCGCGATTCAGTTACGTGTTCTCAGTTTCAACATTTGCCGGAACAGTCACTTGTCGCGGAAACGGGCGCCTTCGTAGAAGCAGTTTGCAATGGCGGTGTCAACGATGATCGCGACAAGCGAGAAAATGGCTTAGGCAGCGCAAAGGCCGGGAGGCACGGATGGTACGAGGTGCGAAGTTACGGATACATGGAACCGTATTCGCGGTGGGACGCGGGACGAAAGGCGACATGGCAAAAGGATGTCTCGAAGTGGCGAAGAGGAGAAAAGAGAAGGCGGAGAGAGGCACGAAGAGGCGGAGAGGAGAGAAGTCGCTATTTATGCGTCTGACTCGAGCCTCGGTCTCGAGTTCCAGCGAGGGAACTACGGTCGGCTAGGTGGATACGTTTATTAGGCGGAGTGGTCGAAAGACGAGAGGGTTTTCGAGAGGAGGAAAGGGCGCACGAGCGCGTGAAAGGGCATCCACGGGACCGCCTGCTTGCCCGGTATGACGGGTAGATAAAGGCTAACTTATACGGCTCAGAATCGACGTTCCCTCCAGGATGGCCAGGAAATTCAAATAAAGGCGGACGCACGTCCCTTCCCACTTTTCCCATCCTCGCTGACCTCAGCACTTTCCAAGCTTCTCCGCGTCAAGGAAAATTGAAAATGATAGTATTCTTATGGTCCGTTAGGGGTAAACTGATGAGACTTTGTAACATTCTACAGGATTTGATGAAAAATTTCATTATGTCGTTGAAAAAAAATAGATGGCTATCAATATTCGATGCTGGAAAAATGTCGGATATTGTGGCGTATTTAATGTCGAAATTTATGTACGAGCTTGTTGCATTATTATTATCATTATTATTATTATTATGTTAGGAAGATGAAATTTTTGTGAAAAAATTGGAAGATATTTATGTCTGATATGATTACTTTGAATATATTACTTCTGTATTCAAATAATATATACTTATTTGGCCCAGTGTTAGCTCCAGAGGGATTTAGTCGGGTCTTAGAGTTTGTAATAAATAGCATTTCTCTCTCTCTTTCTCCTCTTGCTTTCTCTCCGTTTTATCTGTCCCTCGCGGTCGTCGCAAACAACGGGAGGTGAATTAACGCAGGACTGGTTAATGAGCAAAGCATTTTAACCCACCTGCGTGACGTGCTCTAAAAGCAGATGCGACTCTACAAACCACGAAACCTTGCGAAATCTCACACATGAGATCGTTTAGTTAAGTGATGCAAATCTAACATTGAGGATACGTGCGGTAGAAAAATGAAATTCCCACTCGTGATTTACGGTTATCTCGGAGTATATCTCTTAATATAAAATGTTGGGTATCTCCAGTGAAGTTCACGCGGAACCTTTGTTTCTCCTAAGAAACTTAATCCGGCGTTGCTAAGATGAAAATATTTAGCAAGATTATTAAAGTGGAGCTTATTATAAATTCTAACTAATCTATGAGCTTAAATTATAATTTGTAGAATATTCTAAATTAAAGTTTGATTCTCGGAACTAAACTGTATCAACAGAATTAATGAAAACATCATATCATTAGTGAAATTAATGATAGGAAAACTATTAAAAAATTTCTTTATTACAATGACAAAACAATTATAAAAATAATATTATATTTATAATATCCGATCTCATATTCCGTTTTAGTAACGTCAGGTTAATATAGATAACACTGACAGTCAAAAAAGGAAAAACAAATTTCGAAAGCAGCGGCTGCATAATGAACGGATACTCAATTATTCGCGACGAATGCAGAAGTATGTGCTGAAAGATTTAGTCGATCGACGGCTAAAAGTGCGGCTTCTCGAGAGGCAAAGACGAGAATCCGAATTTACATATTTACCAAAACGTTTCTACGGTAAATGTACTATCTCCGGTAAACACACGGCGAAGCGTTCAAAGATACGCGTGCGCAAACATGCAACTTCTTAGAGAAGAGGACGTCGAAGACGCCTACGGCAACGCTCGTACGTCGCTGCGGCGAGCTGCGTGCGGAAAAAGAAAGAGAAGCGTGAATATGAGAAAAGAGAAGAAGGAGCGTTAAAAAATATATTCGCTACGTTCGAGGCGTTCGGTCGACGCTTCTGGCTACGGCGTCGTTTCGCGATGAAGTACGCACTCGAACGAACGTGTATGTACGCCTGTGATGTCGGCTATAAGATACACGAAGCTCGAACATTACCGTGTTAAGTCATGATCAACATTTACGAACCAACTTTATCTCGTTGCTGCGCGAAAGATCGAATGGCTTGTTTGCGAACGACTGAATCGCACGCAAATCAAGCATTTATACGTATTTAACTTTTATCTTAGTGTTTATTTTATCTTAGTGTTTATTTTAAGGGTGATCTCGTTTTAGGAATTATACGAAATAAAATGCCGATATCGGATATGAAGGTGAACGTTCTCGAGACGAACTTAAGTTACTTGAAAACTGCCAAACTGTTATTTCAGCGTCGATAATCTTTAGCCATAGAAACCGAAATAAAACTCAATGCGCGGATAATACATCGAGAATTATTTCGCATAGCCGTAGATACCGGAATATTGAAAAAAAATAGTCAGAATTAACAAATATCTGTAATTAAATCTGGTCGATTCGATTCAAGCAGATTTTGATCAATATTCGTTAAAGTTTATTTGATATGTGCACGTAAATATAAAATAGTCTTTATGTAAACTATATATATATATATATATAAAATAAAAAGATACAAACGTTTTTATACATACGAAAAAAGCATCCTACACTGAAAAAAGAAATCTGGTAATAATTACTAAACGTATTTTGTTTAGCATATTGGTACAGTATTCAATAAATATTACCAAACATAATAATAGTATTCAACCATTTAAGATAATAATTAAATAAAGTAAAATTAGCGCTTAGTTAATCCAACTCAACTCTGATTTTTTAGTTATATTAATAAAACTTTGATTGAAACTATTTCATCTAGCATTAGTAACTATCTCATCTAGGTTTACTTGTTATTTCCAAACTCTTTTTTCAGTGTACTTTCCGTTGTAACATTAGATGAAAATGACGAGCGAGTGCGTTTACGATAAAATTGTCGACGTCGATAAAAGTCCATTTGATGTTAAGCATCCATATTTCGTTCATATCGAACTACAGTCACGCGAGAACACGAAATCTCGAGAGCTCGATCAATGAGTGGCGTGTTCGTAACATAACCATCATGTGTCAGACACGCATCAGGCCTCATGTCCACGATGTTAGAAATCGCTCCGAGATCTCGGACGAAGAATGAATTGACCATTTGAACGACTCGATCAATTGACCAAATGCGATTGGTCAATTCTCTCTCCGTCCGATATCTCGGACCGATTTCTAGCATCGTGGACACGAGGGTTTGGAGGAACGATGAAGAAAGAAGCTGCAAAATACGGCGGTATGCGCGGCGGGCTCGACACATGGTGCGTAGGCGCGTAAGAGCGAGTCGCGGCATTTCGACGGAGCGATTATCGATGCGTGGGCGGAACGGAACTTCGTCGCTGTACCGTTTTCACGATGGTTCAATAATGAATCATTTGTCCGGCATGAGCCATATCCGGCAACGCAATAAGCCTAAGAATAGAGTTCGAGAAGATACTTAAGAGAGAGATCGAAGATCGACTCTAGATTGCATTAATTGGGCCTCACAAAAAATATCTGAAATCCCACGGGTTACATGAAATTTCGATGCGATTGTTCTTAACAACGCTTCGCTATAAATCGTTCAATCTACAAGTATACGAAGCAAGCGCGATGAAAATCAAGCTACATCACGAGATAGGCGGAGAAGCCGACAGGAAGATGTCGACGGCTTTGTCGCAGGCGGCGATTAAGAAAGATTGATACGTGAAACGTCCGCGAAAGAGTTATTACGCGCAATTAGGCAGTTAGAAAAATAAGAAGCGGATGTCTCCTGCGTGTCGTTTATTACGCAGAGCGAGTTTATCGGAGCGCAGCTTGATAGCATGCGAAACTTGTCCGCACGGGACAAGACGGAACCACGGATGCTTACTCGCAAGAAGCTACATTTTTTTTGTTTTTTAATTGTATTTAATTGCACATAGATAAGCAATAATTCCTAAAAATATATATGCTTTATATACAGAAAGAACGATTTTGCTGATCTAAAATTTTGCTAGATACAAATATGAAAATAATTTTGGAACCTTGAAAACAATGAGCAAGACTGCAACAAATTTTGATATTCTAGCAACTAGTTTGAGCGTTCTGCATAATTATTTTGATAGCTCAACAAAATTATTTTTCTTATCTGTAGCCAGCTAAAATTTTGGATCTTTCAGCGTTTTTTCCGTGTATGTTAATTATTTTTATTGATTCTTATACGTTAAGTTAAGACTGCAAAAACTTTCTTATCAAAAAACGATATCAATATTGATAAGCATTCGCAAGAATAAAATTGCGTCTATATGTTATTGGATTCATCTCATCGTTAGATGAGACGTGCTGCGACAAGATTGATTCTGCAACGTGTTTGCCAAGTAATTGCTCAACTTTCCTACGTCCCAACGGAATTCCGTGAGGATTTTAATATTCTCTTTACTTTTCCGTTTCTGTATCCGTTCCTCCGTCAGAATCGCTCGCGAGACGAGGTCTCTAATAGTTTTGTTTGTTCTCTGCCGCTTCTCCGTCGCGAGTATGCTTTGTCGCACCGAAGCGTATAATTACGGATGCGACGTTTTTAATATTTTTGCCGTTTTCTCGTTGACTTTCCGTAGCGTGCCGCGAAGTTCTCGATAATCCTTTCTAACTCTTTGATTTATTCCTTCTTCTTTATTAATCTTTAGTCTTTGTTTACGAAGAAAAATCGTGTTAACACATACAGAATTTTATTTTGATATATAATGAAAGAGCAAAGTTATAAACGGAAGTACATGTCGCCATTTTCTCGATGGAAATATATCGACGTATCATTTTAAATAACGCTAATAAATTTTTCGCGTTTTTAATATTTTAAATATTTTCATTTGATGTCTTTTATAGTTTCCTGATGATTTGATAGATGATTAATGCTACGAAACGGATATTATCTGGTGATGCGTTCTCCATTACATTATCTGCTTTGCCTACGATTGAACCGACCAACTTCCTGGACATCAACGGATAATAGAATGTAGCGTTGGTCCGCAATTCGCGCGTCGCGCATTTGGAAAACCTAATTAGGCTGGACAAATATGTAGCGTCGATACCACAACGAAAAGCAATTACGTCTCTGTCGCTCCTCGATTTGTAGGTTTAATCGTCTCGACGAGTATGCAAACTGTCGAATTGCTGTATTTCGCTGGTAAATCCGTACAGTCCAGATGTATACTCATGCGCGCGTTCATACGATCCGATTAGAATCGATGAAAAATCTATATCGGTATGCTTCAACGCCTATTTGATCGAAAAATATTTGTTTCTCGCTAAAATAAACTCGCTAAAAAATAAACGTAAAATAAAGTGTACACATGTCCAAATGTTAAAAGGACAAATTTTTTACAAATTAAGAGTTACATCGCATTTTTAATACGTTATCTCTGTGTAATTAACCGAAGCTAATATCATCGAGATAAATTTATCATTATGCAAAAATATTGAAAATATATAACAATATATGGTCCAAATTTTCGAAGAGAAAAATTCAATTTTAAATTTCAGAAATCAGTAATTAAAAGAATAATCAGTAATCGGTAATTTTAAAAAATGATTAATTTTATAATAGTATCAATGTATCAGAAAATATCGGTCGAC
Source organism: Cephalotes varians (assembly GCA_037157785.1). NCBI lineage: Eukaryota > Metazoa > Arthropoda > Insecta > Hymenoptera > Formicidae > Cephalotes > Cephalotes varians. The sequence continues at coordinate 216,641 of JANQDE010000009.1, forward strand.
AATTTTTTTTTTTTTTGCAAAATAATCTGTGGTAGTTTTATCGTATTTTAGTATTACAAGAATTACACGCACGAAACCCGCATTTTATCGTTTAAAAAAAATCGTACGCATCTCTATTTCCGATAGCACCTCCATTTTGAATCTTTTTCGAGATGATATTCAATTATTGACGATACGCTGTCTGCAATACGATGCGTAATATTTCCTTCCTTTTACTTCCAAGTCGACGACTCACCGAATTGGAAAAGCTGAAAATAAAATTCAAATATATACGATGTTGCCGTGAAGTCACATGCTCATGTTAGGATTAACATTAAACCTGGGATGTGATATCCTTGTCCTATTTTAAAATTCAAACATGCGGAAACATGCTTCCGATTGAAGCACCGGCTTACCAGCGTACCACTGAAAAATATTTCTTTTTGCAGACGCGACATTTTTTTTATGGCAAAAACCAGAAAATATATCGCCGTTGCGTGAAATTTCAGAGATTCGATCCACGAGTGTCGCACAACTATTTCTACACACAATTACTATAGAATTCTATTACACGATAACGACTCTTGCGCTCGCTTTCACACATTACGCGCAGAAACAATGCGCGCAGTGTTAACTCCTCGAGTGCGTCACGCACGAAACCGCGTCGGCAAACACATACACGCGTAAAACGTCGAGACGACTGCTCGCGCGAGTTTGCGAACGTGCAAGCATAATAGAGCAATTATACCTGATAAAATGTGAGGGGAGAGTAGTCGCGACAGAACGGGGGGAGCTACGCGATCCGTTTACTTTAGCGAGCGAGCTTAATTGTGCAACCGGCAGGTACCAATTTCTCGTCGCGAAATTATACCACAGACAGGCCGGAGGCCATTCACGAAGTGGAGTCAAGTACGTTTCTTCCTTTCGACATCTTCATGTTTCTCTTATTCCCCGTGTGTTCTCTGTTTATTACGGTACCCGCCTCTTCACTCGTACAAAATTTCGATAATAAGTTCCTCGGAGAATTTAAGTCGAGCCGTCAGTTTGCGTTTCGGGAGGGCAGGTAGGTAGAAAAATTCCATTTCCTTATTCCGAGACAAATTTTTACTCTCCGACGTTTCAGGATCTGTTTGCCGAGATATTTAATCGTCTTATAAATTGATTTCCATCTGTTACCGTGGTGGCATTTGTCATTAGGATTTAATACGATAAAAACGCTGTGTATATTTGCTCGGTCACTCCTTATTGCTGCGACCTTTCGCGTTAACTCTGAGCGCGATTTTATATTCTCCGTCCTTTTCGATGTGATTTCCAGCGAAATCTTATTACTCTGCGTCAGCGTTCAGCTTTTCAAGTGTTTTTTATGAATATTCCGAACTCTCGGAGAAAAATGCGAACATCGCCGTGTAAAATTTCGCTCGAGAAATTAATATCATTGGACACGGACTCATTAGACTATTATCGTAATTACTATTATCCTGAATACGATAATGTGCCAGTTACTGTATTAAACGTACGCTATATTTACGATCGCGGTAAGTTGCACTCGACGCAATTTCGCATGTGTCCGCGAAACTTTTGCGAAATTCTAACACGTCGCTGCAAGAAATTATTATTATTTCAAGTCCCTACTGTCTCCCTCCGATCGATTATTATTTTAATACCGGCTTCCTGACGAATAGCCGCTCCCGTCGTAAAATGTAATTGCAGCATATTCTATTATACAGTCGGGGCACGTTGCGCTTACCTGCTTATTATCGCATTCGAATTATAGTGGAATAAATGATTTTATTAAATCCATCTATCGCGAATTAATTGCATTAGATGGTTACCTGTTGGATATTCAATCAACGGCAAAATATTATAATTAATATCGTTTTTCATTCTCTCTCACGCGCGATCCGCTCATCTCGAAGGGGATACGTATAAACAGATTCGCGGAGAAAATTGATAAAATTACCATCGCTTTTTATTGGTGTCATTTAAACTCGTCGTGTTTCAAAAAATTTTTTTTTACTACAAATCCATTCGTACGAAGAAATTTCTCGCCTAGTTGCGCATTAAAAAAAGAGAATTGCCTCTAATCTGTATCTACTATCTATGTACTACCGAACGTTTCTCTCGTTTCTGAAGCTTCACGCAACATTAAGTCGCGCTAAACGTACGACATCATGACGTCGTTAGCCACGTGGAACATTTCACGCTCTAAATTTAAGTCGCGAGTAAAGGCTCTCCACGATACAGCGATCATTCGCGCGGCGCCGGCGGAAGAAGAATGTTGTTTTTAGGGCGTTCCGACTTGAGACGCGAACAGGGAAACTCGCGTCGCTGTTGTTTTACGGTCTTATACCGGATTCGGCCGACCGATTAATTTTCACGAGTGTAAGAAGATATTTACGAGCCGACCATGTGCTATCGCTTATTTTTCCCCGGCCCCAACTTTCGCGCGGTCTTTCTCCCCTTAAAATCTCTCTTATCCGCTCGCGCTCGCTTCCGCGGCGTTTTGCATAAGTGCGATTTTAGGCGAGATCGCCGTCGTCTCTCTGTCTGTACTTTAAGCAGGGCTTAAAGTCCAAATTCGGGCCGTGCGCTGGAGAATTAGACATCTGAACTGAACAGCAGTTCGAGGACGGCTTAAATTCTTCACAGCTGCGGGTTACTTCGAGTTTAAGCTAATCTGGGTATATGTTGAGAGTTAATTGGAATTAGCCTAGATATAGAGACGGTGCATATAATACAGATTTGAACTCCTATACTGCTTCGTCGTTACTTGGGAAATGTACGACCGCACGGAAAGAACGGTTTTGCTGAAAGATCTAAAATTTTAGGATACACTCAGAGAAAAAAGTCGTACCAGCAACTAGAAATTTGAGGACGAATAGCACCTCAACTATGTATCATAAAGTTGTAATAACAACAATGAATAAGTATTACGAATTAAGAAAATGTAGTAATATAAACCATTTATAATAAATTGTTCAACAAATTACAGAAAAATAGTCGCATAAAAATGTTTTTTTTTTCAAGTCATCTCAACAATAATTAATTAGTTATACTTTATTTTAAAAAATATTTGTCTAAACTAAAAAAATGTAGTAGTTATATCTTATTTATATAAAGTTTATATAACTGTAATGTAATGATAGTTGAGTCGCTATTTCACTATCAATTAATAGTTGACATATATTGTTAACGTTACTATATTTTTATAGTATTTAATTATTTTAGTTCCTGTTACCTTATAAAACTAGTGCCAGATATACTTAAATTACAGAGTTGTCAAAAATATAGTTGCCACAACTATTTCGTTTTCTCTCAGTGTACAGATCAGAAAAGTAATTTTATTGAACTATCAAAACGATTATGTGGAACGCTCAAACCAGTTGCTAGAATATGAACATTTTTTTGCAGCATTGTTCATTATTTTTAAGGTTCCAACAAAATTATTTTGATGATCCAACAAAATTATTTTCTGATCTGTATCCAGCAAAATTTTAAATTTCTCAGCAAAATCATTTTTTCCGTGCACGAATAATATTCTTCAAAGAAATGGGAAAGAAACATGGAAGAGTTACTGTTTCTAAAAAAGATAGTTATCTCGATTGGTCGGTTATAACTCGAATCAACGCGGTTCTTTTTTACTCGTAATAGACAGCCGCGAAAGCGGAGACTCGATCGGACCTAAAGTCAAAGTTAAACGACGTCGCTGTGAGAGTCCCCATAAAATCGTTCGTTTATTGTTCCGGTTGAAAATCAAAGCGGCTTGTTTACCGCGCCGGACAAGTGAAACATTTGCCCGGCGGCGTCGACAAATATAACGAAACCCGAATAATCCGCAGCAATGATAAATTGGGAATAATGGAGGATAAATAATAACGATTCGTGTGGGGGCTGCGCGACGATCCTCGTGCGATCTCCCCTCGTTATCGTTCTCGCCACTGTAAATTTCCCACACGTTTCCAGCTATCGCGCCGCGATCCGCGACTGTATATCATTTATTCTTACTTTCATGCTGCTGCCGGCTTTTATCGTGAAACGCGTTATTCCGTATTCCCCCGGGTGAGCAGCTCTCGCTTGCCCACCCGTCGTATCTTCTTTTTTTCAGTGTATTTTTCTTTCCGCATGCGCTACCCTCGGTCTCCCGGTTCCACCATTTCCAACGCGGAAAACGCCGTTTGCGGAAGATCCTGTCAGCCGGGAGTCCGTCGTTGTCTCCGACAACGAAACTGCTCACGCGCGTTTCTCTCTTTCTCTCTCTTTCTCTCTCTTTCTCATTCTCTGTCTCTCTCGCATATTGCCTTCGCGAAAGGCGTGTTCTCTGCAAACAACTGCGGGGGCTATGTCGTATCCGAACTGTCTACATAAGCAATTAGCGGAATTTCTGAAGCTGAAGATTCTCTAGAGATCTCGGTGAAGGAATGCCGCAATTACGCGGAGAGAAATCATATTAGTCACGTTAAACATCGCATACGTCTATTTTCTAAAGAAAATTAACAGTGATACAATAATAATGATTTGAATTCATTTGAAATTATTCAAATCAATGATTTTCGTCTCTTAAAAATAATCACATCTAGAAGAAAATGTACTTATAAACACATATATTTATAAACTAGAGTTAAATAAATTTCATATAAGTTAAACATTTTTTGAACGTTGCACTTGTCTGACAGTCAAGCTTTTTCTTGTTACATTAAAAAAATATATTTTTATTGATATCAGATATTATGATATGTTGTAAGGAAAAGAATAAGATAAAGGTATATTGTGACGATCATTACAATATAGTTTCGATAGTGATAGAGTCGGCATTCCCTCTCGAAAATATCGTCTATATAGATAATATATAGATAATAAAAGATCCTAGAACTCCCAACTTTGGACGTTAGAACCCAAACACGCATTTTCTTTCCGATCCATGGTTGTCGACCGTTTATCTTCCTGCGGGAAGCCATCTCGCACCCTTCGTGAAGAAAGTTCACCCTCCCGACACTCGAGATAGCCATTAACCCCGAAAAAGCCAAATGCGATTTTCTCGACGGACTGGCAGAAATTAGTTCGTGGTTACTTGCTGAAAGGCAGCACGCGTCGCACCATTTATTAGATCGTCCGGATTACGAATTACGAAAACCAAAGTCCGGGCAACTTAGCACTTACTAATTAGTAAAAGACCCAACATTAATAAATGTTTTGACACTAATTAAACTAATTTACTTACAAAATAATAATATAAAATCAAATTTTGACAACCCAAACAATCCAAAGTCCAAAATCGGGCACGAGCATCTTTAAAATGTCTTAAGATTCTCACAAATATGTCTTTAAGATGTTTTATATCACGATTTTGAATTGTATGCTGTGGGAACATATATCTTAACCGTGGAATATATAAAGTTATTCATAGCAAAACTATCGTGTGAATCAAGTTTTGTTATAAATTGGAAACTTCGTATCATATTCATTGCTTCAACTACAATTGTACCATAATTAAATTGCATTAAATTAAAGCTCAATAAGATAACATTCGCTTATTTAACGGAGTAAAGCACATAGCAACGAATTACGTATGCCATATATTGTCCATACTCTGTCTGAAGTATTTCTATCCGCCATTACGACGGGGGATGCAAGATCGACATCTTAATCAGCGTCGCTAGACGATATAACACGAACATGTTGGCAAATGGGAGGAGGAGGAGAATAAGATGGCGCGACGCGAATGGAGATGACGGAAGACGGAGAGACGATACACGCTATATAGATGGATGCAATTTATTATGTCCTTGAACGAGCAACAAACGCCCGCTCTCGAACGTGGAACGAGTCGCAAAGTTTGCGCGCTTTAGAGCAGTACGAAATACAAGGGATAAACTACTAGGGGAGTAATAAAGTTGCTGCGACGTGGCGGCTGATTTAATAGAAAATATGCAGATTACGGCGGCGCGAGCCGCGCAAAGGCCAAGTTAAATAAGGAAGGAGCGGGCGCAATGATGCGCCTCTTGTGTCTTTACCGAAGCCGCTCTAAGCACCGTCATTAAAATAATAGAATGCGCGAGCGACGTTTCGCACGCGTTAAATCTCCTCGATGCTACCGCGCTGCGAGACTTCGGATGGAATCATAATCTGTCTTCCGTATGTTAATTCTTCACCTTCTAAGATAATAAAAATGATATCCGAAAGTGCTCTGTGACTGCGAGGCGCAAGAATTGTTACCGGCGTTCGGCTAATGCACCTTAATTCGAGAAAATACGGTACATATAAGTGTTCTATATCAATTTTCCAAAGTACCCAACACGTGGCGGAAATAAAATTTCTCGAAAATATCCGAGAAGTAATATGAGAATGCTACAGCTATAGCGACATGTGTGGAATAAAGAACATTCGATTGGTAAAGGGGGAACCCTTCCGTTTCGAAACAAGCAATATTCTCGAAACACTTATTGTTAGCTTCGACGCAGGGGGTTGCATCCGACACGCGATAAAATAGGCGAGGATTATTTGGAACACAAATCCTACGTAAAATTAATAAAGTTTCGGTTGTATCGTCGCGTCGTATTTCTACCTAAACGATACGCCGCACCCCACGTGGACCATTATTTCGGCAAGATGTGAGAAGCGGCGGTCGCAGAGAACGCTCCGCTCTGTCTGGCAACCCGTGTAATTCACTCGAGAGTGTTGCACACACAGCACGCGAAACCAGAAGCCCAACTCGCGGAAAAAGTGCTGTTTGCTCCCCCGCCTCTCTTTCCCTTTTTTCCCCTTTCCTCCTTTAATAAGGCGCCGTCTTTGATGTGCTTACGCTCGCTTATGCTCACTCTCGACTTTGCGTACGCACCCGACCTCGGCCCCGATACGGGGAGAATTTCGCCAAGGCGGACGTGCCTCGAAGTCGCGCACGCAGATCTTGGCAGCGAAAAACTGGAATTTCATGAACGATAATAATCCTGCATTTTCTTCTTAAGTAAATTACAAGACGAAATAAGAAAAAATGTAGATCTTAATTGTAATAATAAGAACGTATAATTGCGATTGTAATAAGAATTTTAATAAAAATTGTAATAACAATAATAAAATTGTAATAACACGAAGAGAGGTGTATGCACATTTATTAATTCTAGCCTCGACAGCCACTATTGTTATAACAAATTATTCTCGATCCAAATGCGAGCTCGCAGTTGGCCCCGGTAGAGCGTGTAAGTGAGTTCAGCGAGCGTGGGTGTATAGCGACAGTAGAGGAATTTCAACTCGTCTCGTCGAGGAAACGAGTAAGTGCTCTCGTTGTTGCACGAGCTCTACTACGTGGCCGACCTACGAAGCTACACACCGTGTCTAGCCTGCAATACGATGCCCGCAGCAGTGTGTTCGTTCGCGCTGCACTTACGCGAGAGCGACGCACATCGATCGGGTTTAATCTCATTTTAACCTTCCGAGGCACATGGCGTGCAAGTTTTAAAACTGCCTCTAAGGACCCCGGGATCCACCGAAATAAAAGCTGCAGACGCGTATCCGTGCAAATTTTTATATCGTTGCTGCATTCGTTTAGTTATACCACTTGCCATCGTCCAGAAAATCTTATTTCGGCGAGAATAATATAATATGAAGAAGATAAAGCGAGAGAGAGAAAGAGAGAGAGAGAGAGATAGAAGGCCCATTTGCTTTAGAGGAGCTCGTTTAATGTTACATGCTTGCTGAATATTTTTAATGCGATGTACATTGCATTATGTTGCATTTCTCCTCGCAAGTTTGCATGATATAATTCCAAGTATCTATTAAATAATCTACTAAAATAAAGTGTTTAAGTAAAAAAATAATTTATTCTACATTTTGAGAAATTAGAGTTAAATAAAAATGTCTTTAGTTGACGTTGTATAGACAGATATATATAGAGTCGGATTTCGAGAGTTATTCGACTGCATGTTTGTTAAACTTCGTATTTGAGTTCAAACTTTAATCTTTCAATTCAGCTTCGATTAGCTAGTAGGACCTGTCATTTCGCACGGGTTGATATAAATTCCTACTCCATATTGCCACTCCATATTGTCATAAATCGAATCATCGTAACCGCTACAACTGTTTATAGCGTCGCAAACAGTTACAACTGTACTTTCGACTTCTCATCTTCGCAGCGATCCTCGGATGTTAGCCTTAACGATCGCGAGAGAACGGTTCACGTGGCGATTCGTGAAGGTGACGTTTGTCGCCATCGCGAGGCCGCGAAGTGTCAAGGCGACTCGGTAACGAGTATTTCAGGGTTTACGAGCATCGTTGGACCGCCGAACGGATGACGCTTCCCTGCGGCGCCATGAGTGGTCTCGAATACAATAAAATGTCGTGTATGCATAGATGTGTATAAAGAATAACCGTGAACGGATTTTTTTTTAAGAGATGGAAATAAAAAAGCTTCCGAGTAGCTTCTGATATTCTCTCCGTTTATATTAAAGATGTACATATAAATAAATCTCTCTTTCCTATTCTTTCTATTATTCTTAGATATCATGCCTTTATTTTTCCTCAGATTATCGCATTGTTTATCGCACTATCATTCACGAAAAGATATGTATATAATGTTAAAGTATGTGAATGTCCACGGTATACTGAGCTTAGGTCCTTGAGTTTGCTAGGCTTAAATGGCTGTGAGGATCAGTCATTCCTACGGAGACGAGCGGATTTGTTTGACACCCTGTCTGCCGCGGCACCTAATAAAAGACGCTAATATATATGCCTCCCTCGAAATAGGATAGACGTAAGCGCCTACAACTCAGATGGCAGAGAAACAGAAATTCGAGATGTTTGGAACACCCGGGAAGAGAGAGAGAAAAATTTAAGTGTGTTAGGAAAACGACGCCGTCGCGTCCGTTGCGAGACGACGAGAATAACGACGTAAGAAACCGAAGACGAATCGATCCAAGTTTGCGTTTCTCTCTGAAGTCATCACGATGCTAATTAATCCGTACGATGAAGATTTTTACGTTTGCAAATAAAAGAAGAAGAAGAAGCGGTCAATTTACTTAACGTGTTCGCTATCCTTGGTCTATCCAAGCTGCTTCCATCTCCATTTGTCCATGATTTTTATTAAGTAATCGTTCCATTCGTTTTATCAAGTTAGAGAAAATGACTTGTGGTCGAGAAGAGAGACGTTGCCAAGATAAAAGTAATTTCCTGACCGTCTTTCGTTCCATGTTAGCGGAGAAAACCAGGGAAAAGCGCCTGTGTAACGTAATGATGATAAAGAGACCCGGTGCTTGTCACTATCATTTACATAGTAATTTTTCATTGTACAAACAAGATGTTGCATAATAAATGAGTGAAATTTAAATAATAAATTCTTTGATCTTGTTTCAGTATCGATCATTCTATCTTAATAAAACATTTTACGCAAATGACATCATTTGTCGCACCTTTTCGATTAAGTATTTATCTCTTTAAAATTAAAATTAAACTCTTATTAATATTCAATAAAAATATAAAATTTCTTATGTATATTAATGAGTAATATAAAAACAAATTATACTCTCTCTCTCTCTTTCTCTCTCGACTCGTTCACGAGATCAGCGATCTAAGCATCGTTTTGTAAAATACGATAATACGATCCAGAAATCGGAGAGAAATCGTGTGATACGAAAATGCGATGGAATAATCGATCGAATGTTTTGCGAGGGAAACGATACCTTTATCAGAATCGGTGTGCAAGCAGAATCGGCGACGGTGTTGGTCGCGCTCGTAACTTCGGCGCGGATTATCTCGATTCTGCGTTACGCGCTCTGCGAACACGCCCCATGTCGCGCCCTTTCAGAATCATCGTAATATCTGCCCCCGCACCCTCCACGAGTCGTTTCCACGCGCAAGCGTTACATTGAAATCCCGCAAAGTCACTTAACGTCGAATGCCGGCGGTTTAAGGTCCCTGTAACATCGCCGGAAACAGCGTAATAAATTCCGCAGATAAGCGCCACCGGCACAGCATCCGCTCTCTCTTTCTCCTATACGTATGCAAAGAAACCGTCGTTGTGCGCATCCCCCGTTTACCGTGTAACTTATCCTCTTTCGCGGGACGATGACTTTGTTCTTGTGCACTGGGCCTCTTCAAGTTGATAACGTGCCTCGAGCTCGACCGTTACTCGCATGGGTCTTTCAACGTCGGGAGAGCTTTATATACATGAACCGGTTATTGCGAAAGCGTTGCTCAGATTTGCGGCAAAATTTAGTTGCGCATCGAACAAATGAAACGAAAGTTAATAATGACTCTTTCAGCATCCGTTGTAACATGAATTTTTTCGCACACAGATCATATTTAGAAAATACTTCAAAAGAAGAAAATACTCATAAGTTTCACGTAATCCATTGTAATAATTTTTGTTTGCATATTATTGTAAGAAAAATTTATACTAGTGCTTAAGTATAATATATAAGTTTCTTCTAACTGTGCAGCAAAATGAAAATAAAAGCATAGCAGGGATGTATGTGTGTGTTTGTGAAAAAAATCGATATTAAACAATAATAAATTCTTAATTAAATTTTCGTTAGAATATAATCCCTTTCCACCCAATTCTTGTCCGAATCATGCTTGATTTCGCGATCGTCTCGCACAAAGCAATTTTCAAGAAGAACTTAGCTTCAACGTCGGACTATCGCAGCAATCATGTGCGCTCGGTAACGATCGATCGGCTGCTCGCTCTACGAACCGAAGGAAGTCCTCGTCACGAACCAAACTGATTGTAACGCGAGTCGTAACACGCGTACGTGTACGACATCGCGAACGCGACCGAGCGCGACGAATCGAACGAGCCTCGCGGAAAATATCCGTACGTGAGCTCTCGGTTATGGTCGGCTGCGCGAACTGTTAAACCGCACCACGCCGCGCCGCGCCAAACCACATCGTGTCGTACCCGCACCGCATGTGGCCACGTGTGGCATGCCGTTCGCGAGCACAAAAGTGCCGACGTGCGCCTTCCTTTTTTTCTTCCTTTCCCAAATCGCTGACATTGCGCTCAAATACAGGAGCGGATGCGAGCGTCAGCCGGCGTTATTTTTCCCCGCGCCCGTTAGCTTCGGGAGGGAGAAACTCGCGTTTTCGCAAGCTGTGTGTGATAACGCGGAAGCCAATAATTGCATTAACTTCCATCAGTTTGCCGGGGCGTGAGAGCGAACCAGTCACACTAAAACCGGGGGTAACGATATCGGTTTTCCTGTTTAATTAACTTTTGTTTAAATTGAGTACAGTCAACGGGGCTTCTTTCGAAAATGATAAACTAGGCGTCCAAATTAGCGCTGAAATACCGCAACTCTGTTATCCAATTAATTTTCATTTGCATCGTTTAGCGAGGTTGTTTTGTAAGAACCAAATGGAAATACAAGTATGTACAAATGCAGAACGTGAATTTACGCGGCCAAGAAAATGATGCTCTGAAATAATATTAGTTTTCCTAATTAATTCTCATTTCGATCAAATATATGTAACAACGAGGATTTACTACGAAAATAGCGCAAATTAAATCATGTGAAGTGCCAATTTCGTACGTCAGCGAGAGTTACGAATTAATACGCCGTTTAACATTCGTAAAATTTGACTACCAACATTTTCGAGATAAATCGCTCCGCGTTGCATTATTTGCGAAGAAACAAATACGTAAACACAGGTGCATAATAAACGCATAAACAACGGAAATTATCTCGGGCCGCGTTTCGCACCGTTCCGCCGGCGCTCTTGATAATGCGTATTACAAACGAGTCTGTGCGAGATGCATGCGTGTTGCCCGACGCAGCCGAGAGATTCCTCTCTGTATTTTTACACGTATGCGGCGACTTATCGTCGCGCCGGCGGAAATTAACGGACAAAAAGAAGAAGATGGGAAGAGAGAGAAATGGCGATGCGCTTATACGCAAATAATGAAGCGGCCGACACGGTATTTGCCGTGCGGGAACAGATGCTGCAATCGCGAGTCGCGATTGCGATAATATAAAGCCGTGACGGTATGTACCTATGCAAATGCCACCATGTCGGCCGGTGTTTTTTTTTTTTCCTTTTGCGCCGTCGTAATCGTTTTTCCGCGCGGTTACGACGTCTCCGATTTTTCTTTACGGTCGCGAAAGATCGATCATTATCGATCCATCATCGCGGCATTAGCGGCCAGACAAGGAAACGAGAAGCGACTTGTCGAGTTGATTTTATCTGTTCTCGCAGAACTCCGCCTTTCTTTTCCCTTTCCCCCTTTTACGCCGTAATGAATAATTTTCGTTTAACGAAGTACGATCGCCCGCGGGGGGTCTGTCTCCTCCGAATTAATCCACGAAAGCTGCACCCAACCGTCCGATATGCCCAACGGCGTTTTACAGCGCAAACGACCGGCTCTCTCTCTCTCTCTCTCTCTCTCTCTCTGTTTAATTAGGTAAATAAATTTTCGTCGCGTCTCGTCGCTATCGTCGAACCGTCTCTGAGATGGTTCTCTTGTAACAAGCGAGGGCCGCATCGCGCGTCCGTCGTCGATACACAAGGCGGACGCGTAATTAATTCACGCGCCCGTTACTTATCTCTCCGAAGGGACGAAATTTGTTCCTCCGGCTACGGGGTTTAATAGGTCGCGAAGAGACAGGTAACGACGGATCCGGCGAGAAGGCAGTAATAATCTCAAGCGCGGGCGCGAAACGAGAGACGCTTTTTCAAGGAAAAACGTCACACAGGATCTGGCGCACTGTCGATTACTCCTAAATTGTTACTGGCACGAACAATTACCGTTTCACTTTTATAGAATGTGATAGTAAATTTTGCAGAATTATAAAAAAATGAATTCAAAACTGTGTGTGATAAAGAAAAATATAAATGTAAGAAACGAAGCTTCTGTATCGCTAATCGTATACCGCGATCGGTCGAGAAAAAACTCGATCCGAGTCTTAAGTTCAGGGAAAACGACTGGCAGAGAATGATATATTCTTTTCTATTGTAAGTATTATATACACTGAAAAAAGAGTTGATAATAATAATTTAAAATTAAGAATAGATTCGTGACCGATATGTGAAACAACAACAATTAATTAAAGCGCTCACGGTCAAAGCTAGGTCTTCGTGCTGAAATTTCTTATGTGACTTTGTATACATATCTCAAGTTCAACTGCGCGCCGAATTATATTTTCGGTCTTGAAACACAGTCTTAAGATGAACAAGGATAGTAAATCACACTATTTAAATTGATAATCAATTTAATAACAACGATGCTAACAAGCATCTCAATCCCTTATTCCCCCCGAATATTGTAAAGAATAATAATTTAGTAATAATAATAGTTAAAAATAATAATAAATAGTTATAATAAAAAATAGTTAGTAATAATAATAAATAAAAAAGTTTAGATGATAGTTACTAATTAGTGATGAATAGTTAGTAATGCTTAGTGATGAATAGTTTCAATCAAATGTTTGATTAATAACCAAAAAATTTGAGTTGAGTTGAATCAATTAAGCGCTAATTTTACTTTTTTTTATTTAGTAACTATTGGTTATTATTACCAAACAATTGGTTATTATTACTATGTTTGTTAATACTAAATATTGCATCTAAACAAAATACATTTGGTAGTTATTACATGGTAAGAATAATTTTGCTGAGGAATCTAAAATTTTGCTAGATATAGATCTGAAAATAATTTTGTTGAACTATCAAAATAATTTTGTTGAAACCTTAAAAAGCCTTAATAAGCGATGCTGCAAAGAATTTTAATATTCTAACAACTGTTTAAGTGTTCTACATTATTTTGATAATTTAACAAAATTATTTTTCTGATCTGTGTCCAGCTAAAACTTTAGATCTTTCAGCAACCGTTCTTTTTGTGCAGGTTTCTTTTTTTCAGTGTATAAAAAAGTGCTGGAGAAAGATTGTGTATATATATATATATATATATATATATATATATATATATATATATATATATATATATATATATATATATATATATATATATATATATATATATATATATATGACATATATATAATATGACATATATATAAAGTACACAATTACAATTTCAGGTCTCGCTGCTAAATAGCCGGCCCGTGCGATAAGGAGGTTGCGGAACAACGGGTGTGCGTCGTTCGTGGAATTACACTCGCGCGGAAAGTTTTAATTATCCGGGAGACGAGCAGCGGGCGATGTTCCATGAGCGGCGGAGTTTCCGCACCCGTCCGTTCGTCCGCGGTATCGCGGCTTCGCGGCAGCAGCAACAGCACGTGCTACCTCTAACGAAGTTTCGCGCGCGCGCGCGCGCGCGCACTAGTTTGCAGTTAGTTTCGCGAGTAAATACAATATCGTCGTGTAAGCGGATGACTTTGCCGCGGCATCGACGACGCACAACGGGCTCCGGAGGGCCGCTTTGCCTCAACGTACACTTTCTCGAGTCTTTCCCATTCCTTCCTACCGATGTGCAAGAGGATACGGCCGCATCGCGCGAAGCATGAAGAAAGTTTACGCGCGATTAAGCTCTCGTCGAATACATAATTGCAACATCTCTTCATTACGTGATTCACGAGACTTCTTAGCGATAACTGTTATTCGACTGGAAGCCCTGAACTAAAATAGGATTTTTATTTTAATATTATTTAGAAAGAGAAAATAAATGTGTGTGTGTGTGTGTTTCTTCGCTTATTCGATGTTCGCTTAGAATTAATTTAATTAAATTCGATCATAATTAACATGTCTCGAACATTTGTTGCAATTAAAAAAAAACAAACGTTACAATTACGTCAACCGCTTTAAAATTGCTTCTTTTTGTCCGCGAGAACAATAAGTTGGGATGACAGGTCCAAAACTGGTTTCGGAGCGACGGACATGTGCTTTCGTGTACGCTGGTTACGGGTGGTCGTGAATAATAGCTGACGAGTAGTCGTCTTGATATACCGTCCGTCAACTCGATGTAGGAAGTCTCGTCGACGGGATATTTTGGCGTACGTTCAACTGTATCCGACGAAACTCGCAAACTTGTATACCGTAAATGGGAAGGAAAACAGAGATTGCATTTATAACATTTGATTTTTAAGAACAGAAAGGTGTAAGCAAATAAGTAGGATAATCAAAATATTCAGAATAAAAATAAGAGAACATCAATCATAAGACATTAATAAAATAAAATTAATAAGAAAACACTTACAAGAAAAAACATGAAAAAAATAATTGCTAAGATACGAAGAAATTTTAGATTTTGATTAGCTCTTAACTCTTTCGATTATGTCGAGTATACTCGTCATGAAAAAGTGATTTTTTTTTTGTTTAATGTCGAGTATACTCGTCATGTAGTGAAAATTTGCATTTGCTATTAAAGTAAAATTTAGGTAAAACAAAAAACATATTCGTAATTTTAACACATTTTACAATACTTTAGGACATAAAAAAGAAAACATACATAGAAAAAAATTCATTTGAAATAAAAAATATACAACATGTAAAATGTGCAGTATACTCGTCGCAGCTTAAAAATAATTAGGCACACAAATGCACGTTCACAAAATGAAATAAAACACTTAAAGGGTTGATAAAAGATCTTAGCGATATGCAGCGAAGAATATTATGTTCACTATATTACATAAGCACATCGAAAGATGGATAGATATAGCTGCGAATCGATTTAACGAAGGCAAGACGTATCCGGCTGATTGAGTTACCTATCTCTATTCTTTGTTGAGTTTATCGTAATTGCATTGCGGCCGCGTTCTAATATCTCTAGCGATCGGGCTAGAGGAAAGGTCGGGTAGAAAGGGATTCCAGCGTGGAGATAATTAACTTTCTATTCGATCGCTTCATCTGTTCCTCTCAACGCTGTGGACGTTTACCACCTATTTCCAACGGTTTGACTCGATTTTAAGACTATTGTATCAAATGGCATTTGTAACTTTTAAAAAACCGCGATCATTTCCGATGGCCTTTGAATTTTCGTTCTAAAAATTCTTATTTGTATAAAAAGATCCATAAATACAGACTTATCTGTGCATTAACGTTTGAAATATAACGGTGCGATTATTAAGTGGACGAAGGCTCATATTGCTGCATAAATTACTCACGTGGCCTAGAACACTGTCTCATAATTCTTCTCGGAGAGAACTTTAGAACGCAATGCCTCAGTTTTGAGATATGGCTGCTTCGTCTTATAAAAAGAATATGGCATAGCTATTCTTGCTGGTATCCCTGCCGCGAGTGTCCACGGAGGAATTTCTGCGATCGCGCTAAATCCCGTCGAGCGTATAAATGGGAAAACCTCCCGAACGTGTAACGCCTTACAACCACCGGTCGCGTTCGCAGAAACGGCGCGGAACGAATCCGAACATTTGTATGCGCCCGGTTACAATCCGCGAGCGTAACATTCATCTCCTGCTCGGCGAACGATGGTTACCCTCTTCCCTTAAAATGACGAGTCGTGCTCGTGTCTGGTTACGGACGATGATCTAAAAGCAGTCGGAGACCGAGTGACACTTGTGAGCTTTTGAAGTGATGTATGTTTGTTACACGCCCATTTTGTACAGAAAAAAATTAATCTTAAAACTAGATATTCTCATATATGAGCAAGAATATTATAATCTTCTTAGAAAGATTTTAGTCTCGATTCGATTGAATTTGTATTGATGCAAACAAAAGTAATACTTGCAATACAAATTCAATTAAATCAAGACTAAAATGTTAAGAAAATTATAATATTCTTGCTTATACATAAAAAAATCTACTCCCTAAATAGAAATCAGTGTATTATTCACTGATTTTCAGTGCTACACTTATAACTGTGATTATTAGTGAGTATTTTTCACTGAAAGACAGTGCATATTTCATTGATTGATATAGTTAGAAGTATAGCAGTGAAATCAATGAGATTTCACTGATTCTGATTTAAAAAGTAGTTTTGATTTAAGACTAATTTTTTTTCGTGTATGCAAGTTTAAAACCATAAGTCTCTCACAGTCATCGTATATGTTATGATGTTTGTAACATGTAAAAAAATTATTGTGTATAATAATTTAGAAAGATGATTTATTTTCAATAAATGTGTGAATAAATTTCTTTCAAGGATTCCCTATCTCTTGCATCGGCAAAATAAATTACCTCTTTTTGACGAATATATTTTTTTTATCTTCGTATCAGATTCGAGACTAATTAGGCAACTGCAGTTCGATCTCAAAAAGCGGCGGAAGTCGAGGTAAGGAGTTAACGCGCTAACGGCCACTCGATCCCCGCAAGAGAGGATCCAGAAACAACTAATCCCCGACATAATTAACTCGCTCAACGTGCGCGCCGTGCTCCGTTTATTTTCGTTGCGTTCAGCCGTGCCGAGTGCTTTGAAGACCGCCGCCGTTGCGGATTTAAAAGAGCCGTGGAAGTGCTTCGGGCGAGCAAACACGAGCGTGGGAGGGAATTCTAGCGGCGCTACGACGTGCAGTATTTTCCGGCTAAACATTTGCCTTTAGGAGGACAATGCGATGCCGGGGGATCGGTGATCTGCATACACCGTCTTTAAGCCGCTTAATGTCAGAATGCATTCCGATACCGGCCTCGGCTCGACGTGTCGCAACGTCGGGAGCTATCGAGAGACATCCGAGAGAGAAAAAGAAAGAGCCGATCGGCAGCAGCGAAAAGACCATGTTTTCCAGCATGCGATTAATCTCCCGCGCAATTAACCCGCCGTCGTGTGCAACCGGTTTATTTTCAGCGTCTCGCGTCACTTTATTTTTACCGGCTGACGCTTTTACCGATCGCCCCCGTTTTTTCTCACAACAATCCTTCATTTCCAGACACCAAGTGTTTTACTAGAGTATCTTCGCGGCAATACTTATTTCGCTATTTAGAAAAATTCGTTATTTTTTTAAAACGGAATACGATCATCAATCATGGTTTATTATTTTATCCATTAAATATATTAAGCTTTGAGTAATACGAGCCACTCTTTTATTCATGACGTAATATTTTTAAATTCTAAAAATATATACATATAGTCCAGAATTCTTTCTTATTTTATTTTAATAACACGAATTTTTCTTTCTGATGTAAGACACTAACTTATTTTCATAAAGAACAAGTCAAAAGACCATCTGTCACCGAGAACGCGCGCTAACATGAAAATTAAACATTATTTCATTCCCAGAGTCAACTTTCCAACTCAATGCACGATGTGACATAGCGTGTCAAAATCGCGGAAGCAATATCCGACCTGCGTTCGTAAAAGTCAGAGAGTCGTCGCGTGTAAACGTCATTTTGTACCTCCCTTTCGTAAAAAGTTTCCTTAATATCCGCGAGACGCGATTGCGTACTTTTCTCAACGGGACAAGCAACATCTTGCGGCGAGGGGTTTGCGGTTGTCGCGGCGACACGACTACGGGAACCCGGGCATTTGCATGCGCCACTTGCAAGTTGCCGCAGTTGTGTAGCTGCGACAGCAGCGTGCACCAGGGACGACGACAACGATGTTAAGGTCACTGCACGAGAAAACACGAAAGCGCAAAGAATGTCGGGCACCGCGTATAAAGCGGAGATCCCTTATAAACGGCTTGGCTTTCATATTTTAATGTAACGAGGACCGGTCTCGGTCCCGCGGTTAATTTTCCGGAAGTGGCCGCTCGGAGACCGGCGCGGCGTTAAATAATCCAGAATTTCGGCGGAATGCGAAACCGCGTCGCGCTCTTCCCTTCCCGGGGGAGTAATCGCGCGGATAACGCAGATAAACGTTTCATTTTAATGTCTTTGATACGCGGCAGACGCGACACTCGCGTTGATTATAACTGCTTACGCGCACGTTACAGATTATCCCTTGATCTACAACGTGAATATATATGTGTCGTCTACGTCCCTTCCATTCATTCTTGATGTCGTTGAATGTTGAGCAATATTTTAATATCGAATTATTTTTCGTTTCATAATATTATGAAACGTATAAAATTATGAAATATTATTTTCACAATTTTATGAAATATTATTTTCATAATTTTTAAAATATATCATTGTAAGAGAGTTTTATAGAGAGTTATTCTTGAAACTCGGATGTTTCTTCTATGATATTTTCCTTTTATCTTTAACTTGTATGATATGCGAATTAGAGAGTTGTTCTTGAAACTCGGATGTTTCTTCTATAACATTTTCCTTTTATCTTAAACTTATACGCGAATCTCGAGACTCGCGGTTAAGCGCGCTTGACGGTACATATGAAACAATATGGAATAATGTAAATATCAGAATAAACAATTTTTCGTGGGAAACGCAATTTTAACAATTGCGCGATACACGATACACAGTAAATAATACGACACCATAGCAATCGATTCGAATAACGTGACGTGGCATTTGCTATTATTCACTTAATAATAAGCAACGAATATATGCCTATTTAAAAACGAACTGCAAGCTATTATTACAAACTATTATTTACATACGGGCTATTATTTGAAAGTTAATTGACGCGCTGATTGCGCCAGTGAGCATGATCGAATTCTCTAAATAGACAACTGCTATGGGAATTAAACCTCGACCTTCTGATGCAGGGAGCATGATTCTCGTCGTGGAAGTCGATCCGCAAACATCATCGTAATCTCACGGTGATTCCCATTCGTGAATGGCGGGGGATAAAATGAAGAGAGACGACGAGGAGAGACGAATTCACGAGCGGGACCCGTTCGTCACGAGATGAGAAGTCGCGGCAATAACGACGTCGCGTGTAATTAACGTAATGGCACGCCGTGACCGCGTCGAAACCGGCCATTATCATAACGATTCGTCCCGTAATTCATTCTAAGTAGAATCATTCCCAGGCTCGTTTCCCGGCCGACCGGCCGGGAGGAAACACGATAATCGGTCGTTGCGCGCCTACGTGCGATCGCCGATAATACGTCGCGCAACATGGGACCCGCGCGAGGGAGGAAGAGACCGATTCCTCCCCGGTTCGTTGACTTTCATCGCGCGTTCGCTCGTTCCTCTTTTTTTTTTTTCAGGCGCGCGCGCCTGAAAGATTCCCCGAAATTGCTCTTTCTTCGCGGATATTGGCAACCACGGCTCTAACACGGCTTTCGTCCGGATAAATACGCGACGAGCGTACCGAACGAGGATGCTGTATGCGCGTGGGTGACGACACGGTTCGAGCTGATCGAGGAAAGCAGCAACAATGATTATCCATGTGTTCGTAAAGAGACGCCTGAGAGCCTCACGGAGAATAGTACGAAATATTGCCGGTGAACGTAAGTTACTCGATGGTTATAGATGAATAGCGAGAGCAATTTGCTGCGTGATAATTTGGGAAAAATGGAAAAATAACTGTGGAAACTAAACGAAATAAAATTTCGCTTCTGAACGAGACTCTATATATATATCCTAAAAATTATATTTAAAGATTTATAAATGTTACAAGTAACATACATTTTTATTTGTAATATATATGTGTTGCATGTATATTATGAAATGAAAATTCACTTTGACGGAAAATGGCCTTTTTCGTTTATGAAATTATGTTATCCACGTTTTGATCATTGTTTGCTGCTATATATTTTTATGTATGTTCCCATCCTATAAATAAAAAATATGATCTACTTAATTTTCATTAAAAAAGATTCGACTCCAGCAGTTTCCTTAATTAACTGACAATTACTGACAGTAACAATTGAATCATTCGCGAAACGAATTGGTCCAGCTATTCATTCGGACAAATCTCTACGGCGAGAGTCAGCAGCGCATGACGATACGCGCTCGTGGCTCGGTAACGAAGCGAATTCGATCATCGAGCATAAACGACAAATCGTCCGGCGAAACTGGAAGCCAGTCATTGAGCCGATGCACAGGGACGAGCCGGCTTCCCCGATTTATTATGCTAAACACTTCAGTCCCGGGCGTCGAAGCGTGGCGGAAACGGACAGCGTCAGTCTCCCGGATCGATATTTTAACTAGATTAATGCCGTCGGCGTGCAAAATCGTCTAAATCGATGTTAATCTCGCGGTGCATCCCCGAACGAAGTCTTCAATCATTCCGGGAGTCTCTATCGACTCGTCGGGCAACCGCACGGAAAGAATGATTTCACTGAAAGATCTAAAATTTTAGGATACAGAAAAGGATCAGGAAAGTAATTTTGTTGAACTATCAAAACAATTGTGTAGAACGCTCAAACCAGTTGCCAGAATATCAAAATTTTTTGCAGCACTGCTCATTATTTTTAAGGTTCCAACAAAATTATTTTGATGGCCCAACAAAATTATATGGCTAAAATTTTAGATCTCTCAGTAAAATCGTTCTTTCCGTGCACGTCGCGGAGTTAATTAGTGATAAGGGAAACCGAAGGGAAACTGCCTGCCAATAAAACGTTGCGCACTTTTTACGACGCTTCCGGTGGCACGCGAATGTATCGACATTCGCAGTGAGCTCGCTATTTCATCGCGATGTTGTGTATACACTTGCTCGTGTTGCAGCCCGTTGGTTTAGCTTAGCGCGCGTTCACGCGCGCGCTTAGTGGCTTATTATTCCAAAGCGCATAATGGGTCGAGTGTAGTGCCTTATGCTGGTACACGTGATTCGTCAGTAACAAATTCTCTCTGCTTATCTTGTCGAGAAGCACGGTATTACGGGGTATTACCGGCAAATAGTATCGTATAACGGCTGTAACACGATCGCGAATGCGATACGAGAGAGCGAGCGAGCGAGCGCGAACCCGAAGATTTGTTGCGACTGCGTCGACACGTTTTACAGCCGCGCGATATTTACGATTACGACGGAACGCAACACGGACCATTCGCGTTGATTAAAAAAAAAAAAAATAATAAAAAGGAAGAAAAATATGCGCTGATCCCCCGAAAGTTCGCGCGGGATCGAAAAGATTATCGAAATTAATCGCGCTCGCCTGATTACGAACTCGTCGTTCCGCCGCGACGCAAATTGCAAAAGTTTCGCGAGCGACGAACCTCGTCAGCCTCCCTTCGCGTGGCCTCTTCCTAAAAACCCTCCGAATTATTCAACGCCGTAATTCGCGAGCGTCGCTTCGTCAACGAATAATTCTGTCCCGCGCGCGCAATCAGCGTCGTTCGGTCGTTTTTGCTAATTAACCGTCCGCGAAAAATTCAGTAGTACTCGCTAACTCGCTAAACGCGTTACACCTCCACGTCCTGGACCCGCGACCCTCATTATCGAACGTCAGATCAATTTTTATTTAATATCAATTTTTAATCAATTACTACAGAAATACAATTCTTATTATGATAATTAGGAAAATTGGAAACTGATTTTCTGTTACGGGGGGATATTGAATTTTATCATATTATTCCCGTTTATATTTTTCTCCGAGATTTAAATCGCGATTGCGTCATACAGTTTCATTATGATCTCATTCCCAGGCATTATCCTACGGAAAAAGAGACGATTCTAAAGGACAATCTTCTTCAAGGATTGTTAAGGGTAGTTTGCCTGTTACAACTATCAGTCGATTGGTGAATAGGCGGACGGGGATGCGCGCGAGTAATATCTTCGTTGTAAACTCCCGAACGCGATTGGTCCCGATTCGGCCGGCGAGTGTGAGAAAGATGACGAAGGGTGAGCGAGGTACTTTCCGCTCGAAGAATTTCACAAACGAAACCAATTTCCTGCCGTGCCGGTCGCGAACCTTCGACCTTCCTTCTCGTTCGCGCGCGGCGGGTCACGCTGCCGTGGAATCCGGCATTCTTCGATTCTCGTCTTCCCTTTACCCCCGACGTGGCACGGCATGAGATTGCGCGAAAGTCGTATTACTGAAATAGTCGCACGTGCACCGATAAGGGATAGCGTCCCGTATCACACGGGAATGAACGGGACTGACTGACAAAATTGAAATACTACACGTAAAATCGTCGTGATCTTACATCGTCGGAATTTCACGAGATATTGAACATCGATTGATTACGTGAATGACGAGATTAGGTTAATTCCTTTATTTGTTTAATTTTAACGCTTTCGCAAGATATTCATATAATTTTTTTAACAGCGTACTTTATAGATTAATTAGAGTCGGCAATATTCGTACAAAAATGTGATTTCTATTTGTATGTACATATTGAAAAGATCTGAATACCTTGGATATACAATATTTAACTTTGCGAAAAAATATATGAGTGCTAAATTTTAGATTTTTAATTCTATTAAAAAAATATGTTAGAAGAAAGAAAATTTTGAACGTATTTAAATCACTAATTTTTTCGTAATGTTTCTCATAGATAATAATTCATTTTTATATATTTCGCTTACAATACATAATTATCTTATTGCGAATTTCGTTGTTGATAAAATATGTAAAATATGTTGATAATATATGAATATCATAAGGAAACTTAAACAAGAGTTTAAAAATTTTAATTGTCTGCTTGTTACATCTTTATTAACTCTTATATTTTGTTACTTTTCAAAATTTATTTAAACAATAAATTTGGAACAGTAAATTTGAAAATTTAATCAATACATATATACAAAATATATATATTAAAATTGCCCAAATAACGTTGTTAATATATTATATCTTCATGATATTCATAACTATTGAAAATCTGGGCTATGTATAGAGGACTTAACAAAAGGTAAAGTATAATAATATCAGATTTAAAAACAATCTTTCCTTTGTGAAACTCATTTCATTTTTTATTGAGCTTATATTCCACGCATAAAATAATTCAAGTAATTATTTTATTTGCATAATAAAACAATTGAGAAAGAAAATTACGCGATATATGTCAGAGTAAAATATTAATATTGATCTGCTGTAGTTCATCCATCATAAAGCGACGGGATCTATGAAATATTACATTTATCTGTTACATTCTTATTTTCTTAGCTTGATACATATATCTATATATCTTATTTTATGTTCGATTCTTATAGATCCATCATCTTTTGGACTGATCTGTAAGATAATTTGACTCACCGATCCGACACGCGCAGCAGCGGAGTGTTGTATCACGTTGAACTGTAAAATATACAAATATATCTAAATTACAATAATGTTCCAAATAATTAATACAATAACAGATAATTGTTGCATGCGTAAACTAATTATTAATAATTAAGTAACAAATAAAACAATACATAATGATTTATTACTCACCACATGTTTACTCCGCCATCGTCCAACGCCTACCAGGCTTCCTCCTCCTCTCAGGTTGCACACGTTGCACACAACGAAAACGCGGTTAATTAATTACGGCCAAACGTGACTGAAATAATCACCGGAATGCGACAATTGTGCGACACTTTGCACGATGCTCGCGACGTTAATCGTACTGTTTTCTCCACTTAAGTCTTTCGATTTCACCTTGCCTCATGCTTGAAATACGAAGCAATTTCGTTAACGAAATTTGGCATTTACGAGAATTCGTGTTATTCGAGTGTCGAGTGTCGTCGTGAGTGTCGATCATCGTATTTCGAAGAGTGATGCGTGACAATTACTTGCTCGCTCGAAAGTCTCCATAACGAATGACAGTGCGGTAACCGACCTTGTGTACGCAGTGTTGAGACTTGAGCGCCGTAAAACAAACACCAAGGCCGCATGCCTATGCCGATTGTAATAGTATTAAAATATTATGTGACGTATTATAGGAATTTGTGTTATAATCTAACGTTCTATAATATAAATTATAAATTCACGTCGAATGCTCTCTTTCTCTTACACTTGCAATTTCGATTGAGTTATTATCTCATATTGACTCTAATGCACCTTTTAAAGAATAAAATTTACCTTCAGCTTCAAAGTCAGCTCAAAAGTCTACATAAATTAATATTTGTTATTCTTATTACTTTTTATTTCAATATACTTGCATTCCGAGAGAAGCAAAGTTGTGCGACCACTAAGAAAATGGAATTAAATCGCCGCAGAAAATGTAATAACGAATCTTGATTTTAATTTATTAAAATCACATAATTTCATTATTTCCAGAAAGAGATTTAAGAAAGAAGCATTGATAATAGATTAATTTTTTTCTGTTCATACTAAACGAAGCTACTAATACTAGTTAAATGAAGATATTATTAATTTTCAATAACATTAGATTTAATATATTATTTTTTTAAATAGAAAAATTAATAGGTCATACAAATTATATTCAAAAAAGGGATTACATAATTGTAATAGTTAAAATTTGTTATTTATTAAATTAAGTAATCAATTCATCAATGTCAGCTGATTGTTTAAGTAAGCATATTTTGTGTGTGTGTGTGTGTGTGTGTTTGTGTAAACAAAACCAAAAGCAAAATTAGCTGAACAATAAATGATATTAAAAGATAAAATCAATAAAAAATCGATCCCGGATGCAATTATAAATGTATATTTTTAAGATAATGAGACGCGAATGAGAATATAAAATATCAAAAATTTTGATTGCATATAACTCAGCCACTACCGTGACCTCGCATTTTCATATGAGGGTTTTCTAATTAATTCTAATTAATTTCCCTGAAGTGTTGTGCGATGGTGTGCGCCATTTAATTCCAGATAAACAATCAGGTAAATTACAGTTGGAATTAACTTATGTTAATGAAACTGACTATAATTTTAATTATCGTTAATTCATCAGAAATAGCCCTTTAATAGTCTGTAATAGCACGGAATACTAATTTCCATTATACAATATCGTGCATACTGTGATGCGCCATGAAATCATGGAACATGAAGCGCCAATAGAACACAGCTATGCAGCAAGCTATGTTCTATAATGCCGACTTCTGAGAAAGAGATTCCATGTAAAAGGGATTCGACATACCGGAAAAGCTTTCTCGAATTTTCTCACGTCACATGGCACGAGCGTTACGATACGGAGCGAGAGAGAGAAAGAGAGAGAGAGAGAGAGAGAGAGAAAGCTATGCAGTATTTTCCGATGAACTTCCGGCTGCACAGAGAACGAGTTAAAGCAAAAATTTCTATTAAAACGTAAATTTCTATTTCTACTCAAATTATGAGTTCGAGTATATCTTTCGAAATGTTCACTAGAGACGTATTAAAAAGGACGCTCGCTATAAAATTTTCATTTTAATTATCCGCGTCTCTCGCGGAACGCGAGAAAGTAGCGGTGGTAGTTAACGCTAACAAAGTGTTCCCTTGTACCGAGATAACGCAGCGGCGAGACACATTTTTCGCCTCATCGTGAATTAAAAAAAAAAAGCCCCGACGCGACGGCAGTTACCGAGTTGAAACTTCTCTGTATCGCGTCACGCGGCATTTTTTTTTATTTTAATTACGCGGCTCGCCGTCTATATATATATATATCGTGAAGTTGAATGAGCCGCGTGTTAAATGCCTATTTCTCACTTTCGCGATATGCATCGTGCTAGGAAAAGAGAGGGATTCAACTTAAAGAATCCCGTTGTTACAATTGGCAAACAAAACATTATCAGACAGATGTTACAATAAAAAAAAGTCTGAAAGTTTATGAAAGTTCATTCCAACATTCGTTTTCATTCTCTAGTCATTTTATCATTGATTTTATTCGATTTCAGTATTCGTTTGTTCCGTGAACGGTGAGATCGAATAAAGAGAGGAGAGGAGGCTTTTATTGCGCAAATCGCATTCAGATCGCGGAAAAAACATCCGAACGAACTCGATCGCGCGAAGATCAAGAGTGACGCGTCCTCGAAGGGCAGCACGCGGAGGGGTGTCGTGAGTGAAGTAAATTTCTCTGCCTGCATACCAGATAGCATTCCTCGTTATATTGAAATTCAGCGACAGCACGCGGTCGACGAAGCGACTAAAAGCACCCGTCGGGAGTGAGGACGACGAGATATACAACGGCGATGAGGAGAGCTCAAGACGAGGAGGTCGGCGTGAATCGATATATCGACACGAGCCATTTTTTTTCCTTCCTATAAATAGCCAAACTACGGTCGCCGGATTACGTATATAGAGACACGGCTCTGTGTCCATCGTCTCGAACAGATTAAAACGCTGCTCGCACCGACTTCTGATTTACGATTGCGGATTCCTTTTCCCACGCATAGATCCTGACGTTTCATGTATTTCTGCGTGTGCGTGCCAAGAAACAATAGCGTTCTCCAATATTTTTATCCGGAACGGCGAAATGTTACGCGCGGAGAAGAATTCTCAATTTTCACTGAATTGTACGAGGCATCGATTCGCAAGGGAAAGCAAGAGCGGTAATGATCATTTACGAAAAAGCAATTACCCAGGAATGCTCCTGCTAATAAAAAACAAAAAGTTAACATCTCGCTCAGCGATGTAGATAGCGAAATTACAAGAGGTATTTCCGCGAGTTGTAAATAAAACGAGAAAAATTTAATCAAGTTGCTAATTCTATTGTTTTCGTTATTGTATAAAGTTGCTCCGATCAGTCGTTTCGCGTAAACGGAACAAATACGGATGAGGTGCGCGATGGTAGATACGGAGAAAATATGAAACAGATACATTACTCGTGTAAAAACCAAGCGCGTCCTACTTTGCGCTTGTTGTCCTCCGTTGCACCGCGATGCGCTCACCCGTAAATTTATGAATGATAAGCCGCAAACTTTACAACATCATAACTCAGTCAAAATTGCTCGGGGAGATGAGGGAACTTTCGGCATTTTTCCTACACGCTACGCGACACAAGTGGCCATTTAAAAAAGACTCTCCAGTCGAACTTTTTTAACCGAGTCGCATGAAAGGTTTCTGAGAAAATTGTCATGCTACACGGGAATTATTTAACGTGATCAGTTATAGGATGTTACAAATAGTTACAAAACGAAGAACGGACATCGTTGAACTCTGTAAATAAATTATTTCGTAATACAACTTTCTAAGTAGGATATAAAAATAGATGTGCGAAGCACTGCATACAGAACAATATTCTATCTGCTAAGAAAAGCGATTACTCAGTTTACTTTTCTTCTTTAAAGTAATCTTCAATAATCTTCAAAGATTATTTTCTTGATAATAGTCTTAAAACATACAAATTAAAAAAAAAAAAACTCGTTATCATGTACTCAAAATAAGAATTTATTTTTTGATGAAGAATATTATAAAATTGTCAAAGAAATATTTGTTAATTAGATAATAAACAAATCAAAATTTTGTTTTAACTTAATATTCTTGGTTGAAGTATCAAGCTTATTAGGATTCAGAATATATTTTAAATAAATTTTATGCTTGATAATGAACTTGTGACAGATTTGCAGATATATAAACTTTTGAAATACTTGAAACAAGTAATCTTTACACAATGTATTCTTTTGTGCGAACGTAACGTGGATATTATAAACTTCGGGGAAGGATAGAAGTGAAAATCGAGAGAGTGGATTAGAAACGGGATCGACGAAAATTTATTCCCGCGAATGTTCCCGATTCGTTCGTCTCGCACGAACAAAGGATGAGAATTGCGGCTGGACGATCGCTACCTCCCTTGGACGATATAAACGTAGGTTTCAAGTCGCTCAAGGGGCCCATCGTTGTACCACTCGCTCTATCCCGACAAGATGCAAATTTGCAAGCCCCGTTAGGACCCGGCTGCTGCTTTGAATCGCCATACGAGCCCGGCGCTCGTAAATCGCACGGGTGGCGTTCTCCGTTTCTATCGCCGTTCAGGTGCACACGGGCATACAACAGTACGTACACGCCGCCGCCCACGCCGCCGTCGCCGAAACCTATTTCAGGAATAATGCTCGCGCTATCTGTCCCTGATAGGGGCGACAGACTATGGCTCGTCCGTAATAGGCATCCCCGGGTAATTCTCCCGCGTCTCTCTCCGAAAGGCATCCGGCGTGACCTGCGAAAATTGAGGTTACGCGGTGGACCGTATCGAGGCGAATCGGCTTGACTCCGTACGCCCGCCACGCTTGCATTGTGCTCTTCGGTTAACCGCAGGGACAAACGAATATCTTAGAAAACGCGCGAACGCGACGCGCTCAAATGCGGTCGGACGCAACCGCATATTCGACGTCGCGCGTAAAAGAAAAGAAAAAAAAATCTTGATGGATGGACGCGTTAAAAAAAGTTCTCTCCGACGATTGCCGGTCGACTAAGATGTTTCTTTATTCGCCTCAGCGATGTACCCGGTACTTCGTTTTATGAAATTATCTTGAATGTTCACTGCAAAATGAAACTCATGCACACGTCCACCGCGACCGAAACGTGCGTTATCCGAAAGAAGAGGCGAAGCAAGCGTGTCCCTGAATCGTTAGACGTCTCGGAATTAAATTTATTCCGTGATAGTATTTACTCGACCGGCATATATTATGCGGGGAAATAACGCGAAGCGTCGACGCCTCGTCTCGGAGCGAGTAGCTCGATCTTCTCTCCTTGAAGCAGTGACCGACGCGATCGCCGCGAGATTAGATGCAGCGTCGTTCTCCATCGCGCGCAGTCGTATAAATGTACACGAGGATGGTAACATATGGGCTGTTGAGACGGGGCAATGAGCCACGGCATCGACACAACGAACATTCCCGTCGGACAGGAACGGTCTTCGACCTGTACCATCATCCCGCCTACTTACGGAAAGCCGTGGCGCCAAATCCCTCGACGGCGACGTCGTCGAGTGGAGGCGACAAGAAACGAGGAAAGGAGGTGCGGCAAGAATGGAAAAAAGCCGGGACGAAAAGCGGGGACGATCTCACCGGCAGCCGATGGTAACGATGGCGCACAGCGGATCTCTCCTGCGACGTCGTGAGTCACTTTGCATGAGAATAGTTCTTACATTGTCGGGCCAGATGGTATGATCGATTTTACAGAGTGGTTAGAAGGGACAATTTTTCTTTTGTAATACTATGTCAACTTCTGGATCGGTTGACGCCGGGCCAACGGAGACGAATATGATTATACCTTATCGTAAATCTCGGAGACTGTCAAAGCGTCCGGTTACTATTTTACTACATGTAAAAGTTATCTCGAGCTAAAAGAATAAACCATGTGGTAGTAACATGTGAGCATTTCTGATTGAATGAAACCTTTCTCGTCAAATCTCTCGGAATTAATCATAAATATATTTTGTAAATTTAAAAAATACCTGTCGACATCGTTAAATCTTACGCTTAATCGTGTCGTGCATTATTGAATTAATAAAATGCATGTGCATATAATAATTATGCGGAAATAAAATATTGATTATATTAAATCTTCGTTAATATTTAATATAATATAATTGATAATGAATGTTATATATTTCTGAATTATCTATTATATTCAAATATCTACATCGCAATCTCCTACGCTTTTCTAGACTTCTATTTCTGTTCATGTGCATCTTCGCACGAGTTACAAAATATTCCTGTTTCGATACGCACGAACGTAAATCATCACGACAATTTCCAACGACTACAATACCTCCGTTCGCTCTCGAGACGACGTGAAACGATAGTTTCTCAAGCCGGCGAAAACCGCACCCGAGTCGGTTCTCGGTAAATCGTCTCGGATTTCCCGGCATATTTTCGTCCCCTTTATTCGCACTCTATGCTTACTGTAGCTTTATGTTTCTCGAGACGAACATCGCTCACCACTCGGCCCCGTATTTCTTACGCCGCTCGTATTTTTACCTTTTACCCGTGCCCCGAAACTCCCACGACTTGCATATTCGTCGCAAAGTCGTTCCCAGGATTTTCGCAAGTAAATCATAACCGTATCTTCGTCGTCCGTTTTACTTTCTCAAAAAAAAAAGAAAAAAAAATACAATTGCTCGAATATGCAGTTGACGCTTTGTTTATTCATTGCCAGTTTAATGATGGACTCCAAAACGGTAGCACCTTATAACACTACACAAAAGAACGATTTTACTGAGGGATCTAAAATTTTGCTGGATACAGATCTGAAAATAATTTCGTTGAAACTTCAAAAATAACAATATTGCAAAAAATTTTGATATTCTAATAACTAGTGTGAGCGTTCTTACGAATGTAATTATTTTGATGGTAATTATTTTGATGGGTGGTCTAAAATTTTAGATATTTCAGCAAAACCGTTCTTTCCGTGTAAGATTTATATAGAAATCTATGATTTTTAATTATTTCATTCTATTTCTTTGGATTTATTTCATTTTATTTTGAAACTGTTATTAAATGTAGTTATTTTCATTAGTAGATATTTGAAATCACGAAAGATTTTTCAAGATAACTTGGAAATATGTGGAGTTTAGTAGACTTCATTCAAAAAATTAATTTCGCAATTGTATTTATCAACTATAAATGCATCGCAATGTATGCGACGGATATGTTTATGAGGTACAAATGCATTTGCCTCGTAATTGTAACGTAATCGATAGGCGCCGTGTCGGTGATAAGCATTGACAGATTGTTACCGATTAACACCTCGCGCGAATATGATCGCTAAAAGGCGACACATAATTCGAGTTAATTATCCAATAAAGTGCGATAATCAAATAAATAAAAACAAAATTTTGATTACGCCTGGGGAGAATATTCAGATGTCGGAAAGACATAATTCTCTGCGAAAGTATCACAATAAAAGGAAACGGAAATTGTTATTGGATATGGCGCGATCGATAGGGAATGATAAACATCTTCGAGGAGGGAACATTCCTTGGGTTCGTCCTGTCACACGCCGCGACATGGATGTTAAATTAATTCCGTGGCTCCAAACAAACTGTCTCCGCGTCTTAGGAACGTGAATTAACATTTATAAGTTGACATTTCAGCGGTCTCCTCAATATTTCACATTACGTTCCCGACGTACCTTTCATTCCGTTAATTAATATTCCCGCGCGCTACAAAAGAAACTGCTAGATTATATGCTCAATTGATGTTAATCCCTTTGTGTCGTTCTGAACTGTCTTTCTGTGTCTAACTGAATTCGAATCGGTTTTCTTGCCTTATCTCCATAATTCTCTTTCACGAAGCGTCGACCTTCGCATAAAGAACACAATTTAATTTAGTTCGAATTAATAACGGGTCACTTCTCGTCGAAACTGCGGAATCAACGTCCTTTGTTGCGCGCTGAATACAGAATGCAATTATTTAAATCTGCGATGACACTTTCAGATTCCTACGTTTGATTTCGTATCGAAAAGAGCCGTGTGCTATTCCGGTTAGGGCACGCGCGTCCGATCGCGATCGATTCGAACCGACGATCGCTATCGAACGGAATCGATTGTCGACTAAACGACGCTACGTGCGCGGCGTGGCGTAAACGTTGCATCATATAAGGGGTGTTTGATAATTAGCGACACAAAGAAAGCGAAAGAAACACCAATTTTCTGGTGCAAATAAACCGATTTGCAAAAGCTTTTGTTAATGTATTTTCATTCACAATTATTGAATTATATAGTTTTGTTCATCATCGAAAGCACAAGCGTATTGCAAGCGCATCGTGTATCGATAAACAATGCATACACGCGCAAATTGCAGTTCCACTGCCGTTAATGGTTAACGTTATTCTATATCGCTTCAGTTACTTATCGCTTAAAACAAGCGCAGGTAGATAGTGCGGTAGTTATAACGAGCTTCGCGTGCAACAATTTGAGCTGAGAATCACCGAAATGCTCGCAACTGTTTGTACGAGGAAAGTTACATCCGCACAGATCGGCTTATCCGCGAAACGACGGGATCGACTGTGTCCCGGTTGTGTACCGCCAATTATCAAACACCCCGTATATATCGCATGCGACTCGAGAATCGTCGCATTAAGTGGGAACGCGGCCTAGAGCGCGTTACAAAGCGTTCGATCGGATTAAGCGGCTAATAGGCAGTCTATAATAATAATCTCGACGTAATAACGTGGTATTACGCGGAGGATCGGTCCCGAGCACCGTATAATTTCGTCGCCCCGTGGTCACACCCCGGCCGCGTCGAATGAGGGCCCATCTTAAATCTGCCTTTCGCACGTCCCCGGTTCGCTAAAAAAAAAAAAAAGAAAAGGACAGAAAAGCAAGCCGACTGGTTGTATGTAACAGGTACGACACTCTCCTTCGTCGATTCCTTTGAGAAGACTATTCTTTTCTTCTCGTGTCCGTTTTCTTCTCCATCGTGTGACTGGAGTTAAATGACCTCACTAGTCGAAACGAGATCGATTTAATGATTGACCGCGGCCATAGCATGCGATTGCGATTAATGAATTATGCGGTTATTAATGTTACCCGTTGTCATGTATATTTAATGAATCCACATATAATTTGCACATCATTACAATCGAGAGACGCGATCATGCAGTTTCTTTCTGATCGTAGCCAGTATTTTTGCAAATTCAGATGTGATATTTCTGTAGAAAGCAGAAAAGAGAGAGAAAATGAAATGTCGCTCAAATCCGCGGATTTAAGCTGGACTTTAGTACCGAAGAAGATCGTATTTGTTAATCGTTAATTTATAAAATGGCAGTAAATGATAAACGGCTCATTTAATATCCGCTAATTCATAAGACCGATATTTTCGCTAGAGTTCCTTCGGTAATAACTTTCGGTTTTTAAGTAAAATGTCCTGCTTTCCCGAAAGTCTCGCTTTTCTCACGTTGCTCAGCGACGGTTTGTTTCGTTATCTGCGGGGAAACAGAGAGTCCTCGATAAGAAGCGCCACGATGAACCCCACGGACCTGCGAGGCGGTCGTATAAAAATCCGCTGCTTAAGACCTCACTTTTATCTTTTGTCCTCGCCGGCCGTAAAAGGGGAAGTTACTCCCGGTAACTCGGCGTTATAATACCCCGAGATTTAATTCGCTGTTATCGGTTCCGCTGGTAATTCCATGCCTCGCACGGTATCTCGATCGTCGTGCACACACTGTTACGAGAGCCTCTCGCTTGATAGTTACGTGTTCCACGATGCCTAGATATCTCTCGACCGTGGCGAGCGCGGGTCGATAGTACCTTCTCTACCACCACGGGACGCTAATTTATTATAGCTTTCGGGGGATTTGATCCCTAAACATTATCTCCCTCCTCTCTCTCTCTCTCTCTCTCTCTTTCTCGGCTCGCCATGCGCCTCCATAATCTCTCTATCTTCGACAGGGCGACGTGAAAGCCCGTTTCGAAATCCCAGGTAATCGTCGCAGTCCGCTTCGTCGGACGATGCGCGCGCGCGCGATGCTCCGAAAGTGTTTTCCCAACGCTATTAAGGGCAATGGACCCGTTTTTTTTTTCCTATGAAGATAGTTGGACGGTGATGAAAGAATTTAGTTTGAGAAATTATTCTTGGAATACTCTGACAACATTTTTTGAGAGTAGGATCTCGTCGAGAAAAAAACCGGAACATCAATTTGTTCAGTTGTTTAGAAGTCTGCGATATGAATGCGTGCGAAAATTAAACGCTAAATTCATTTGGAAAAAATAATAATAAACGAATAAGTGAATCGAAAAGATTGCAAGGGTGGATATTACGAATCATTGAAGAGATCGAACTTGTTAGTGCATTTTGCCAATTTGAGTATATCCTATTGAGAGGAGAATTTGCGTCGCAACTGTTTCCGTGGAACGGCAGAGATATCTAAAATGTTTTGAACAAACATCTCTCAAAACTTCCTGAAATATTCCCCGAGAAGAATATTCCTGGAATATTTCCGAGAATATTTTCCGACTTCGCGTCCGCAACGACGCACTGACTTTCAGAGATCGCATTCGGCGAAAGACGGTCTCGGCGAGGAAGACGAAACGGCAATCGACAATCCCGCAATTATCCAAACTGCGGATCCTCGTTCGAGTCCGGCTAATAACGCTATCGGGTCTCCCGCGAGAGACGTACCAAACGCGGAGGGTTGAAAACACTCGCATTAACGTTATCGCAAATCGGCCGATAAATAGCGAGATAAGGACGGGATCGCGCAACCGTTTTCCGCACCGGTCGACAGCCGGATCGATGCGATGTCCCGCGCGCCTTTCATTCCCCCGTCGCCGTCGAGGTCTCGCGAGCCACGGTCCCGCCGATAGGTATCGCGATCGAAACGAATTCCGACCGCGAACTCAGCGACTCGGCAGGATTTCTCTGCCGAGGCGAAAAATCACTTAACCGAAGATCTTATCGGCGCGCGCCGCTCATCGACGAAACGCCGCCGATGCCTCGCGCTGCAACCCGCGATAAGGATCCGATTTCCACGAGCCGCAGTCGGAAAGGACACGCCGCTTCTCCTCCGCCTCCGACCTCCGCGAATATCCTTATCAGGTATCTCCGATGGAAAGCCGCGAGGCCTTCTCGGCTCATCCTCGTCGAATCAGCTTTTCGAGAAGCATTCAGGATACATTCTATTCTCTTCTATGTCTCTTATCTCTCCGATGTGTTTTCTTTTTATTCTCCTCTATCCTATCTATATTTTTATTCTATCCTAGATATTCTTTTTCGCAAAAACTGAATTTATGAAACGTTTGCGATGAAGACTCGAGATGAAAAGTCAACTCAGTCAAGAATTCTTTTCTAATTTCTGTCTACAAGTCAAAAACTACCATAATGCTGCTTTTAACGAGCAAAAAGATCGTTGAAGAGATTAATTTTTCGTAACTGTTATCTTTTGTGCCAAGATTATCTTGAGTTTTCTGTTAAACGCGTCAATTAAAAATTCAAATTCTCTATTTTTCGAATAGAACAAAATGAAATATGTATAAAGAGAATGGATGCTTCAAGTTTGCAGAGATCTCGACTCGGGCTAGTTCTTGAATGCTTCAATTATTCTTGGTACTACGGGCTTGCCCTCTTGCTGCAGCCTCTCACGGAGTACTCGTCTTATACTTCGATAAAGAATATTATTATTGTTATGGCGCATAAGTAATTGTGTTCGTTGCGCAAATATTTCCCTCCGTAATCTCCATGTCTCATTATATGGCATGAGAGACTTACAACTTGTTAATTCGAGAGTACCTACAGAATGCGTTTCTCCTTTCTTTCTCTTTTTGTA
This sequence comes from Cephalotes varians, assembly GCA_037157785.1. Lineage (NCBI taxonomy): Eukaryota > Metazoa > Arthropoda > Insecta > Hymenoptera > Formicidae > Cephalotes > Cephalotes varians. Next base: position 252,373 of record JANQDE010000009.1, read on the forward strand.
CTCGACCCGCTTCTACCTGCCGTTACCCTCCGACCTCTCGAACTTGCCAGCGGCTACCTTAGTTGCTCCATACCTCCGTTTTTGTATTGCCCTACCTCTCTTTCTCCTCAATATGTCTCTACCTTCGCCTAGCTGTTCACTCTCGACCGCCCATATTTCCCTCGTAGTTTGTCTTCTATACGGGTAAACTCTGTCAGGGCAACGGGCAGGGGGCGGCTTGCCATCTTGTCTCATTAGGCACGGACCCGTTTCAAGATGACACGCGGGTGGGGCCTGACCAAGCCTCGAAAATTAGGCGCCTACCTACCGCCCGACGCGCCCTTTCCGAGGACATTCGGGTTACTATTAAGTCCAGCACACAGAAACTCGACACTCCGTATATAATCTACAAATAACCCGCCTCGATGAAACGGGTAAAGGGCTTTGTTGAAGGTATTTAGGGCCCTCTTAAAGGGTTCGGCAGCGCGCTCGGATAATTTTATAAATTTTTAACTCTGTCATTTTCAGGAAAATTTTTTTCTTCCGTGTAACGAGTCAATCTTAATAAGATAAAAGCGAGAAAGATTACTGTTTAGATAAAAGTCATCTGAGAAAAGTCTCAGAAGAGGAGGATTACTTCGAACAATTCAAGATCTCTTCTTCATAGATAATAATGGAGACTTTTAAGGTGAGAGTTTTGGTTCATATTATACATCCTCTCAACAAACCTTCGAGATTTAAGAGAATAATTGCGATCATCGATAGTCAAGTCGACGAATAAATCCGAACACATCGCATCTCTTTCAATGCCTCGCATCGAAGAAACCACGCCCAGTCCTAAGAGAAAGCGCCACTCGCCTACGCATCATTGATAAATCTTAGAATGTTGTATCAAGAAATCGCACAAAACGCTTTTTTCTCCTTGCTACGTTCACGTGCTTATATTTAAATTAATTAGATTAATAATTTTGTTTTTAATGTGTCATGTTTAATTTGTCGTATGGCACGATCAGAACAAAGTGAATAAATAAAAGTGAAAGACGCGTGTATGAGAAAATTAATTAGCTAACGAAAAAGTCGTTTCACTGCAAACTCAACTCTGCATGTCAAGAGATTTATATGAGATTTATATTATTCGATTTTAATCAAGAGAAAGTTGTACTTAATGACTTCAAAGGAAGAACATATAGAGATCTGAGAAGATATAAAACAAGTTACGATTTTATGAGCGAGCATTAAATTCTTAAAGAAAGATTAATAAAAATATAATAATATACATAAATATAAAATACATCAAAATACAAATATAAAACACATAATTAAACACGTATGAAATAAGTAAAAATTCCATCAAAGATAATAAACACATCTCACGCATCCAACTATTTCACAGTTAGAATAATAATAATAATACGTTGTGCGCGAATAATTTTTTCGATTTTAATATTTTAACATTAACGACACAATGTACAAAATGCCTGGCAAATATAATTTTATCTGAACTGGTTAGATTTATTTTCATTCGTCAAATACCTAACCGGGCACGCACCGATGTTCATTATGCATTCGCCGTTTTAATTGAAAGCAATGCGCGTGTTGCGTGATGCGAACACTCGCGAGCTGACCGGAGAACGGAACCGGTCCCGCCGACCGAGAGCGTTGTCGCGCTCGTTCGGCGCTCGTTGGGTCGCTCGTAACGCCGAGGAATGCGAAATGTAATTACAGAAGTATCGTGCTGGAGGGGTCAATCTCCAATTGAACTCCAATTCGGAGCGACCTCGACAGTCGCCCGCGCTGAAACGTCGTAATGTTTCTACGGCGCGCATTCGCCTCGCCAAACCGAATTTGGTCAAGTCTGACCACTGCAGTTTCCATGATTGCGAAGAGAACCATTTCGATCAAGAAACGATTAAATCTACAAGCGAAGTTATTAGAGCTTGAAAGCATTTCGTAGATTCAGCGAAACACGTACAGATCGTTTTTATTCCTGAATTGATTACCAAGAATGTTTATAAGTGCAGGCAGTTTAATGCAGGCAGATCATTTTGTTAAAAAAATATTTAATGCTGTTTGACGGCGTTCTATATAATCCGATACGTAAATATCATGTTCATCTCTCTCTTTATTGCAAAACATTTGTTCGGTAAATGTGGATAGTATAAATTTTAGGATCAAACATTTTTTGCGTAAATGTTAGAGTTTCATGTAAATATAAAATTTAATGTTTCATCCACAGAAAAATGTATATTTGAAACATAAAAGTAATTAAGTGAACGATTTTTGCATAAAAGAAATTAATTGCAAGTTATTTTGAATTATTTTTAGTTATTTTGAATTATTAAAACTTTAAAAAAATTCTCATAAATTGGCAATATTTATGTAAAGAATTAAATGTACAATTTATATGTTGCAACACATATTTTAGAGAGAAATGAAAAAATAATCAATAGAAAATCACTTTCGCCTTAGTTTCGTTATTAACTTCCGTAAACATAAATAAAAATACATTTAAAAAAGAATAACTTTCAGAAATAAAAGGATTAGTTTTTTTTAGACTAAATATTTAAATGGGAAATATATATATTCTGTAGATCGTAAAAAGCGATTAAGTTGTCGCGACATAGCGAATCGATATAAGTTGCATGGATGTGCGAGTCGATAACACGGTGTCGAACTGGAAATGGAAATGAAGTTCCGTCCGTCCGAGTGTCAAGTCGCTCGATTCTGTCGCGGCTCGACGAAATCGAGTTCGGCCAAGTTTAGCAGATTGGGTTCCAGGACGTCGTAGTTCTAGTCGCTCGCGTTGGGAAGGGACGCGTTGTTCGGCACACATCCGGACAGATGCTGCGCGATATCGCAAGCGACGGAGCAAGTTAGCCGCAATAGTGTCCTCCGGAGGATCGACTCGCTTTATGCATATATCGTATATATCCTTGGGATCTCTTAACAACTGTCCCTACCCATTCGGTTCCGGTACAAAGATCAGGCATTTCGACGTCTTTAATGGACGTGATGTAATCGTGGTTCGGAGTCTTCAAAATCTCGCTGCAATTTATTCTCTAACTGAAGCTGTTATACTGGTAAAGCAGTTCTCAAGATTGCTTGCGAATGAAATCTACTCGCGTTAATTAAATGCATATATGTATAACAGAAAATAAAAAGTACTTTAGTTTTTATTGTTTTTTTCCTATCATGATTTATATTCCAGTAATGTAGTAATGTGGTTTTTTTGTTACAGATTTTTTTCCCGAGAGGAGGGAATTAATAACTTTATCGCTGTTTTAGATAGAGAATGTAAATAATTCATGGAATTATTAAACATAGATCGTTCAAAAAAAAAATATACCGCTAATTCTTTCGAACAACGTATTCTCAAAGCCTTATGTTACATTTATTTAATAAAAAAAATACTAAAATGCAAATGATTTGAATAATATTATATACTAAAACTAATTATATTATATACTGAATAATATTATGTACTAAACTTTGGATACCATATTTCAAATATCAGGATATATTATGGAAGATAAAAACGTCAAGTGTCAAGTGTCTCGAAGAAGAAGAGCGAGTTGTTTCATAAATAATACATGAAAGTTGATGTCACAACCGATCGCGAGTTATCAGACAAGGTTTTCGACAAATTGTGTAACTGGGCGGAAAATACTGACGTGGGCGATCAAGTGTGATACTCAAATCCAACGCTCACTGACATGATTCGGGGTTCGTCGACTGTTCGCAATCGAGACGATTACGCATCAGGACGGGGGATGAAAAAAAAAAGCAGAAAGGAACGTCGATCAAGATTCGCAACGGAGCCGTGACAATCGACTCTCTCGTCGCACGAGAAGCGAGTAAGCTGATTTTGGCGGAGTTTAACATAGAATCGCGTCGTTAAGTCGCCCGTCGGACGACGAAGCACGTAAATTATGCACAACAGGTAGTTGCGTAGGTATCTTACCCGATAGTATTCAGGTTCGAGACAAAGTTCTCGTGAGATGCGGCCAGAGAGAAGCTCTTCCTCCCCCTCTCTCTCTCTCTCTCTCTCTCTCTCTCTCTCTCTCTCTCTTCTGTTCTTCTTTACTCCCATCCTTTCGCTACTCCTCCTTTTCTCTCTTCTTCGAGGTTTCGAGGCGCGACGCAAGTTAAATTACGTTTACGATTCGCGGCGAACGATGGCGGAGCCTCAAGGAGGCACGCTCGGCGAGCCTTAACGAAGGAAAGGCCGGTTTGCGGAGCCGGTGTGTGCGCGCGCCCGTTGCCGGAGAAACAGAGAAACTTCTCAAAGCGGATAAGTTTTGGTAAAAAGGCTGCCGCGAATGCTGATGATCTCCGCTGGCAAAGTGGGGCTAATTCGTTGGCACCTGTTTCTACTCGACTGATGAACCGCATCGATTATTTAACGAATTCCAATTTTTGTAGAAGAAAAATCGACGTGTGCGATCTTTTTCCTTTTTAGCAATTAAAAAATTTTCCAACATTTGAATAAATTATTTTAAAGTAGCAATATATAACACGTGAAAGAGGAGACACGTAAAAATGTTTTTAAAATTTCATAATAAAAATTAGAGATATAAAATAAATATAAACTATATATCTGGAAAATTTATTGCGCGAACGCGTATATATTCGAAAATCGATATGGATAACCAGACCATTTATTTAAATTGGCCGATATTTAATTAAATTTCAGTAAAACTACACTTTGTCGATTATTTAGGTTTGTATACACGTGACGTACGTACATAGAAAAGCATTGAGAATAAGAACTGTGTCGCTGTGGTGCAATTAACAGAAATGTAACGATCTCATTTGATACGATGTAACGACGCGGTAATATATCTCTAGTACCTGTAGAATTATCTCTCGGTGATTTATCGAGGTACTTTAATTGGAGCCGTAGTACGAGCCCATTAAAAACCGCGGGACGTACTGTCATAAATCGCTACCACTTAATCATTTATGATAGTCAATTGAGTGATATACTTTGCATGTACGTGCTTACATTACAAAAGGCGGATAGAACGCAATGAAAAATTCGATGGTCAATTAGTCAGGACTAATTAAGTAAGTACATATGTGTCTCTGACTACTCTGTCTCGTCTATCTCATAAGTAGAATCCTGCCGATAGAATCCTGGCAACTAGAATAATTATATTCATCCGGGAGATATCTAAACATTTCTCTAAATACATATATTACGCAAGGGAAAGCGGATTCCGTCGCGATGTTTGTACTTACGAGCACTTATATTTTGTATACCGAACTAAATTAAATTCTCAGAAATTTCACAGAACACTACGAAATGGCAAAGGTCTCTCTAAAGATATGTTTAAATGTTTAACGTGTGAAAATTGCATAATAATATAATTTCGCGAAACTGTATACATTAAATATAAATTAAAACATTTCGATGTAAAACTAATTACTTGATGTTTATTTCATTTCCCCGAGTTATTTTGTATCACAAAGAGTTAAATGACAATCTCTTGTTGTCTTCTGCTCGAATTAAGCTGATACCCAAACCCGCCGCTAGCGCGAATTGAATTCCGCGCGAGGTACTTCCCTTTCCGAGTACCTTCGAGCAAAGACGGGCGCGCGTTTTCGTCGGACGTAATCACCATATTAAATTCAATCCACCAAACCCTGATTCGCTTAATCCGATCTCTCGGGCGAGTATACTCGCGTGTATATGTACGTAGCACGAGGGTGTATGCGCACCACAGAAAGGATTCGCACGCCCGAGGAGAGACGGTCTTGCGAGGAAGCGGGACAAAGGCAGGACGAAAGCGAGGAGTAGTCTTAGCGGGCGCGATCGATAGTCAAGCTGGATATCCCGGTGCGATAACGTCGAGGACGAAGGTCTTCCGAAATAAAGTGCCGGCAATATAACCCGTCCTAGACGAAGGAAGGTATACTTAAGCTCGGAAGCTTAAGCCGAAGCGAATGATCTCGCTCGCGAGTCTTATCACCCGCGTCAATATACCTACACGCACGTGACCAAATACTCTGTGTACCATCGCGTCTGTATGCGATCCGCTCGAGGTATCCGGAAAAACGCGTGGCGTTGAAACGGGGACGATGTTTTTCGAGCAAGGCGAGTTTTACGAGACTGATACAAATGTCGCTTGGAAGACTTTGGAAGACTGGAAATTTTTAGCGTTCATTGTAAGGGACATGAATCAAAGTGTCAATTTGTCAGGAACAACGCGAAAGAAATTCGCTACAAATAAAAAAAAATATATATATATATATCGTATATTTAAAAATCACTGTAATTACTAGAAAGAGTACGTTTATAAGTTAAATTATTTCAAATTAGATAAAATGTGACTCTTAATTGCAGGACTTTTCTCAACGAGAAAAATATATTCTTAATGTATAATGTGTACTATAGTCGTAATAATTTCTCTCTGTCACGAAAAGAACGATTTTGCTGAGAATTTAAAATTTTGCTGGATACAGATCTGAAAATAATTTTGTTGGACCATCAAAATAATTTTGTTGAAGCCTTAAAAAAAAATAATGAGCAATATTGCAAAAAATTTTGATATTCTAGCAACTGGTTGAGCGTTTTACATAATTATTTTGATAATTCAACAAAATTACTTTTCTGATATATATCTAGCTAAAATTTTAGATCTTTCAATAAAACCGTTCTTTCCGTATATATATATGTATATATATTTTTTTTTTACTATTGCAAAATGATATTGACTGATCAAATCTCAACATATTATATTGTTAATCCTTTATATTATGTTTTAAATGTTTGTTATTTTATCGGGATTATTAACGTGATGAAAATCGCTGAAAACGCAAGTCGAAATAGTGGCGTAAAGAAAGCGCGAATTCATCGTTAATATACAACACAAAATAATCTTTTAAAACTATGGACGCCTGCAAATTACTTCATGAATATAAATCACAGTTAGCGACCGCTTTTGAAGATGTTTACAAGGTTTCGTAGTTTGGACGCAGACGGCTATGTATCTTGCGAAAGAGAAGACAAATTCCCAAACTTGTTCTGTATTTGCTCGCCACCCTGTGCGTAACGGGGATAATCACGGGCGGAGAATGTGCATGGAAGTGAACAATAATCGGATTCTCTCTTAGCGATCCTGTAAAATCTACTCGGATATTGGAATGGTTCGTCTGCCATGTTAAAGTCAAGTCATTCGACCGAAAGGATAGACGAAAAGGGAGGAATGAAAGAGACTGTTCCAAAGACTGATTCTTTGCAACCGCGCAATGTGAATTGTATCATTCGATAACGAGTTTCTCAGAGAAGTTAAGGATAGATAAAATTTTCAAAATTATGTATAGAGTAACTCAATTTACCAGTTTTAATTTTATTTAGATCAGAATTAAGTTTGAGATGCAAAGTGGTCGACTGAGCTACGTTTGATTTTTTTTTATTTTACGAGATTTAATATCTCATAATTTTGCATTTTCTAAATAACCTTTATATTTTCCCAAATGAGCATATAATTTTAGAATTGCCCCAAAGCCGATAAATTTAAACTGTCGTACTTAATACGTCGTAATTTTCGAATTTCGACGGATTTCGATGTGAATTTTAATATACGTGGGTAATCAATATCCTGCTATTACTAACGATTGCTATCATTACGTGCGCTCATGCTTAATGACGTCAAAATTTGCGTAAATTCGGGATTATCGCAATTTATTATATATGTATATATTTTTCGACGAATATCAACGGGAAAATACAGCACTTTAAAACGTCACGAAAAATTTCAGCGGAAGTATCCCCAATTTTACGTAATTACGCCCGAATTCATGCAAGCAACCAAATTTAATTTCAAAAAATATCTTCCGAAATATAAAGCGTGCAACGCACAAGCGAGCCTGTTATCTGCAACAGTGCCTGCGCGTTCATAGTTCGCATTACGCTTTCTATCCCGAAATATTTCACGCCACTTAAAGGTTAAAAATGTCCGTGGCCAGCCAACCGGGCGGAAATTCTGCCGCGCGGTTTATAGCCGACTGAATTATACTCTTTCGCGGATCGTTTTGTTCGCGTGACGGCGTCCGTTCGCGTTCGAACGAGCAAAACGGTTCACGCCGCGTCGTATATCACGCGTCTTTTTCGACGGAAATCTCGGCGTGTTCTCGTATCCCGGAGGGTAGCGGCGGAGGGTCGATGAGAATCCCGGGGGTTGGTCGAGAGAAAGAGAACAGGCGGGGGAGAGAGAGAGAAAGAGACAGACGTGAGTATCCTCGATTCTATACGTATGTGTGTGTCGCGCTTTTCCCATTCCTCTCTTCCTTCCTTCCTCCTTTCCTTCCTTCCTTCCTTCCTTCCTTCCTGCGCTTTCATCGTGTGTTTCCCATTCCTCTCCCCATCCACCCTTTCCACATCCCACTTCGTTTCCCCCCAATGGCAGGTTTATTTTATTTCTACGGATACCGTTCGCTGACAGATGCTGCCGCATCGTCGAAAAAGTCTCGGCTTTAAGCACGTGCTCCACATCGCGCGGTCGTGTGCGTGTCACGTTTACGAAGGCGTGCCAGAACGGAAATACGACGCGAAAAACGAGATGCTCGTACGCCCGGTGCCTCTTGGCAAGCGTATCCGTTAATCGACTGTGCGCATTTACCCTTAACCTTAACATTGCGACAACGAAACCCAACAATCTCGTCGACCGAATTCATTAAGCCCCATTAAAACAATTTCTTTTTAGACGTAAAGATAAAAAACAAAACATTTTCCCTGCTTTTTCGAAAGCAGATTTAAATTTTATTCGTTAATCTGCACTGTTTACTTATTCCTTACTTATTTTGCCCATCTACAACCTGGTAAGCGCTATTTGGATAAAATTCAGACAAAGCTCTTTTCTCGGAGATCTTCGCGAGATCTTGCGAGCTTTTTCCTTTAACTCTCCGGCACAATATGCCGAGATTCTCCGCTGACAACACGGCAAACACTCGCACCCACTCGCGTTTTAATACGCGGAGCGTTTTCTAATTAAACCGATAAATCGCGCGCGAAGTCTCGATAAGAATCTTCGGTATTCCGTGCATCGCGCATCCTCTCCCGCAACGATCGCAACGCTTCCGTCGTATCCTCCATTTTTCTCTTCTCCCGGGCGACCTTCTTAACGCGACGTTCATCCTTTAGGTAGCGCCGAGAGAACGTGGTAGATTGCCATCCACGGCGAAATCGCGGATAAGCCCGCGCCCGCGCCCGGCCGAGGGCACGTCTCGTTCGTTTGATCGTGCTCCCTGACGTGCCGCTCAGGAATGGCAATATACCACGTTGCAAACGTCGGCCTTCGTGATTCGCCGGAATTCGTTTAAATTAAATCCCCGCCGACGGAGACGGGGATGTGTGCGCGCGTGCAAAACCAACGAATCGCGCGAGCGAGCGGAGAAAGTGTGGGTCGCCAAATCCGCTCGGTCGCCGTCACGGCGAGAGAGAGAGCGGAAAAAAATTCAAGAAGCGGAAAAAGTAGAATGCAAATAAACGCCCGGCGCCGGTGTATTTGGTTAGAACGTGTAACAGAATACCATCGAAGTCCAACTCGGCTCGACGGGGATCACTGACGGTATAGATGATACTTCGTAATGGATACTTCATGTCGAATCGAAGTCCTTTCCCAGACACGCCCGTTGTAAAAGGAGAAGAATTTGACGCGCGTAAAGATAAGACGTACACGTTATATTACGTGTAATAGCGTTAATAAAGTTATCGCCCGTTTGTATCTCCCATTTAATCTCCGACTTATTCCTGTTCTTTCCCGTTTTATGCGCTGATATTCATCGGTATGCGTCGTTTTTTTTTTCGTCGAATACTGCATATATCTCGTATATAAAGTGTTAAGGAAATATACGTGAACGTGATGCAGCATTTTTCAGAGTGCAATATCGGCATATAGGCAGTATACAATAATAAAAGACATTACATGATGTGTTACATGATATCACACGCGCCGATCATCAATGTCACGCAATTTCAATAAAGTGCATTATTTAAATCTATATTAAATAATGCAAACTGTAGGTACAAATTACACGGTTACCTAATTTCAAGCTTTTTATATCAATTCCAGAAAACCAATATTATCGCTACGTGCAGAATGTAATATGACGTGACAAAATGTAAGCTCGCGTGACAATGGTATCTAGTCTCTTAAAACTCGTTCTGTAACGAGAGAAGAGAAGTTAGCGTACAAAAAAGGGCTTAATTTACACTCGAGAGTTTTATCGTTCGTATCAGTGATTTCCGAAAGTAAAAACTGCGGGGATGGCTATTAATGTGAATCCAGTCAAAAGTTTTTTATTCTTCGAGAATGATTCTCGATAAAATTCCGCGGTGACCACCTAAAAATTGAGAGTGATGGGACGCTATATTAGAATTTCATGTCCTCCGAGAAAACGGATCTTCTTGATAATAAAACTGGAGCGAACACAGGTTCTTCGGGGAGAGGCAATTTGAAAGTTTCGTTCTCCGAGAGTGATTCCGTGGAAGAATTTGAATCGAAGGAGGAAATCGAGTAACACTTAACTCTAAACAGGGCCAAACTTCCTCTGAGATGCATCTGGGTTTCTTCGACTTGACTTTACTATTTCTTTCGTTTGTAATGTAAAAATATTTTTAATATTAATGTACGTTATATCTATGTTACATCAGTTCGTTTTACAGATTCATTATCGTGTATCTGGAGCGGCAAGAAACTCGTAATGAGATTATATCACTAATCATCCGCCAAGACATCACGATATATGTATTTCACGGAGATAAATAAACGTATCAAAACAAATCGACTTGAAAGGTAAGTCTATAAATCTTGAAAGCGATCCATCCATAATAAGATTCTAAATTGTAAGTTCAGCCTTAAAAAAACATATCTAAGGGCCCTCGATCGATGCGAGATTCCTATCTGTTTGGCGACCTGGTTCTGTCTAATTAAGGACGTTCTCGTTCGAGAAGGAGACAGCGAACTGTTAATCGTGTATCCATCATACACGTCATGCTTCATATCTCGGCGCATATGCCGGAGATATGAAACATGATGGAATCGTTAAGCGAACGAAAAATGCTATGTTCTCGCGATCACGGTGTTTCGTAACAAGTTCGCCAATTGCAGATCTCTGCTATTTTTCAACTAGTTGATTTTTAAATAGTCCAAATATATCATCTTTTCTCAGACTTCATTAAGGTATCCTTGAAAATGCGATGACCTGTATAAAATCAAATCGATCTGCTGTGTCTAATCGTGTGTTGGCTAAATTATTTGAAATTGAATAATTAGATACGTAGATCATAAACAATTAAAAATGTACATATCTTCAAAAACAAGTGAACAGAAGCAGAAGCTTGTTCTTTCAAAGACTTGATTTTTATCGAATTTTTGCGTAACAGTTATTTAAATAGACAGACAATTTTATCATTTTTTTTAAGTCGAAAAAAATCAGATTTTTATTTAACAAAGATAGATTCGAAGTATTTTCATGATCCACAGAGAAGCGGAAAGGGAAGTGTTACTTTACATATTTTATAAGGCAAAAGTAGAAAATATGATGCCGCTACTTTTGCGGAAACATTCACACGATTTATTTCCTCTGCGTGTTAAATAACTTATTCTCGGCACACAGTTGCCAATAGCGGAACGCGTAAATTCGCCCTAAGTTGTACAAACTCGCGCACTTCTCGCCTTCTTCTCGCACTAATGATCCCTCGCGAATATAACGATGGACCTGACGTTACATACATTAGTTGCAGGTGGAGGATGGGAGGGCGGGGAGGAGCGTGCAGCTCGAGTCAAGTTGCAGCTCGTTACTCGTTCGTAGCTGGAAGAGAATTCCGCCGCTGCAAAATGCTCAACGAAGCGATCGGCGAACGCGGTTTAACATCCATCGGGATGCTGAATGTAGCATGTAGATGGAATAAAGAGCCGGTTTTATTTTCCCATCTGCGCACCGCGTGAATTGAAGCGGCACTGAAGCTTTTCCATCTGCTCCGCGTGGGAATGCGTGAGATAATGCGAAGAGAAAAGAAAAACACGCGGATTATACATATTAATAGTCTTCCGACGGAATTTTTTTGCATAAAGTATGAAAGGGGAAAGAAAGAGAGAAATTATTCTCTCTCCCTACTGCCTCTCTCTCTTATTTCCTATTCATCTACTAAAGTGTTCTCGTAGATTTTTCCCTGGATTTTTCTCTCTTTTTTGTTATTCTGCTCGCAAAGAGGATCAAAAACATCGTTTATCACTAATATACTACTGTTATTTAATGTGTTTTATAGCGTTCTTCTTTGTAAGATCGCTACCAATAAATCAGAGACTGCTTGACTCCATTCACTGTGATAAGTCCAAACGCGCAATCGGAAGAAGAAGAGACCCAGCTCCGTATTTCATTGGTTGTCGTGGAATTCGCTTTGCAAAACGCGTACGCGTAACTTATGGCCTCGACGTAGACAAAGATCGGTAGCGCGGCGAGAGACTGAGGGAAAATTCCGAGAGTTTGATACTCTCGCGGGCCATATCGCGAGCGGCGGCGACGACGCGCCGAGTGTTTGGTGAATAAATCTCGATAAATAGCGAACGGAGATTTACGAGAGGTTCGCAAAACCGTAAGCGTGCGCCCCCCTCCCCCCCCCTCTCCCGCCCCTGTGTGCAATATGTATCGCGTGCGCGTGGTGCATCTTTTACGAGATATCTGCGCTTTATCGGAGTCGGATATCCCTATAAAGAACTCAACGATGCGTCCACGATATCGGGGGGGGGGAGTTAAGCGAACTCTCGGAATTCATAACTCGTAAGCGCCGTCGGAGAGCCAGCTAAGAGTGATCCTATCCCTCTTTTATAAATTAGCCGTTAAACGGCTCCGCGTATCAAGAATAGCTTTCATGAGTTTACTTGAAATTATTGATAACGGGATGAGCGTAACATGAAAATGTGAAAATTGCAATTTTATTTTGGCGGAAAGATTTTGCTGCAGTAAAAATTTCAGATGCAGATCTGAAAATAATCTTGTTAGATCATTAAAATAATTATGCAGAACGCTCAAACCGATGTCAAAACTTTTTGCGGCATTGCTCGTTATGCTCGAGCGTAATAATTTTACATCCTACATATAATTCTTAACAAGATTATTTTCAGATTTGTATCTAGCTGAATTTTTAGATATTTCGGCAAAATCGTTCTTTCCGTGCAGCTAAAAATTAATCGAGCGTCTCAGAATATAGACACGATTTTTCGTCGATTTTCGGGAGTGCATTATTATTTCGACGGTTGCCGTTCATCAATCACGATGTACCGCAATGTACGTTTTCGTTTCACGTGCCTCATGAGCATTTTTCTAGCACGAACATTAGTCCGAGCGTAAAAACGATTTATAATTCGAGCAACATTTATTTTAATCTCGTGCTATTTAAATTCATTATTCAACCTCTGATTTTGTTCTCACGGCAATTCATGCGGCACTATTTACCGATTAGTAGATGACGGATAATTTTTTGAACGAAGCGTATCGATTTATATATCGAGGCGTTCAATTCGTCTATTACCGAAGATCGTACCCCCGTTCCCAGAGAGACGCCGACGAGCAAGCTCGTCATGTCGGGTATTTCCCGCGACCTGACGTCGTAACAAGCCGCGCGACGATCCGACGATCGATTATCCGTTATGTTCGTATGCTCATCGAGTGTTAAATCGGCGCAATGTCGTGCAGAAGGACAACGTGTCGTACGACGTCTGGTACGACCAGGGACACGACGCGCGTGCACGCACGAATGCGTGCGAACGTGTCTCACGGCAGCAGCGTCATGACGCCGAGCTTTAATAATAAAAAAAAAAAGAAAATTATAAAGTTTGAGAAACAAATCTAAGCTTTTTGTTTCGCGTTCTTCAAATTTTGTTAATGAATGTTCCATTTGATATCAAAATATAATTGTGATCGCATATGAAGGTGCACAATTTCGTGGAACGAGAATCCGTTGCGAAACAGGCATATTTAACGATAAACGTGCGATTAGATTAACCAAAGGCCTACGTTCTCATTTTCACATAGCATCGCACATATTACTAAATATCGTACATACGGTCATACAATCCCTAATTTTCCATTTTGCCACATTCAAAGACCACGTTCGATGAAACGTGATGCAAAAGTCAGATAGCATCGCATATGGCATGACACAGTTAAGCTAAAAGCCACATTATTCTCTTAGTATTTTTATTATAAAAGAATTAGTCATAAAAAAATTGTTATTAAAGAATTATTATTCGTTTGATCTAAAAACAACCCTAAAAAGTATTCTTAGCGCAGTTGTAGTGAATGACGATAATTGTTCTTTGAATTCCACTGCAATTTATCTGACACGGAGCTCGCGCTCATTTCGACAGAGAGAGACGAGCGTGAGATGAGAGACATACAGGCGCGTTTAGCGTTGAACGCGCGGTGAGAATCAAGAGACAAAGCCGGGAGGGCGCGAAGCGGCGCGGCACCTACGCGCTCGCACGCCGTCGATTGCCGATGAATGACAGGGCCGTCATTAGTTCGTCGGCGTGGTCAATGGATTCATTGCTGCCTGTTACGACGTCAAATCCTCTTGTACGATAATCTAGCGATAATGAGAGCTCGTTAAAGAAGGTCGATGCGTAACGGGCCATGTATGAGCTGCTCCACGATCAACAAGGATCGATGCGTTTACACGTGACGCGTTCTCCATTTGTCCCGCGAGACCCACCCTCGATTCTTATCTCCCTCTCTCGCTTTTCCTCATTCTTATTGTCGATCTCGACTTTCAAATTTATTCGAATTCGTGTCGTAGAATCACGAGCCTCACGATTTCCTCTGGCGTCATGTTAAATCAAGCGACTCAAATTATTGTACTCGTATGTTTTTGTAAAAATAACGATTAAATTATAACTTTTATTTTATAAGAAATGTATCTATGCCGTATATCAAAATAAGCTTTTTAAATGGTAACAAGAAAATCACATGTGAGACAAAATATAAAAATATAATAAATATAAAGATCCTCGCTTGCTTTTCTCCCTGCAAAATACAAATCATTCCCTGAGACTCAAATTCTGCGAATCTTTCAATATTCGATTGATCATAAATAAGAAACTAGAAATTTTACGATACTGAAAAAAATTTCACATATGCTTCCCATATGTAGAAATCTCTGTCATCAATTCTGTCTTCGACAGAAGATCGACTTTACAACTTCTAAATCTTCCCTTTCTTTTCTCTGATTTTTAGAAACGGAATTTTGTTCCGCTCTTTTATTCCGAATTGCTGTAAATTTAGAAATCACGTGTTTTCTACGGTTTTACGGAAGGGCGAGGCAGCTGCGGTCCATACAATCCGGACGACACGTTTCCGGAATGCAATGACCGAGTTTTCGCTGTCGGACACATTGGAATCGCATCGCCGGCTATTTTGCCGGATATAAGCACCCGTGGATTTCTAGGTTTCCGTAAAGTAAATTATCCCTCGCAGCGCGTGGTCGGGAATAGTTTTAGTCCTCTCAGCAGCAGCGTACTCGACAACTACCATTTCGCAGCCCTTGTCGATTAATCGTCTTGGAGTTCACGGAATCGGGATGAAAGTGGTGATAATAATCGCCTTTGCTCTCTCATTAAACAGCTTGCGGGAAATTTTGCTTCCCTTTCTCCGCCCTCCTCCCTCTTCTCACTCTCGCTCTCTATCTGCTGGAAATTATCGTATATGTAAATCTAATAAATACATGCTCAATGATATTCGCGTTTGCATTTGTATTTTCCGATATCCCGAACCGGGGGTTGCCGACGGCCGGGATAATATTATCGATATCGCCGAAAAATGACGCCCGGCAGACCGAGGGTGTTTCGGGTTGTTAATGCGAAAATATTCAAATATCGATATATCGGGCTGCTCGCCGCTTTTAGAGCAGCGTCCGAATTTACTCTGCAATCGCCACGCATTCCACGGGTCTGTCCGCGCGCGCACGGACGAATTTTATCCTCGATTTACGTCGCGCGGACTTTCCCCGTGCTGATCGACGGGAAATATGTTTCTATTATCGTTCGCGCGGGGTTTCACCCGGCGCAAGTTAATTCCACATGATTTGACGTTTGCTTCGTTGTTAAAACAACGCGACCGTGCGCGCCTGAAATTACACGTCGACGTCGCCAACACGACCCCCTCGATTTCCGCCGTAAATGGCAGCTATACGCGCGGTACTTTCTACTAATTATCATCATAAGTCTGTAATACGTCGCTGTGCGCGCGCGCGCGCGAGCGTGCCTCATTAAAACGACATTATTATCAATTCTTCAAGTACGAAAAGTTTTCAAGGATAAAGAGCCAGACGTTATCTTGAGCGCTTTAATCGAGATGAATAAAGAAAATGAAAGAGGGATCGCACGTTCTCTCTTAACTGGCAAATCCTTTGAGGAATCTAGGAGCAATCTTGTCCGTTACCGTTAGCGAAAGATATGATTAAACGCCGTCTTTTTACCGCCGTGCTTTTTTTTCCATCTTCCACGTCTCAAGAATAAAACAACTATACTTGATATTACCCTAATAACTCCCGCGAGCGGATGATGCTTTATTTTCACTCGGCGATCAAAGTGAGATATGTACAGACTCCGCTCGCGGTCGTAAATCTCTCACTTTACGCTTTATCTCCGCGGCAGCGACGTGTCGTTCTAATACACACACACTGGGCAGATGCGGCTACCGCGAAAGCGTCCTTGCTCGCCGACTCAATTTCCACGAGTCGCTCTCGCCTCGTCAACGATCGCGGCCTCATTCGTTCGGACAGATCTGGTCATGCAAATTTGTCGTTGGTTCGCGTGGATGTAGATCGCGATACGTCGTTCGACACACGCGACGCGTAGGCGTGACGCCGCGTTCAGGTAGTCGCATTATTCGCGCGTCCACGAATCCGATGATGAGTCATCGCTTTCGCAAATTTATTCGACGTCGCGATGTACTGGAGTCTGTGTGCCAACCGGCTGGCGATGCACGCAGATGCGCTCGAATACCTGTCGAGCGAGGGACAACGCGGCTAAATCGGGAATAGGGGTGTGGGATAAGGTGCACATGTTATGGAACATCTCGTCTCGAACGTAGGAAGTTTGCTATCGCCCGGTACATTCGTATTCACATCCGTATATCTAACGTTAAATGTGACTGCCTGATTCTGGCAATGAATTTATCTCATGCAGACTTATCTCACGTGAATATAACTCTTGATCCTAGCAAGCAGTTACTGTAAAGGAACTTTCAAGAGGCTTTCAAGGTTATCTTGAAAGTACTTGTATTCTGCGTTGAATGGGATGTCGTAACCATCGTTCATGCCTCGCCTTATAAATTTATAAGCCTTTTTGTAAATTGCGTAAGAGAGTTTCGTGTTACGAAGAGTGTTCGATCTAGCGCTTTAACATGATATTAAGAAACGCATACCTGACATGCCTGGACATATTACGTATTTGTTTCAGATAATTTAATGATTATATCTTTTAAGGGAATGCATAAATTAATAATACGGTTTTATAATTAAATGTTTGCAAATAAAGATTAATCAACTTGATATATTATAATCCAATTTAGTTCGCTATTTTGTTTAACACAACCGCTCAACATATTAAATGGCTATCTGTTTCCTCTCTTCTTTAAAAATGTCACCAAGATGGACGAATGAATACAACTGAAAGTAACCTGCCACAAAACAGAGCATTATGCTCCGAAGGGGTTAAGACCCCTCGAAGAAAGGGAGTGTTTAAAATAAGGGTGTGTCGCATAGGATTACTTTGCCATTAACTCCAAGCTGAGGGTAGAATATTGCCGTTGCTTTGTTCTTTCGCAGTTCGATGCTCGAGTTAATATAAAACTAACACAGTGTAATACGTAAATATGTGTGGCCTGTTAATATCGGCTTCGCTAAGTTACGTAACTCTTTAACTTACATACACTCTTACGCTCATCCAGCCTATGTCTCTATTTATCTATGATATTAAAGACTATAAAAGAGCAAATTATAACTTAGAATAAAATTGAATAGTAGAAGTTTCGAGCGGATCCGCGAAATTCATAACATGGTTCGTTCTCGACGTTGCAGGTTGACGTTCGTTCTAGCATTGGAGCCGTGTGTGCGTTCAAAATTGTGCCGCTGAATCGCGACGTGTATTAATGTACAATGCCTGAGATATACAACATGCGCGTCATACCTAAGCGCGCGTCTGTGTGCGGCCTGCATGCCGATGCGGTAGCCGCTCATCCCTCTCTCTATCGAGGTACGCATTTCGCGAGCTGCAGCTGTAGGGAAGGCGAAGTCTCGAACAATGACCGTGAGTCTAACAATCACCGGGTGGAATCCTGATGAAATAATGCCGTGGCAGGCCAGCTCGGGTCCGGCTTGATTTTTATACCCGTAAAACGTACCGCCATCGCGGAGCAATGTATATCGCATCCTAAATATATTCGCGAACGTATTCGGTCACTCACCGGATCGAAGGAAAATTCATTTTTAATCTGTCATTATATACATCGATCTACGATAAACAAAAAACTTACTATCACAAATAAATTTGAATTAAGGTCGAGTTTTCAATGCAACTCAGGACTAATTGTAGATTTTGCTTATCAGCGCGAACGCAGATCTGAAAGCCGACTCATAATCTTCGAAATAATTAGTATGAATTAATTAAAACTTATCTTTTCCACCTAATCGTGAGAGCTCGTATGATCCGCAATGTAAATTTTATAACATTATCAATAATTCAGGCACAAGCTACGATCGAACGAGTTACGTTATGTCGGCCAAGTTGATTTTTGCAATATGCAAATTAATTGGGCTCGGCACTCGTGACGCTTATCAGTAAATTGCGAGTTAAAGTTTCAAATTACATGATGTTAGCGTTCGCATAGAAAGATACTTGGTGCTGAACTGAGTCACGCGAGAAACGGCCGCGAACCAAATCACAGTTTTGCGTGGAGCTATGATGAAATGCAGCGCGACACGTTATTTGCTTTCAACGACTCTTTGCGGTACGCAAATTAATTGATTGCGTCTCGCTGAGATGTCTATCTAACTGCTATTCGACATCTCGAATTATCATAATAGCTCTCGAGACCGGCTATCAGGCATCGATCAAACTGCCTTTCCACGCGATCGAGTACAATGAGACGTATTATTTCGCTCTCCGTGGAGTTTTGCGGTATGTGCATTGGTAAACCCTTTTAACGACCAGCTATACCTCGCTTAATTTCCAATTACTGTAGATCGCAAGAGTCAAGTGTTGTCGGACTTACATAACGCGAGAGAGAGAGACCACTGGCTACACCAACTTTGCGGCATTACCCCACATATTTTATCGGACACGTAAGTTATACATATATACGCGAGATGCAAAGTGTTTCAGATTTATTACACTTTCCTATATGAATATCATAACCAATTTAGAAAGTGGAAAAAGATTTATTTAAGTTAAGAAGAACAAACCAGTCTCCGCGTTTTCAAGATAAAATCTTCGTTTAATTTCACATTTTATTCTAACATAATTGTTTCTTCAAGGATTAGTAATTACGTTTAACTTCGCGTATTAAAGTCAAATGAAATTTTCAAGAGAAATTAATTAAACATGGAGTTCCCAAGTAAAATGAAGGTACGCAATAATGAGCAAACCGTATGTATTGCTCAGAAACATTATCGTTCCGAGATAGTGCACCTCCTCGAGATTGCATTCCGCGCTTCCAATATTTTGCACCTGTATTCCACCGTACTAAATACCGTTCAAGACAGCGTACCATCTCACCAATGAATTCCAAGGTACAGTTGCGGCGCGCGGAACACAGAAACGGATTCGCGGCGTGCATATAATAGCGTCGAACGGCCGATCGATCGATCGCGGCGTAGCCATAGAAACGATCCGCCGTCCCTGATGATCGATGAATAGTGCGCGATTGCACGGACGGTCTATTGCACGCTAGGTCCTGTCAGCGGGCGCAACATCGTGTGTATTCCGGGACCCACTCCTCGTCTCCTCTCGTCTCGTTCCGTCCCGTCCCGTCCCGTCTCATCGTTATCGCGCCGAGGAAACTGTTATGCCTTCGGGGTTGCGTTACCCGAGACAGTGGAAAGATAGCCTGTCTAGATACCGCCCGACCGAGGAAACGCGGCCCGAAGGAAACATTTGTCTCACCGACTCCGATAATAATTCGCGCCGCTGAAATTCGCTGAGCTTTCGGATTTACGTCGTCACGAAATCGAGAAACGATTCCCGGGTTTCGAATGCTGAATCGCACGTTTCCCGGATGTAGAAGAATAACGATTATTTTGAAAACGATAGGGAGACATCGTCGTACGTTTCAGATTGTAGTTGGCGTCATCGATAACAAAAAAATTACTTTTCGATTAATTCGAACCAGGGTTGCTTTTTGTTCCATAAGAGCTTAAGTGTCTCAATGTAGAACATTTCCGCAAAGCAAAGTCTACTCTCTCTACACTTGGCTCAAATTGGATTCAAAGAATCTGTAGATGAAAGAACATCCGCTGGCCACGGGATACCGTCGTTACGCCGTCGTTTAAACGCTCTAAACACTCTTGCATTGACTTCAGTAAGGTCAGGAAGATCTCAATTGACGTACTCTCTGCAGCTGAGGCAGCACGCAAGCCGCGAGTAACTCGGACGATTACGCCTCGCTTTCACATGGGGCTGTCATAAATGAGCTAATTGCACCGCCGGAATTAACGACAAACGACGTGCATAGAGACGACCGCACCAGTTAAATTCTGATTTGACTTGCATGCGCGACAATTTCCACGCATTCGGCGATTTTATAAACCGCAAAACAACGTGTCGGTATTGCGCCTATCTACTGGGTGTGCAAAATCTATCGTTCTTTCTCTCACGCATTTTAAAATTTTGATCGGTTTAAAATAAATCTTTGCCCGACGAAAGGTGATTTTTTCCATTTTCTAACAAAATACATAATTAATAATTAAAATTCAATTATTTCCGAGCTGTTCTCTTTTGAAATTAAGAGAAGAGAAATTTTATTGTATCAATTTCCATGCTTGAAATTTACTACCGTGAGTTTCTTGCTTTCGATTAATTGTAACACAATTGATATTAATATCTTCTCTTCCTTAAAAAAAATATTTTAGGCAAACTTAAAGGATTCGCGAACGAAGTGGGCTGCTGTTCAAGGATATCGTTGTATTTTAGGTGCGATCGATATCGTGCCGCAATTAACGGGAGTACCCGGCAAACATCATTGAAGCATCATTATCGCTTTCGTGAAAGGGCATCGGTTATCGTGTCACCAAGTGCAGCTCGCGATTCATTACCTTATTGATTACGCGCTTTCGAAACGGCGGACTGATTTTCGTCGCGGATTAGTTTGCACATTAATCTCTAACTCGTTATCAATACGGGTATGATGCCTAAATTTCAATGTACATTATATCCTCTGTATGCTGTGCGCATATACACGGTATTCCGAATAGCCGTCGTGTCACTCCTACGTCCTATCATTATCCTAGTCACTACTCCTATAGAGATTTGAAGCAAGAGACGTAGCACATAGTGTAGCGTATATAATACAGAGTCATTAATTGTAAATTCTAAAAAAAGAAATGTACTATAGCAACAAAAAAGAGATATTAAACTACTTTTTGTATTATTTCTATTGCTATTTGGTGTATTACTTCTTTTTGTACTACTTCTATTGTTATTTGATGCATTACTTCTATTGCTATTTGGTGTATCAGCTTTTACAGTATAAAGTGATTTTTTTATTCAATTTTCATTTAACTTTCACGAAACAAAATTCACGTCTGTGCCCGTTCGATCTCAATTAATATATCGTACGACTAACACCTCCCTGAATCGAAATTTCTCCTGGGATATCTCGTGTGTGGTATTTACAGCGGTGTCCGATCAGAGAGAAACATCATCGGATCGTTCACGCCGAAATTCGCGTACGATTCATCTCTAATTATGCCTCGTGGTGCATATCGATGCATCACGTAGACGATGTTTCTCCCTCTCGTTCGTCCTTTGATCGTCGAAGCCAATCGCTTCCTCGGAAAATCTTTAATTCAACATGTGTTATCGCACTGTCATAATTACTTCGTAACTGAGTTTTTCACCATTTTTCATCATTTTTCATCATTTTCTATTTCTCTATTTATAAATTCCCCGTAACCAGAAATTTTTATTTTACGTCCCATTGATTTACTCTCCCTCAATTTCGCGCATAAGCATATTCGCGGTCGTCAGTTTAAAGTGCACATAGAGAGAATAAATTCACGGACTAAATGAGTTGCCGAATCCCAGCGAAACGTCGTTTATATCGCGGCGAATTCTCATTTCGCTTCGTTATCAGATCGTTTATTTCGCGTCATTCGCGTACCAGATTCGCATAATCCGACAAAATTGCATTATTAATTATTAATACGTTTAAAGCAGCAAAATAAATCTATTTCTCGCGAATGGATTAACTGGGGCATCAATATAGTTTCTAGTTTACGTCAGAATTATTTTATCCAATGCATAATATCCCGATAATAAAAAGGCGCAAATAGCAATGTTTCATTTAATGGAAATGTCGAAGCACTATCATCTCTAATGTTCGTTCCGCGAGATAAAACACCAATTTATCCCTGCTTTAATTTCATCTATGAATAAATGAGAAGGCATAAAAATTTAACTGCTAGATCGCTCTCATACAGATTCAAAATCAGAGAAAATAACTTTACAAAATCATCTATATGTTGATCATATGCTTTGAAAAAACACTAGTCTTATAAAAAATATAACATATGCCTAAAATTACGCACAAAATTAGCATGTATAACAATATTCTACTCTCTAAATCGAAATCAGTAAAATTTCACTGATTTCAGTGCTATACTTATAACTATATCAATCAGTAAAATATGCACTGTTTTTCAAGTAATACAATGTAACAGTAATGCAATAATTTTGATAAAAATTTAATCAAAATCGCTAAAAGACAGTGAATACTCACTAATGATCACAGTTATAAATATAGCACTGAAAATCAGTGAATGATACACTGATTCAGTTTTAGAGAGTACATGTCATAATATTTTTCATTTTATATGAAATCCAAATATCATCTTTTAAAAGGTAACGCACAGAATTACGTATCGCATATCGTATGAAAGTCGTACAATAAATATTGTCGAGTTCATTACGTTTTACTCCTCTCGTCTCGTCAGAGACGCAGAAAAAACGAGTCAGATCTTGTTAACACGCGCCGTTTATTGATTCTGCCGATTGACTCGAGCAATCGCATAATTGTCATTAGAGACGCACTTTCTACCCTGCAGCCACGAGCGGCTTGCATCTCCGATGGACTTGCTCGCGTTCGCGACTCTCGCGGCCGACGGAGTACGCGAGTGCCGCCGCCCCTCAGCCGTTCCGACTAATTAAACGACATTTAAGCGAGCGGAAGGCAAGCGGGCATTGAAACGTAACGACCGGCTGCGATTCATGCAAATTCAACGACTTCCGAGCGGAGTGTTTCCTCCCGACCGTTCTCTTCTCCCCCACGTCTCGCTTCCCCTTCGTCCTTTCCCTTTCGCGGTAGGCGTTCTCAGGTACACGGGGTGAATCGCAGAAGTTAGGATAGCAAAGGGGTCGTAATCGATTTTTCCGAAGAAAACAAAAGAAGTAAAAGTTTCAATCCCGAGGAAATATGATGGAACGATTGACGAGGACAGAATGTTTTGATGAATTGAGCTTCAATATAGGAAAATAAATGTGATTTTAAGGGAATTTTAGCGTTACGGGAATTTTATACGTAAAGAGATGCCTCCTGATTCAATTTCCGTCAAGGAAAGGTCAGGGAATGCATCAACTCCTCACCTCAGCGATCCGATCTCTACATATAACATCGCATCTTTCTTCCCATCGCGTTCCAACCTTCGCGCGTTTTCCCGTTCCGCAGTCAGAACGCGAGCAGCTCTACCTTTGTAATGCACCAACGGAATCACAGTAAATGCATCCCGGCGAACGACGACGGTCGACCTCAAACTAACCCACTGAAGAAGAGAGTAAATCGAGGTACGATCGAGTGCGGATTCGACTTAACCCAGGTTTAAGTCGAGAGAGCAGTAGCGGTAGAATAGAATAGTGAGAGAGTTAACCAGCGGCGAACGGGTTAACCGAGGTCATCGATACGATAGCAAGTTCTCGTCCGCCGAACTGCGAGAGTGAAGGAGTCTGTTAACCTTTGGTTTACCATTTATCGTGACCTTTAATTCTTATGCGAAGTCGTAAATGCAGACACAAGTGGAGGGGAACCGCACGCGAATCGGTCGGGACGGTAACGTTAGACGTTAACCGTATGGTTAAACGTAATTTGCTCCCTGAATGAATGTAGAATGTGGGCAGGTTACGTTATACACACGTAGTAATGCGCATATCATTTACATTTAGTTATGTAAAGCGTACCTCGCACTTAGACAGTCGCGCGAGCTTAGACCTCGTAGTACTATTTATCTTGCGGTAATGCTGATAGAACAAATACACACTACGTATGTAGAGAAGAAGATATTTTCAAACAAGCAACAATTCAAAGACACGGATTACGGATTTAATAAATAAACAGAATTCCGTACAATGATCGACTAAATAATAACGTGATTCTCACACAGATTGCATTAACGTTGAAGAATTGGCGAGCGAATTTCACGTTATAAAGATCATATTAGAGCAATTTGAATCAGTCCGGATTCAATTTGCATGAATAATTAAAGGGACATTCTACTTCTGACTTCTTGATCGATCAACATTGAAGTTTAATTCACTCTATCAGCGGTTTGAAAGTGCGCTCTTACAAAGTTCCATGAGTTTGCGAGAAAAGAAAACAATCGTTATCCAAAACGAATAGACACACGTATCTATCTCAATCTAATAACAGAAATTAAAAGCCTCTGACGCGTGAGATTAATTAGGAAAAATGTTATCAATATGCAGCGGGAGTGCATTCGGTTTGCGTGTAAAATGTACTCTGTAATCAAAATAAATTTGAAAATAGCTGTACGATAACGTTTATGTTGCAAATAAAGCGACACTTTACGAGTTTAATCTCAGTACTTTCGAAATAAGGTAAATATGTTTAAGGTCTCCTCTTTCGCGAGATATTTATCAGGCTAATTATTGCACAGATTTATTACACAAACGAACAAGCATAATACGCTCGTTCGTTTTAATATGAACGTTAGATGTAAAATTAAAAAATATATATTATTTCTGACTTTGCAAATGCATCCATAACTATAAATAGAGCTGCGAGTAATGCCAGATATTAACGGGTATTTTTTTCGCTCGTCTGGATTTTGACCTAGTTTCGGTATTTCATACAGATATTTTGACGGCAATTTCAACGTGGCTTGAACGAGGATAGACGATCGCGCGTTTGAAATTATTGTACAAAGTAAAACGAACCGAGCAACTTCTGCATGCTTCTCGTGCAACGAGGGAGTGTGCGCGCACGGGGTTCAACGATGTGGTATTAAAATTAATTGCAATCATAAAATTCTTGATGCGCGTATATTATATCTTTCGCCGCGCACCCGCGGACCCCCGTCGTAAAATCCCGGTGAGAATCCGCGGGGGGAAAGGTGGAGAGCAGGGAGAGAAACGGGAGCCCGTTTCCAATGGTGTCATTAGTTAACCGGGGCCGGGTTAATCGGTGGCCGTCCGTTAACCGGAGTTGTCGATACGAGAAACGATAGCACCGATCGCTCGGAGACGAATTCCACAGCCGGAATTCGCTCGTCACGTCGAGCGATTCGATGCGTTATTTATCGTGCACTCCGGAATTTATCGGGACTGTTAATTCGGTAAAAGCCCATCCATCCGTACACGCCAATGGCGAAAGCACATTTTCAAAACTATGTTGGACAGTTCGACATATTTATCGCCCAATTAACACATTCTTTTCTGCTATATCAGTTTCTAACATAGTTCCCAGTAATTATGTAAATATTACAGGAAACATGCGATGACAAAGCCGTGTCCCCCTACAGATTTTGGAGACAAACTTTAAGTTAATTCAACTGTTCGTGAATTTATTTTTGTTTCGTCGAATGCAATTTTAATATTAGATATCTCGATAGACTTGAACTACTATCCTGTTAATATCCCGTTAATAAAAGTGCATTTTGGTATTAAACGAAGAAAATAAAAATCCTATTATTATCTAAAGTTTCTTAAGAAACTGAAACAATAAATGTGTGTAGTTGATTCTTTCTTTCTTTCTTGATTTACCGACAATCTCTATCTTCGAAGAACTCGAACTTCGCACAATTGATCAAATCACTATACCATCACGCAATTCTTTATCATCGCAGTCTTTAATTTCGATATTTCACACGGCTTCTCGTTGGTCGCGAGACCTCGAGATCTTCTACCTCGGGATCTCAAAGAAAGCTCTTCCTTCCTCATTGTCCAAATATTTAACGGAAGACTCACTCAAATCTATCGAAGTGCAAAAGCTCGTCGGAGAGACACGCCCCGTTCGCGAATCGATCGCGACCTTCGAACGCGAACGCGCTGGGCACGTTTCGGCGAAACGAGGAGAGAAAAAAGGACGGCGAGAACGAAATGCCGGTAAATGTGACATACGCCGGAAACTCTCGCGAAACAAGGGCAGCCTCCCTCGTGCGCGCGCGATCCGAGCGTGGTAATAAGTTTTGTCGGATGGCGCGAGCGGTTCGCCGGCATAAACTTCCACCCCCGGCTCTGACACACACGTGCGCCAATCGTAAATCGCGCCAACCCGCTTGCAGCCGCGCCAACTTTCGCGAGCCAACGTACATACCTCTCTCTCGCGTTACCGAACACGGAATTCAATTTGTTGCAGTTTCGTCGATAGGAAGGGAGGAGGAAGGTCTCTCGCCACGACGTGTCACTTCGCCTAGCAACGTCGTCGCGCGAGCTCCTAGCGGATTAAAGGTGACGGAGGTAATTCAGTCGCGATGCACGAAAGTTTCGGAGAAACGCCAACGAGAAACGAGTGCACAATTTGTAAAGTTTGTTCAAGTATCGAATCGTGCATAAATTGTAAGCTTGCACCGTTTACATCCCTGGACTTCTCGAGCAAATTTTGTTCAAATGAAAAAAGGAATTAATGAATAAATGATTTCTTTGTGGGAGAGGAAAGGGCACAAGGGACGCAAAAGGTGTAGAGAAATAAGAAAGAATATCAAGGAACCATTAAACTCAGCAGAGGACTCCACTCGGACGATTCGATTATAAGCTACTTCACAATCTGGCTGAGAAAAAGCTGAAGCGATATAACCATTTCTTCCTCTAATTCCTTTTTCTGTAGTAACATCATAAATACCAGGAAAGAAATCGAGAAAAGTGTGTTTTATTTAAGAGATAAATTCTAAAATTACATAATCGAGTGAATATCAAGACCTCATAACATATAATCACACGGAAAGATCAGTTTTTGCTGAAGTATCTAAAAATTTAATTAGATACAGTTCTGAAAATAATTTTGTTGGATTACCAAAATAATTATGTAGAACGCTCAAGCGTTCGATGAATGCTGCAAACAGTTTTAACATTCTAGCAGCTAATTTGAGCGTCCTAATAACTATTTTCATGTTCAAACAAAATTATTTCCAAATCTGTATTCAACTAAATTTTTAAATACTTCAGCAAAACCGTTTTTTCCGTGCACGGATACGATTATTGCATAGCTTTAACTCCAGCCAATATTAAATTATTTCATTGAGTTGCGTCGCGCAAAATTCGATGTATGTTAAATATATTTTAAGTAGTTAATAGAATTTGTTTAAACTAATTTTCAATAAACGGTCATCGAGAAATTTCACGACAAGGCAAAATATTTTCGGCATGTACAGATCCCGTGCTGGGACATGTTAAAAAGTTCATCGGCGAGGATGCATTACGTAACTCTACCCCCATATTCTCTATCCTATATAGGTAGCGACGCCCCCATCCTTCCCGCGACGCGAAGTGTACTTTCGGAGTGTAGTAGTTGGGGTAATTTGGCTCCAAGCGGGTACATACAGGCGAGTCGCACTATCCGGACGGAAGGAAGCGTCTTGTTCCGTTTCGTGACGAGAGTTTTCAGAACTTGTCAGTTTTTCGAAAGTCGATCCCGGACAAGTCCGCCTCTTGATTTCGATTTCTTTCTGCCGTTGCGACGCGATCCGGCACGCGGTACACGTTCACGGTCACGCGCGTCTATTCCTCGGCATACGAGACGAGGACGTGGTCTCCACGCGATACACGAAGTGATATCTAACTCCGAGAAGAAAAGATTCGTCCGTCGTGCGCTTCATATCACGACACATTTACGTAAAATACGAAATGCCGCGCGACCATCGACGTCGCCCTGTCTCCGCGGAACAATTTAGATTGGAATTTTCTCAACGGAAATTTGATTTAACGAGTTTACAACGTTAGAAGTCTTTCTAATTAAGCCGCAAATTAAGATTCCGCTGAAGTAAAGTTTCGACTTTAATGTAACCGAAGAATGAGTTTGCGCCATCTATTCTTCTCTCCCGAAAGAAGTTTGAATCGCCGATCGCCTTTAAACTCGAAGAACTATAAATTGTCTCGGSATTCTCGTCGAGGAAAAATCGACTTCAACTTCATCGAAGGATAATAATTTATACCACGGCTGGCGGAAGTCGGCGCGAATCCCATCATTTGTCATTGTAATACCACACCCTTTTTGCGTAATTGTACGCCGGATATTTGCTTTATTTAGCCAACGAATGTACGATTTTGCGTTGCCTTATACCTCGTAAGACACAATGGAGGAGTTAACTCGCGCTTCGCCTTCTCCTTCCTGAAGCAACCATAATTCCACGTCGCGTTTTCTATGATAAACGGTCCGAGGATCTCCGGTCAGCGAGATACTGCAAGTTTAATTTCTATTAGGGTAAGCTACAGGAAGACGTCCATATTCCTGGTGGCTGGCTGGTGCATGCTACCTGTACACCGCCGAGACAATGCATCATTCTCCTCCTTCCCGTACATCTACCGAGATAGATAGCAATTTGGAGAGAGGGAGAGAGAGGGAAGGAAACTAGAAGCGCATGCATGGACCGCGGCATGAACCGGAGTAGGCGTTTCATCGACGTAGTTTGCGAGCGACCATCAATTTCTCGGGACATCCGAGAACGAGCGATCGGCTAATCGACCTTGATCTTTCCACGTGCAATCCCGTAGATCTCCTCGCTCCACTTCGCCCGTGACACGTCGAGCGACGTACGACGTCGTGCATCGATTACGTAACGTATATATACGTTGCGGGAAATTCCGATGTTCGAGATATATCGATTTTTGCGAATACGTTTACCGTATTCTCGGGAGACGAGCAACTCGACTAAAGTCATTACAGGGTAAATTAAGCGAAAATTAGGTAGTGGTTGTATCAATAATAAGATATTGATGATATTTCCATTCTAAACGAACTAAAGTTTTAAGATTTCGACGTGATCGTTCTCAGAATCCTTCTCTCCTTTCCTTCGATTAATTCCTCGTCAATTATTTCGCCTTCGCGAAATTCAAAATATACCAGGTTACCGAGACACTTGATGTCTGCAGAAATTAAAAAAGTTGCGAAACGGAAAAAGAGATTGGCGTTTCAATTTCGCCAATTGGCGATGCTTCCTCGATACTCTCATGCAGGATGAAACCTCTTGCCCTCTTGCTCCTACAGAGAAAGATCATTGTACCCACGCAAATTCTGCCTTTCACTTCCACTTGTCGATCGATGCTCTCCCCTCCCTTAATGGCCCGTATCGATTCATAATGGAAAAGAGATTTCAATGTAACGGATATTCTTCTTCGGTAACGAATACAGAAAACCAAAATTCCCGGGATGCAACGCGATCGCTCTCATTCCGGCGTCGGGACAAAGCGCGGCGTGTTCGCTCTGACGATTCTATTCCCCTATTCAACATTCTTTCGAGCGTATATGGGCTGCATACGAAGGTAATCTATCCGCGGAATAGCTTTCGATTCGATTTCAAATGGAGCGAATTAACGGCAGATTCCCCGACCACGCGTACCGTTGTTGCGGGGGAGAGAGAAAGAGAGAAGTCCTCGGACGACCATCGATTTCCCCGAAGCGTGGAAAAACGCCTGGATATAACGGGAAGTATGCGGCGTCGTTCGTTTCTTGCGCCG
The DNA here is from genome assembly GCA_037157785.1 of Cephalotes varians. Taxonomy (NCBI): domain Eukaryota; kingdom Metazoa; phylum Arthropoda; class Insecta; order Hymenoptera; family Formicidae; genus Cephalotes; species Cephalotes varians. The sequence goes on from JANQDE010000009.1 coordinate 282,534, forward strand.
ACGTGCGCTCTTTTCACGGAGGAGGATTTGTCGTCCCTCTTCCTCCTTGCCTCTCCTAGTCGTCCCGACCGATTCGATCGCGATGGTCCGACCACGCATCGTTTGTCACACGGTCAATCGCATTACCCTCGCGTTCACCCTCGCAAGCGGGCAACAGCGCCGCGTGGAAGCGGTAAGTGTGCGCTCCGAAAAAGATCGATCGCGAGAGTTCGTGCTTTACCAGCAATTACCACTGTCACGTGAAAATTGAAGACTCGTTTAGGACAGTTAACGGCACTTGTCGCCGCGTTTCGTGTAACTTTCCAATCACGTTATTCTAATAATATCGTGCGACCGTGGTACCCGATGGAATTTCCATAACATAAAATTTTATGCGACCTAAATTGCATTTTACGCGCGCGCGAAGATTTCCGATAGCAAAAAGTTTGTCAGGTAGCTCTCTCGACGGGAGCTCTCGATAGCGCGTCGACGTTTCTCGCGTCTCACATTGCACGAATAAAATATACATAGATCCTTGCGAAGAAATTTTTTTATACGTCCTCGACTTCGCGCGTTCAAATTCGACGATCCCGACCGCTTCGCGCGATCAGAATTCGCGATGGTAGGGCGCATCCGGTTACGTAGACAGGGCCGAAAGAGGGAGGAACGATGCGCGCGAGGGATGCGATAGATACGGACGCCCTCCGCTAGCTACGAGGGAGAAGGCAAAGATTTATGATGCCGGCGCGTCAGCTCGCACGTCTCAATTTCGGGACGCCGTCGCGAGAGTCAACCGGGAACCGAGCTCGGCTTTCTCTCTCTCTCTCTCTTTTCCTCCCTTTGTTGCTCGCCGTGCCGTGGACGCGCGATAAGGGAAAGGTACGACTACCGACAGAACGAGGGAAAAAAAGGAAATAAAGGAAGAGAAGAGTCGGACGAGATAGCGGACTGCGAGCGAGAACGAGGCGCGGAATTAATCCGGCCGGCAGTTCCCAACCCTCCCTCCCCTCCGTCCTCCCCGCCGTACACGCGCTTCCGTTTCCGTCCCGGCCGTACTTCGCCGGAAAATAGTTCCTACCTCGGACTCCGAGAGCGGCGTCCGACAATGGAGTAATTATTGCAATTAGCGAGCTACCTACTCCGCGGATGCTTTTTCGTGCGTGGCTGTGCGAAAGGACCCGGCGAAGGGGTAAAAAGTGGTCGATACCCTCGCGATTCCACGCGCGTTGAAAATCACGCGTTTCGCGGAGACGGCGAATTGCGCCGCTATCGTAAAGAATGACTCTTGATGATGCACGTGGCTGCATCATTTGCCCCCATATAAACTTGCCGCGAGGGCAACGAAGGGCTGAAGTTGCATTTATTGGTCGTAAACTCGCGCCCTCCCGATAGTTTCGCGGTGGTTGCGAGTCCCGGTTCTAAAACACCGAGATTTTCCTCGTTTCCCGAAAGTAGCGAGAAGTAGAGTATCTTTTCCGACGTAAAATTTCGGGATGTACGTTTATCAGAAATGATATTTCGCGCTCTCGCGAAAAGCATGAAGCGGCATTTCGACCAAAAATTTGCTCCGTTCTCCGTCGTTACAAAAATACACGAAACATTTTTATATCAACGTTTATCCATGCGTTAATTCGTTGCCGTTAAATATTCGTAATACGCGTACAAACACGCAGATCGAAACGCAGATACTCATAATGAAATAAACGATCGGAAAATGCGAAGCAAAATAAATACGCGGATATTTACAGTACTTTTTACGAGTTAATCCTCCGTAACGGTACCTCACGTTTAACCGACGCATATGCGGAGTTATCGTGACACGGGTACACGACACGATTATCGTAACCAGCTATTGAGCCTTGAAGGCTGCGACTTGATGAAAGCTGCAATGAAGCAATCGCGCATCTGTTCATAATGACAGAAAGAAACTGCGCGCACAAGAGCCGCCTCGATTTCACCGAGTCAACACGTGGACGGTCTTCTTTTTTTGTATTTTATTAGCCGATTGACGACGATCGACAACGATCTCTCGCGCGGATGGAAAATGTCGACGAGATAGGAAGGAGCGCCTTCGTCTCTCTTCAAAGTGCACGATGACATTTGTTCGGCATTCGATCGGAATGACGCGAGTGTCTAATCTGAAATCGTCATACGAGATTCAGAAACCACCGCGATCCCTCCGTCACTTTCTCTCTCTCTCGTTTCACGGCGAGTTTTCCTTCATTTTTATCATGTTCGCACGTTTCGGTTGGTCGCGAGACTCCACTCGCGGACTCTTCTAACATTGCGGCTTTTTATGTTTTGCCCTTTTGCTACTTTGTTCTGTCACGAATAAGAGTCGGGAGCGAAGCCGCGGAGCGTAAAGCGGGAGTTTGCGGAGAGAATCGCTCGGTTAAAATAGAGTTTTTCAAACAGAAGACGCGACGGAAAAGCAGCGCAACGCGCTTTGCGCAAAACGATATCTGACGCGACGTCGAGTGGGCAAAATGGAATTACGAGTCTACCGTTGTAATAAAAATGTAAATGCACGATATACAGTATCAAGAGGGCGGAGTATATTTTTCTTTTTTTGCACTCGGCTAATTTCAACGTTCGCAGCGCAATTTGATAACAAAGTACTTCCTCTCTAAACTTGATTCAGTGTACGCAATATGTAATTTCCTGACTCTTTAAAAATCTCTTCCTCGTCGCAATCAAAGAGATAAGTAGCGATGCAAACGTATCTTTCGTAATAAAATCCATCTCGTAAATCTTAATTTGTAAACCGTGAAAAAGCATTTGCATTTTTGTTGACGTAATGAAGAGACTGGATACTACTGTCGTACGACTGAAAAAAGCGTAACGTTTACAAGTCCTAATTACACTTTTCTTCGCTCTCCTCAATGAGCCAACGGCACCTTTTTCGGAGCCCTTGCAAGAAAACCGATTTACAACGACGGCAAAAATTCCTCACTCTACTTCCTTTACGCGAAAACTTTTAAGATACAGTACGTTGAAAATAAGAATTCTTTCGGACGTAATATTGGATTTGCCGGAAACGAACGCGGGGTTTGTGTTTCGTGGATTACATCCGCATTACAAATCGCTGTAAATTATCCAGGTAATACCAGATAGTACCATCAATAATCGAAGGATCTTTACTGTTATGTGATACCATCATCAAACGTTCTCACGTATAACCGAAGATATTATCATAATTCATAGCGATATCTCGTATCGAATATTCATTTTGAAGAAATGGCGCTACTGGTTTAGAAATTCACATTTAACAGGAACGAATGTTAAAATTGATTATCGTTGGCATATGTTCTAATAATTTTCGATCGAACGATAAAATTCTGGACACTGTTAATTTTTTTCATTAGAAAATAGTCTATGATTTTGAAGTTACATATTTGCAACATGTAACTCATACTGTGGCAATTGAAAGAAAAATCTAATTTGTAAATATTTTTAAGAAATAATCTACAGAGATGTCAAACATTAAATTCAGTCGCGTGTTAACGTATCGCCATAACTGCTAATAATTTTTATGACAGATTACGTATGAAATATCGCAATAATTCACAATATTGAGATTGCGTAAAAATATCCGTAATTACATCACACTCAGAGAAAAAAGTAGCAACTAAAAATTTGAGGACAAATAGCGCCTCAACTATTATAAAATTGTATTATAAAATTGTAATAACAACAATGAATAAATAATACGAACTAAGAAAATGTAGTAATATATAAACCATTCATAATAAATTGTTCAAAAAATTACAGAAAAATAGTCGCATAATCATAATAATGTTTTTTTTTTCAAGTCATCTCAACAATAATTAATTATAGTTATATTAAGTTATGCTTTAAAAAAATATTTGTTTAAACTAAAAAAATGCAGTAGTTATATCTTATTTGTATAAAGTCTATATAACTGTGTAATGATAGTTGAGTCGCTATTTCACTATCAATTAATAGTTGACATATATCGTTATTATATTTAATACTTTAATTCTTGTTCTACCTTATAAAACTAGTGCCAGATACTTAAATTACAGAGTTGTCACAAATATAGTTGCCGCAACTATTTTCTCTCAGTGCAATTATACCGACTTACGTCAACAATTAATCAGTATTTCACGAGCGACGCACGCCGCAAGGGAACGTCGGAGCCACGCTGTCAGCAAGGTGCCAGCGCGGACGAGCGAGATTTTCAAGATGAGGTGGACTTACCTGGAGGACAATTGCATTCGGAGATGTCGCGTTTGGGCCTGAAGACCGCGGCGGATTCGAACCGTAGCGCCGAGGGATCCTGGACGCGCAGGCAGCGTGCCTCCAGACTCGCGATCCTGGACTCGAGGCCGAGCTCGCGGTAGAAGAGCACGCCGGACACGGCGAAGCTGGCCAGGCAGAGGGCGCACATCGCCCAATTGAGGCCCGCGGTTCCCGCGCGGACGGCCCCATCGCGGAACTTCCGCGGCATCGACGCCTCCAGGCAGGACGGTGACGATCTCTTGCCCGTTTCCGGGCCCGACGGCCAGGACTCGGCCGCCGGCTCGTTATTCATAGCTGTCGCTATCGCTTGTCGCGCACGCACGCACGCACGCACGCACGCACTCGCGGCTACTCCGAACTCCGGTTACGAGCGCTTGACGAGCGTCCCTAAGCGGCGCGGCGCGTCATAACCCGCGCGATGCGCGTCGATACACCGTCGCGCGTGATCGCGGCGACGGACTTCGCGCGTGTAAGAACGAGAAATAGTAGTCGAATACGACGGCGCTCTTACCCGATCGACGACGGCGACCGTTACAGACGTCGGCGCGGCGTCATCGTCCATCTGGAATGCATCTTCGCCGCACGACCACTCGCCCCGTTATCGCGCCCGCTTCGACAAACGCTTCGACGACGTTGATTGCGACGCTCCCGCGATCGGCTCGCCACTCCGCGTCCGCGATTACTCCGATTTCGATTGCTTTCGATTATTGCGATCTCAATTGCACGCGGGGGG